>MNCL01000045.1:0-600000 GCA_001932985.1 Proctacanthus coquilletti | reverse complement strand
CTAAAGGGAATTTTGAAAAAAATTATTTTTTGGATCCTCTTCCCATAGACTGAAAAGTGTACTCAAAAATGTTTTCCACTTAACCCATTGAGTGGGGTGTCTTCAGATAGGTCTCCTGAGGTGCAATAAAAAATGCCTTAGGACATTTTGATTTTAAACCTTCAAGCACGAGATATTTGATGCAAAATATCTGAAAAAATTCCAGAATGTAACTTTTAATTGGTACTTTCAATAAAAATTATGACGAACACTGTAGCAAAAATAATTTATGAAAAATTTAGAAATAGCTCTTTTTCGGAAGCAAGCAAATTTGTCAAGGTAAATTAGTTCTTATTTATCTTTATAAATCGTTACACGATCACGTACACATTACAGCGATTACATCTTTAATCAACATGAAATAGCTCTTGACACGTATCATAAAAAGTTGAAGACGCTCTTGGCCGGCTTTTATAAGATTTAATTACTAAGAAGATTTTATTATGTAGTCAAATGTTTCTACAAAATCGGATAGAAATATTTACGGAAATTATACAATAATAAGAATACGAAAAAAATCCAATCCTTTTTTTATACTATTGTAATATACCCACTATAATCTGGCTCCTGTCTAATCCGGAGCTCCTTGTAACCCAAGGGCCACATCACAGCGAAGCAGAAGTCAACATTCTTATGCAGTTTGTGACTTGTTACCAGAGAAATGTTTTAAAATTATCATAACGTCTTAAAGTCAAGATCTCGTGTTCATATAAAAAGGCAAATTTTTAGCTTTTTATTTAGATGTGCACAGACTTCTGTTTAGTGCTCGTTTTAGTTGGTAAGGCTACTTATATTAGCGTGTCCCATTCATGACGCGGGATGTCCCTATTCTAGAGTTCGTAAAATTCTATAATCCAACACTGTCGGATTACCGGAGGTCCACTGTATTTGTATATTTTTCCAAGACTTTGTAAACCAGTGTAATCGACTTTTAATGTACTATTTTAATATACACGCTTGTACTGTGTAGGCAGATAAGTAGCAATTAAGTACTTCTATAATTTTTGAAATCCCAGCAATTTTTACTTTATTAACCTCATCTTATTGTTATCTTTATTATAACTAATGCTATTCGATTTTCAGACTACGATAATAGTTCTTTTTTCGGATTACTAAAAATTTACGAAAAGAAATATTTTTACATATTTTTTTTTTGAAACTAGAATTGTGAATGGTACAATATCAAACATTTTGTTAATTATAAGTTACACTTTGCCCGTGACGTTAAATTGAAATTGTTAAGCTTTAAACTCCGTTCTTATTCCTTCGATAGAACGAATCATTGTTTAACTGTGCGATCTACCATAATTTTATTTATTTATTTTACTTTTATTGCATTCTATTTTATATTATATTTTATTTTAGATATCAATCTGTATGTGATGTAGATTGCCTCCGTTTTGTTTCTGTTGAGTGTTACCCAAGTGAGCAACAAGTTTCAAAAGGTTTTGGATTTCCACGAAGTCGGTGGTTTTATTTTTTATCTTGAAATGCACTTACACAAAATAAGACTACAAAACGTGTTTTTAACATAAAACACTAATCTATGATGATAATATTACTACAAATATTCGGAAACTGCTAAAAAAAATAACTTAAAAAATGAAAACGCACGTTTTCGTGTTTTATTCAATCCTTTTTTTAGTTTTCTAAAATGTTCTATATTCTGATTTGGTACAGTCCTACGAATATTTCTAGTTTTATAGTAGTAAAATTATGCATTTTAAAGGCATTAAAAAAAGTCACTGGAATTTCATAATATTATTGATTACAATTAAAACAAGTTTTTGTATTTCCTGAACCTCTTGTACAGACTTTGTTTGCGGAATTTAATAGGAAGTGGTGGAGTGGGAATTTAAATTGCAAGGTAAATTGGAAAAATATCCGTAGCACAATTCTCATTTTAAGTCTTAAGCACGTGGTGCTAATTATGAACTAATTGTGTGAAAGGACTTTTAGCAAATTGCGTCTTTGCAGAGAGACCCCGAAATAATTTTAGTTTTTGAAAATAAAAGTAACTAAATGAAACTCGAAATATTCTTTTTACATTATGAAATCTTGATGATTTTGATTCTGTAGATTTTGAGATATGCTTAATTTTTAAGTAACTTTTGTTTTGTTTGTATTAACTTAAATATGATGTATTATATTTTAATGTTAGCGTAATTATAATTTTCATAATAGTTTTACGGGGTATTTTGTTTTTAATTATATACCAATTTGTTTAACAAGAAGCGTACAATTTACTTTACCATTTCTAAAATATGTTTATATAAAACTTTATTCATTGTATACTCACATCTGAACAAATTATAGGGCTTTAATGAAGGCTCTTTTTAGGAAAAGAACAAATATTATAAACAAAAATAACAAAAAAAAAAATCATAGACAAATATTATAACTTTTTCAAACTTTTTTACGCAGCAGGTTTTCAAGGATACGATATTAAATTTATAACAAAAGTTTATGAAGAATAGTAAGAAAAAAAGTAAGGTTGATTCAGGCGAAAAGTATTACTTTTTTCCTAATTTTCTTTTCCGTAAATTAATAAACAAATTTTTTGAATAAGAACATTCTAAGGAAGACTATCGCAAATTGACTGAATATGGTTTAAGATTGTTAAAAATTAGCAAATAGAATATTCAACCGGACCCTCTAACAAAACCTTTGTATGCAAATTCTTTCTAAAATTTAATTTTAATTTTGATATTATTAACTTTCCAGTTTTCCAAAATAAAGAATAAAATTTGAATAAGATAGTGTCCTTTTTTAATTTTTTATAATTCCTAACCAGTTCACCTTGAGTTTATAGTTTTAAACAAATAATATAATAATAATAATAATGCTTGCGATTTTGCTCATTTGAGTACTGATCGTAACAGAAATTGGTATAGGAAGCCAAATAGAAATTTAGAATATAAAAACCATTCAAATTTCAATTAAAATTCCTTTGATAGAATATAAAAATTCTTATTTTATTATATTTGTTGTTCTTTTAGTAAACTTTTCTATAAAATCGCATTAATAATGGCCATTTATCGATTAAAAAATAAATATTAACACAATTTAAAACAAAATTTGCAATCTTTGGAAGAACTTTTGAGTAATTGTTACTTTTAAGTGCAACAATGTTACATTAGCTCATCAAAGAGTATTTAAATTTCGAACGTAAATTTAATCGTAGTTTACTTAAAATGCTTTCTTGTTACGATAGGCTTTCTTTGGACCGCCTACATAATTGAAATGTTAGTGGACCGTATAGTGCTTTATATTTAAGAGAGGACTGAGTGAAGCTCGCAGTACATTAGAATTTGTTTCGGTCGCCTTTTAAAAAGGTTTAAAAAGTAGGTTGACCGAAATACCGCAGTTGCGTTTTATCACGTAATTCATAGGTAGCAGAATTTCGCACGAAAACGAGCCTAGCTAAGACGAAGTGCCAGCAGTGGATTTAATCGAATTCTGTGAACGATTCAGAACAAACTACAAAGAGGCAATATGTTTCTATTGCGAAAACTTTCGCGGTTGTTTGGTGATACAAATCATGAATGAAAAATTAAGTAAACGGAACCAGAACCAGCAAAGAGCCGAAGGAGAGCCCTGCAGTCAGACTAGAGTCCGAGCACGTCGTCGCAGACAAGTCTACACCAAGAGGCTTGTGGCTTTGACTGGAGCGAAGTAGCATGCTTTAGGCCCACGCTGTTGGCCTTCCTTCTTCGAGAAGGAAAAAGCAGCAGCTAGCGACTACCCATGCAGTCACTCTCGATCCGTGCCTTGTCCACCAGCTCCTCGAGGCTAGACGCAATCGAAATGAAATGAAAAAGGCGAAAAGCATGCCTCGTGCCTACGCTGCTCTTCCTACCGCATTAGTCACGTCCGAGCGTTGCTAGAGTGTTGATATCGACATGGAGAGCGATGCTGAGAAGTTGATCAACCTAGTCAAGAGCCGACCAGCCCTGTACAACTTCAAAATAAGGGAGCACAACGATAAAATGTTCACGGAGCACCTTTGGACCGAAGTGGCGACTGCTATGAATTCTACAGGTGAGCTTTTGCCTTAAGCATTTTAATCGACTTTCGATTATTCGGATTTCATGTCTTTACTAAACCTTGGTCGCTATTTTCTAATTTGTGTTGATTAATGTTTCAAAGACTTTTCGGTGATACAAAATTTCTACACATGACTGAAAAAAATGCAAATCTCGATAGCTCTTAAAATCTTTAAGTGTGCGGACATTCATACTTACAAATTCTTAATTCCCTGAAAAATTCAACGTGGAGTCATTTATTACCCTTATTATCTCTATTAGTTTTTTAATGCAAATAATAAAAAAGGAAAATAAGTTAAAAACTTCTGTTTCAGCCTTAATCTTTTATTCGCAATTTACACAAATTGAAAATTCCCACAAATGAAATTTTTTTGATCTGTTTTATTTAAAAACTTTGAATACGCGTATATTGCGTTTCGAACTTAAGACTTGTGGGATTTAAGCTTCGCATTGACAACATAATTTTAAATCTGTTGAGCTCATTTTTAAGGTTCCGTAGGCAAATGGCAAATTTCAAAGCCTTATAATTTTGTCATGTCCGTCCTTCCGTACGTCACAGCCCTCCCATTCCCTCGTTTGTATACCCAGTAAGATGAAATTTGGTGTACAGACGTAGATTGATGACCCGAAACCAGAAATTGAATGGCGTGTCTTTAGATAGGTCTCCTAACATGCAACAAAAAATGTTTTCGTACCTTTAGATTTTAACCCTTCAGTCACGATATATAAGTTGATGCGTGTCCGACACGCACTTGGACGCTTTTAAGAATCAGCTTGCTCTTAGTTTTGTGCCGAAATTACCCTCAAAGGTGAGGTTAAAAATGAAATCATGAAATAACCCTAGGTACTAAATTTCATCCGAATCGATCTTGGTTTAGGTGGTAGAACCTGCACAGACAGGGAACCGAATTATCGAGTTGGGTGTATAATTGACTATTAGTATTGAGATCCTTTTGGAAAAATTGATTTTTCATTTTTTCGTATGGCAGGTACTTCAAGTTTGAAATTGAAAAAAATAAAAAAAGTGCTAAAGTTAAATATCAAGATCGTAGTAGTTCCTTCCCTTCTATTGGGGCATAAAAGAAGGTAAAACACGAGGTTCTTGTACTTTAAATTACTTTGAAATGATAAATTTCCTTTTTATAAATAAATTATACCTAATTTGCAGAAATCCTTTGTATTTTCTGAGTTATTTTTCAATAGCTGGCTAAATCTTTCATAGCATATATCGTTACTTACATATGGGATGCTAAACTAGCGGATTGAGAATTTTGAAGAGGTAGTACAACACATGATTGAAAGCCCAGTGCCATCCTTTTTGATCATTTTTAGGTATTTTAATAATTACAGTAATTAATTTTTGAAATTCGAAAAGGCCATAGATGTGTGGAAAAACATCGAGTTGTACTTAAATATAAGTAATTAATCCTCAGACTGGTTTTTTAGATCATTCGTGCAATTGACATGTCTTCGATACAATTTTTTGTTTTTTAAATTTGAGATGTTTGTCTAATTATGTGACGAAAAGGGTAGAGGCCGAAGATGAAAATATGGCAACATTACTCATAAAAATCACTATCTTTATCAAAATTTCTGATAATGTACAATCTTTTCAAAAATGTGAGACTTGGTACGGTGGTTGTAGCCTTTAAAAATTTTTTATCCACAATCATAACACCCTATTTATTTATTATATATTATTAAAATGCCTTGAAAATAGTAAAAAGACATTTTTAAATATTGCATGCAAGTGTATTGTTAAAAAATATGCATTTCGTTATTAATAATTAATAATTAATATTTTGTAAAATTTATAAAATATCTTATCAACATTTTCTGATTTTTTATTACTTGCATTCTTTTATTGCTTGAAGTACTAGAGAACAGGCTGTCGCAGAATAAGCCATTCAATTTATGCTAGGCTTTATCCGTTTATTAAACTTTGCCAAGCTATCAAAATGGAAATAAACTAGAACTAGTTTGGCTCCACCGCCGGGAATTCCGTGTCATTATTTGTGGTGATTCCCATTGTCTACAATCGCTCTGCAGCGATTTCATTTGTATACTATATTTGTTCATATTCCTCTTATTAGTGCAAATTATAACGAGTTATGCAAAATAATAATTAGTATCGTTCTAACTTAGCTTTTATAAGAAGTCGTAACCTTAAAATTATCTTTAAAAACCACTTGTATTGAAATTTAAAATTAATTATGCTTATTTTTTACATAAAACTGAAAAATTTCTTTAAAAGTATGGTAGAATTTTTTTTAAAAATTGCATTTGAGAACGCAAATATTGTAAACATAGGAGTAGCTTTAAAAAAGAAAACATAATTTGTTTGAATTTAAATGCAGTAATCCTTCTATTTACGCGGATTAACTTTAACGCGCTTGAATTACCAGAGCTCAGCCCTACCAGTAGAAGGAAGACGCAACCAGTGGGAGTGATTTCGAATATGTAACATTAAATTATGGAAATAGCTTATAGTTCCATCAAAAGGTGTCTTTTTTGGCCCAGTAAAAGCGGCTTTTTATGGATTTCTATTTACGCGTTACTTTCGCGGAATCAATTACCCCCGTAAATGCAGCAATTACTGTGTGTATAATTATGAATGAAAAAACAGATTAAGTACGAATAGAGCTATAAAATAATTTATTGATTTTATTTTAAATAAATGCGTAATTTTTCTGTTTAAAGTTTGAACTAAATTTGATCCTTTTCTTCTTTCTTAAAAAATTCTGAGGAAACATTAAATCACTATAATTCTTCTGCATAGTATGGGTGTGTGTTTGTCCAATATGACTTATTATTTTTACCAGCATCTTCATCAGAGCGCGCACCATAAGACTCTGGTAGAAATATAATTGTTCAATCCTTAAAAACGCACATTCCTATATGTTTGAATAAAACAAAAAAAATTTTGCTTACTTAAACTTCTTCAAATCCATGGAGAATGTTTTTAATCGTCAACCTATTAAAATATACTACTTTCGCATTTTCGAACGATAACGAATTTATTAAGTGTAGCCTTATATAACGTGATAGGATGCCTGAATCGAATTAAACGACGGAAGTAGGATTGATAGTTTTTAATGGACTTTAAGAAAACGTATGATAACATAATGGTCTGTACATATATGTTCAGCATCACATACATTCAGAGTATTTCTATATGTAAGTAGTTCCTTTAATATTGGTAAAAGGCTTCAAAGCCGAGGAATCTGAGCCCTTGGCGTAACAGCATATAAGAAATATTAATAAAAATTATTACTTAATATACATAATTGGTAAAACTTATTTTTTAAAAACATTTTAGTACTTGAATTATAATTTTAACTTTACTAAATAATAACCTTTAAGAACATAAATCTTATTAAATAATATAATACTTAAATTTATTCCAGTTCGTGACTGTAAGCATAAATGGATGACTTTAAGGAATAGTTACGCCAGAGCTCTACGTGATGAAGGTACAATAACTGAACCAGTACAAAGACGAAGGAAACCTTGGTATATGCAGGATACGATGTCATTTTTAAAAGACTTTATGCGCCAAAATCCGAGAAATTCAAAACGATTTTCAAATTCGTCTACGGTCAATGAACATTTATCCGACACCCAGAATTCAGAAGATATTTTAGTTGAATCAGAAGTCAAAGACTACCTGCCCACTTTACCATCCTCAGTGCTTGCCTCTTTGCCCACTTCTACATCTTCTTCTGTACCAGTTGCTCCTTTATCTACTTCAGCACAAAATACACAAACTACAATTGAAAAATGCTCAAGTCCATCCCCAATACCAAGTGAAAAAGTAAAGCGATCAAAAATAGCAAGATTTAGAAAACCTTCTTCGAAATTGAAGCAATCCACGATCGAATTAGTCTTGAGCAAAATCGTTGAAGAACCTGACGACTCCAATTGTATGTTTTTAAAAAGTCTATTACCAGATTTAAGAAAATTACCGGAGAAGAAGCAACGGATTTTTAAACGGAAGGCAATGGAACTTATGGAAGAAATGTTTGAAGATCATTAGTTTAACACAGTTCAACCAAGGTCTATTCATAGTTTTACGCACTATGGAGGATTTACTATTAAATAAATATTAGTTTTAAATCATATTCATATTAATGAATTTTTATTACAGCTGTTTATAATAAAGCCCGCGAAATCTATTACCAACTGGAGTGAGCCAATTCCATTAAATTTGTAGTATATCTATTTTTGATTATGTTAAAACCAATAAACATTGAATATTCAAAATCTTCTTTCAGGTTTTTGTACATCATCGCCTAAATAAAATAGTTTTCTGGGTTTGTATGTTAATAAAACATATTAAATAATTAAAATAACTCCATCTAAAATCAGTGGAAAAAAACAAATGACTGCTAATTGTCAATAAATTAATAAAAATTATGAAATATTTTGATAATAAGAATTTAAATCCGTTTAACAAGTTAACGGTGTTAGTGATGTAAGATGTGAATCAATAGAAAGTGAGTAGCTCTTCAAAATATAAACATAACTTTCTTACATTCAATTATTTTTGTAAATTGTCTAATTTAAGCTGCTTGTAATTCACTTTTAAACATTTCGATTGAAATCTCGACATTTCTAAAAACCTTAATTACTTTTGTAAGTGTGTCCACTTTATTCCACTTGAAAATTCTATTGATCTATTAAAAAAATATAATGCAGGCATCTAGTTTAATAAAATTAAAGGCAAGTAGACTTGCTTTTATAAGCTTAATAAGAGAAATATACCATTTGTGCTATTTTATTAATTGAATACATTCATCGGTGAGGCAACAAAAAATTGGACATACTTAAACTGTAATCAATTGAAGATATTAAACTTTAACCATAAGATCGACTTATAAATATATCAAAGAATTATCTACGAAATCGGTCAAGTGTTCGTGAAATTCGTGCATAGAGCTTGTCATACAATTAGCAAATTAAAATAACTACGTGTGATATATTGCTTTACATTTATGTTAGAAAGTAATAATTTCCTTTGACCAAGAACTACGTATTAGAGTCATTGTTATATTTTTCTTGTATCACGCCCTATTTTATTGTAAATATTTTTAAATTTTTGAACCATTAAGTTTGAAGATAAAGAAGGGGGTAGAGGCATGAATCCTTCTATGTATTTTGCAAGTTCTGTACTTCATTCCATAAAAAAACAATTGTTTTTCTTAAATTTTTAACTTTTAACTCTTAAAATAGACAACAAATACTTTTAGTATATTTTAGGTACAAATGAGGTCATATGATGATACTTTTGTTGGAATCAACTTGGTCTGTCGCATTTTTCCTGTAGTAAAAAGTTATCCAAAGATAGACTTAAGGTTCAAAAAGTTAAATTTCGAGTTTTGGAGACAATTTTGAAGGGTTCAAAAATATTCAATTTATTTTTAATGTTAATTTTTTCAACAACTTTCCCAAAAAGTCTCTTAAAACTCGTTGTCCGCTTTACGATCTCGAAAAATATCCCTTAGAATAATTTAGACAAATCGGAAATATTTATGATGAAATCTAGATTTAACAAAACCTGCAGTGCTGACCGCATTATGAAATAGAATTTTTTTATTTAATGTTAATACTACTAATTTGGTTCGAGATTTAAACAGCGTATGGCTGCCAGTAAGGAACATTCAGCGCGCGAATTATACTCGCACTTGACTTTAAAAATCACCTATTTTAATAACATTCTAAAAAAATTATTAAAATATTATGAATTAATATTCTATATTTGTTTGGGGTATTATTTTTTTAATTGCGCGTATTACACTCTAATATTATTAGATATTAATAGTTGAGATGGATAGAGTTTTGTTTAACATTATATCATTTTTCTTAGTTCAAGTTTTTCTCTATCCAGCCGCGTAGGTGTGGTACAGAAGTGAAGACCCCAGGATACTCCGGCATAGAACATTCTATGCCCCATGAAACAAGGCCGAAGAGTTTTTTATTTAGAACAAATGGACCACCTGAATCGCCATTGCAAGCGTCCGTCTTTCCATCGAAGGTTCCAGCACAGAACATATTTTCGGTAATGTTTCGCGCCTCCTTATATATCACACCACATACCTCTTGGTCGACAATGGGCAAGTAGGTCTTCTGAAGAAGTATTGGATAGGATCCTTTGTACTATAAAGATTTGAATTTGTTATCATTAGTCGTTAGAATTGTGAGACACTGATTACCTTCAGTTGTCCCCATCCTGTGACTAAACCCTTTTGACCCACTGGAAGTTTTCCATTCGCTTCAGCGAGAGGGATGATTTGCACCCTATCGCTGAGTGTAACATTCGAAACCAATTTCACAATTGCCACATCAGAATTGTAATGAGACGGATCGAAATCTGGATTCGTAATTATTTCTTTCACCTGGTACACCTCTCCACCAACGGATCGTTTGGTGTTCCCAACCCGAATATGATAGGCACTAGGATCTGTTCCGTATTCTGCAAAGCAGTGGCTCGCGGTGAGAATTGCATCCTCGCGGATTATTGCACCACCACAAATATTCACAGGGTAGTAATGAATGGTAGCTTGCCAAGGCGCCTCGAGGATAGTCGCATTGAATCCACCAACGATGCGCGGATCATTCTTTAGAGGCACTATAATATTTTAAAAAGTTTTACTATAACTTACAAAAATTGAGTTTTTGATAAAACGCTTTGGATACCTGCGGCTGCTGCTCCCAGCAAGCAAACAAGTTGAATTAAGAAGCACATTTGAACGAATCACCAGAAGTGGGTCACTTCTTATAGCATAATTTAAGTATAGTTGGATAATACTGATAAGACTTGATCAAAGGTAGAGGAAATTTCTAAGATACGTAATTGTTTTCTTATCGATTATATCGATTCAAGTTCATTGCAGTTTAACATTGACACTGGCTAATCATAAATTTTCGGTAATTGTTTAATGCAAAAATAATGTTCTTTTTAGACGATCGTATCAAATTCTTAATATTTTTTTCTTAATTTTTTTAATGCGTTTTAATAATGCGTCGGCTTTCTAGAAAGTGCGATGAAGTAGGTACTTCATAGATATTTATCATACATCGTCTTTTTGGATTGTTAAAATCCATTGCAGAAATTAGGAAAAATTAGGAGAAATTTCTAGATATTTAATCCCAAGTTTATGTAAGTACTAGACTTAATAAAGATGAATGGATGACACCCTTGAATTGTAAGGCAAGGTAGGCAAATCAAACTGGGCGCAAACTTTGAAAAACTGACGACAAGTTCTCCAGGCTTGTACAGCTCGTCAAAAATACAGGCTATGCTCTTGAAGAATCCGATCTTAATTTTAGTAGAAAGTCCAACTTGAGTCTTGAGAGAAGTAGTTGCGACTAATCATCGATAGGTGAAATGAATCATAGGCTCAATACTACGCAAGCTAGACAGTCTGGAGAGATACATACTGATTGCTATCTAAAGTAATGATCTCACTAACGCTCACTAACGTTCGACAATAACCATGGAAGGTCTTTAAAATCTCAGATAGGTTTTGTAACCTACCGATAGCGAACGGGAAAAGATAGATTTTTACTTTCAAGGGAATATTTCATTTCGTTTTTTTAATAGTAAGTTATTTCTACGTTTTTTATTTTGATTTTAAAAATAATCGCGGGAAATTTCAATGTAAAATTTTTTAAGTTGCTAAAGTTCATAAATTCATTAAATTCCTAAAAGTGGATGAATATTGTGTAGACTACTTTCCAAGGAACTAGCAAAATTATGAAATAAAATATAAGAAAAAAAGATTTTGAGGTGGGAAAATAGAAAATACTAGGATTCATTTTCTTAGCATGGAGTTACGGGTCAATTGATTAAGAATTAAAATACATTTCCTTTTAAAAGATGTACACGTAATTTTGAGTTTACATCAAGCGTTTAATACCGATTCGGATTTTAAATAGTTAAAGGCACTTTGTCGCAAAGACTATACGAAGAGGAGGTGCGTGACTGCTACAAATCTAAAATTTACTATGAAATCTTTGAAAAACTCGTAGAAATAGTGAGCTGAGTAAAATTAGAGTAAATAAATCAAGTAGAATTAAATAAAGTTTGGAGAAATGTGCATAGATTTGCCACTCGAAGAACTTGTTATGAGATCTAAATTGAATTTATTTATGAGTTTTTTTGAGGAGAAGAATTGAGCCACCCTACAACACCTGAAAGCATGCCATAGTTGAGCTTTTAACGATTCCGTAGACATAGAATACTTTCTCTACGGCAGCGCCGTTGTGCAAAAGAATCTCAATCTCTAGTTCTTGGTCTCCGACGACCCAAACCCGGGCGGCCAGAATCTTTTTAAGTAAAGCTTGTTCTAAGCTTAAGGATAAATTACCCCGTGCATCTGTGTAAGAAAAATTAAAAGAGGCATGTTTCAAGTGTTAGGTTCATTTGAATATCCATTTTTTGTAGAATATTTAATATAAATTTTTAAATACACTTGGCTTGTAAATCGGATCATTTTTGAATTACGCCGAATAAAATTTGCACAGCTGTTGCATTTTAATTTGATTGTATGTAAATTTTAGGAAAGTAGATTACTTGTACAGTTAGTCTTAATTAAAGTTTTGTCTTAATCCTGTTCTTTTTTTAAGGAAAAGACTCGTAAAGTTGCCTGTTTTGACACTAGTTAATTTTATTTATTGAATTTACATTTTTATTATATTTTCGCATAGTGACAGAAGCACTGGAGGGATTTTCTAATTTATTTAATTAATTAAAATTATTTAAATTTACCCTAATGGTTCAGTGTTTAAGCTCTGATGATTTCATCGAAAGAAAGTTTATAGGGGATGTAGGTTCAAATCACTGATATATAAAATAATGGAATTGCTCATGTGCAAAATCGGACCAGTTTCACCAGTGGTAAGAACCCCCTTTTCTAAAAGAAGAGACTTCTTAAAATACTTCCGAAAGCTCCAAAATACGCAATATGATGCTCTTAATTCAAAAATACTGACGGTTTTAAAAATTCCATTCCGCAATTTTCAGCACTATGGAGAAAACGATTTAAAATGAACCCCAGATATCCCAATTTTGAAACTTGTTTTTTTGGATAGTAGGTAAACAATTTAAATTTTCAGAATTCACAATTTTTTTTCGGTTTATAAACGTAATTCGATAATTTAAATACATTTTCATTGATTAAATCTTATTATGAGTTACCAAAAATACCAGCCAAAAATGTGTTCACTTTGAACGTGTAGTGCTAAATTTATTTCATGAAATTTTGTTTTGTTGTACTCTCCATAAATTACTACATTAAAAATTGCTCACAGAAAAAGGTAATTTTACTTGTTCCGATGAAAATATTATAATAGATTTCTTCTGTATGGAATGAAAACCAAAAACATGAACAATATTTTTTAAATCCATAGACAGTGATCAGAAAACGTGAAGTTAAATTTAATATCGAAATCTACCTGAGAGTGATGCGTGATCCTATGTACTTACCGTACTATGAATACGCACTAGAATTGCTAATTGACAAAGTGGTAAAGAGCCATTTCATTCTCGACACTCCGATTTACGTATGTGCCAATAGCGAGTCTGATTCTAATCAACTAAAAACGAGCGACTGGTTTACGATGACGTCACTAGAAAACTCTCGCACTTAAAGTATATTCTCCGAGCATATCTCGATTATAACTATATAAGCAAAGGTAGTTATTCAAGCTATTCAGTTTCCTGGCAGACTTGGTCGTTGATGAACGTGATAAAAGTTTAACTCTAGGGCTAGATTTTTAACTCCCACTTAAAAAAATTATTCAACTTTCACGGCAAAAATTAATTTCAAGGATGAAATGAAGTTTTAGTAGCTTAGTCATATGGACAATACTGCAAATCATTTTTACACTAGGTTGCACAAAAAATAATTTGTTTTCCATGATTTTATCTTGTTTATTTGACGAGCAAGTTTTTTTTTCCAACTCGAGGTATAAATTAAAATGATTAATGCTCTATCAAAAAGAGTTAAAAATGCATTTACAAAAGTTAACTACTATTACTATTCATGTGTGTGAAAAATTTGAATGTTGAAAAATTGTGTATATCAATTTTGAAAACGTTTCAACGTTTCAATATTTTTCTCAGTATCACGGTCTATGACCTTAACATTTTTCGGATATCTAAGACTTCAGATATTTTAAAAACTTCACTCTCAATTTGTTGTCTAATTGTAAACTTGATATTTTATTTTATAGTACACCTACACCACTTTTTATCTGACATTTTTTTTCTCGCGAATTGGAACTTCTTAATAATCTTTTTACATAGTTTCTATTCACCGCGACCAAGCTAAAGTCTAAGTTAGGAAAAATCCGTAATTGAAGAAAATTCTGAGATTATATTCTCGTTTCAATTTCAATTCCCAAATTACATAATTGATTGCTTATAAACGAAACAAAAGCAGTTGGTTGTACTTTGAATACAACAATTGGTTTCTCATTTCAATTCAGAAAAATAAAAGAATTACGTTAATTGGCAATTCCCCGAATTACATAATTACTACGCATTAACAACGTAAGAGCTGTTCATTTAGTTTGAATTTAGTGTTTTAATACAAGACACAATTGAAGCACTTTTCTGATGTTTCTTTTCTTTTTGTAATTACTTTGATTATATTTCAGATTTAAAGACAATCTTCACATCTTCTATGGAATCTAGAGTTCCTTTTACGCGAATTTTATTTATGCAATGATCTTTAGGAACGTAGCGATCACATTAAAAGAATTTTAGGTGCATATTTGTTTCTTTTGTAATTAAAATTTTATAGACTTTAATTAATTTCAGTTCTATGTAAAGGTGGAAATTTGTAATATGATCGTAGCTGAATTCTTAAGTTAAAACTGGCTGCATAGATCGTGCTTGACAAATTTTCTTACATGAAATCAATCAATACAATACAAAACAAGTTCATGCATTGCTAGAGACTTGTGGAAGACGAAAGACACGAAATATGCAGGAAAAAAATAATTATTTAAGATCGTTTATTCTGAAGTCTACTCAGTGTACATGTTAAACGGGAGACTAAAACTCCGTCTATGAATCACAATATTAGAAAGAATTTAACAAGCATCTTTTTCGAAAGAAACTGATTAATTCTAAGAGCTCATAAACAGCAAATTTGCGAAATTTACTCACAGAATTCATTCATTGATTTCTTCGAAGTGGATTCCAGGAATTTGTCTGTGAACTCTGTCGCTAGCTTAAACGATATTTCATTTTTCTTCACGCCTCAACTTTTAACAATTTGAATTCTAAATTACCCGGACCGATTCCAAAAAGTTTTCTTTATAGTAATTTTGGAAACTTGTATTTATATTTTATAAATGCAATTTATCTTATTCATATTTTTATGTAATAGATGATTTAAAATTTCCCTCTATTTAGAAGCTTTGACGAAAATTGTTTGAAAATATCTTCCTTATTTAAAAAAAAAAACTAAATCATCGCTCAAGCGCGATACAGGGCTCAAATAAAAGTGAATAAGTTAACGCATTCATTGTACGAGTATATTTGTGAGATTGTAGGCTGTTCGAGATTGCCAGTACGAGTAAACTCGTTGCACTTTGGACGTTTTCTAGTGGTAAACTTTTTGTTTTAGTAAAACTTCTTCCCGCACAGTCAAAAAAAAATAAAAAAATGTAAGAATCTTTAAAATAATATTACAGGCAGGAAATTAACTTTCTTACTACACTTTCTTACAACCCATAGAGTGAGTTTGAACATAAGTTTGTTTTTGTACGGAAATTGAAAAGTAAAATCTAAGAACTTAGAACGAATTTTGAGATCTGTATTTGGAGTAACACTCGTATAAACTAAAAAGTAAATTGAAATATAAACAAAACCATAAAGTTCTGAGTTGGTGGCAAATTAAAATTAAATTTAAATGAAAATATAAAAATCCCTATAACTTTATGGAAATATTTTTGGAAATCTTTATAGGTATAAAAAAATCCTATTGCAATAATTATTAAAAAAAGTTTACACCTAAACCTCCTTTTACGTGTAGATAGAAATCGCGTAAAAGTAAATATCGACCCAAAGCATTTCTCTTCTTAACATTTTCTTAAATTATGGACTAAATTACGGATTTTGACTTTAATTTAGTCGTGTTAATGAAAATGGCGTAAAAAAATTATGTATTTTTCATATCCCAATTCGCGTAACTCCAAGTACGTGTAACATCAAATTCGCATAAAAAGATGTTGGGTTTTATTTATTTCTTTTTTTCATTTTATAATTTTATAATTGACTTTACTCCTCTTGTTTATGCTGTATTCATCCAAGATGTAATAACAATTTAATCTGCAGAAAATCATAACGTTTGTTCTCGATACCTTCTCTTGTTGCGGCTGCAGCGTCAGGTGACACGTTCCAACATCAATCAATCCGTACTTTTCTGGGGAGCTCCTGTAACCTCCTTTGAGACTTAATGACGCGTTTGATTTCCACACTTTGTTCAAATAAAGAGGATTAAAGACACAAACAATTCAAAACCTGATAAAGGAAACTAAAGCTTACCACTAATGATGCAGGTGGAGGTAGGTAGGTAGATTAAATCAGGATAGAGACTTTCGTTTGATCCTGAATAACTTCGTCAAGGTGTCAAAAGCTCATGAATGATTTTTTGTTTTCAATTTAAAGTATTTATTGTTAAGGTATAAAAGAAATTTAAATGAAAGTCTAAGTTAAAAGTAAATTTTTCATTTCATACTTTCTGTGAGTTTTGAAAAAAAAAATCATGTAAATTAGAAAGAAGGAACTTTTATGAGTTGTTCCATTGCCCATGTCATCCTACTCTTAGTAAGGTAATGATACTATTATCTGATTACGTACTTTAGAACTCACTGCAATTAAATGGGTACTAAAAATGAAATGTTGTAATTTATTTCACGACACCTCATATTTCGCTTTTATTGAAGTTACGCAAAAACTTCGGTTTCTTTTATGTTTTTGTTAGACAAATTGTAGGAGTTCCGGATGGGAAATTAAAGGGAAGTGATTTATAAGATTGAATTTCACTTCGTGTTTTTTCCTCTTTATTTTCAACACATCTTGATTTTCGTCTTAACCCCGAATTTACTACTACAACTTACTTAAAGATTTATTTTATTTACAACTGTTAACCGATTTTAATTTGGTTCCGAAACTTCGCTTAAGAATTATTGGTTGCTACTTTTGGACTTTCCAATTCTCCGTCCTGTGTGCATTTGAGCGAGTATCGCTTTTTGGTTTTTAGTCCCTTGAAGGTGTCGAGGAAAGCCCTTCGGAAGTTGGCATTCATGAAGCAGTAGGTAATAGGATTACAGCAACTGGACGAGTAGGCCAAGAGCTGAAAGAAGCTTATGGCCGTGTACCCGAGATTCTGGTAGACCATTCCGGGATCGAATAGGGCTATCGTATTAATCACGTACAATGGAGTCCAACATATGAAAAATTCCAGAACGAGTACGAATAGCATCTTAATAACTCGTTGCTTATTCTGCAGATTTTTCGCGACATTTGTTCTGGAATGAATTTAATTTAAGAGAACAAGATTGGATACTTTCCCCCATGGAAATTCACTCCAATTACCTTCGCAAGGTTGAGTCAAACTGTTTCCGTAAAATTGTGGGTGGCGATTTGTGCCCGTTCGAAGTGGTCCTGCGCCCATGGAGTTTTTTACTGGTGATGTCAACAGATGGCGACGGCGCGCGTGAACTTTGTCTAGAGGTTGGGTACACCTGAACAACCTGGTTCTCTGTAACGAAAATAAATTGAAGCAATCGTTCAAAATGTTCTCTACAGAGATTCTAAGGAAGAAAATCTGCAAAAGGAAAAAAAAAAAAAACATTTGCAAATTGCTATAATGAAAAATAAATTGATTTAAAGCGAATACAAACATGAGAAGCCCTTAACGCCCAAAATCTGGCGTACCAATCCCCAAATTTCCAAATTCCCGCATTGCCGCGACTCTTTCAGCAGAAATTACATTTACTCCAAATGAAGCACTTTTCCGAGAATCTCGTGATCTTGCTTTGTGGAATTTCGAATTTCTTTCCCTTTTTTTGAAAATAAAATGAGAAAACCTGGCGAATTAAGCGCAATTTCGGTTTTCTACCCGGCTGAACTAAAGTGAACGAGTGTTGTTCGAGCAGAGGTAAAGTGGCTTACACTTCGAGCACGGCAGTTAAATTTGTGCTGTTGAAAAATTTGTCTATGCCTCCACTTCATGAAAATAAGAGAAAATTTTGTTGCGTTGGAATTTTTCCATTAACGCTTTCAAGATTCTCAAGAAATTAACTTCGCATGACATTGGAATTTTGTGAAGGATTCAAGAATTGAGCGGTGTAATAAAGATTAAATAAATTCATGAAATCCTACTCTAAGTAAAATCATTCTTAAGTTTTAACAGTCGTCGTGATTACCAATTGTATTTAAAGGTTTGGAGTATACTTTAGATGAAGAAATTCTCTAGACTTATTTAATTTTATTTTAAATTACACCAGAAATTCATTGAACTTGATTTTCTTATGAGTAGCAAATTATTTCGGTTGCCGACAACATTTTTGAACTGATAATGCTGTAAAACAAGGCATAAATAAACGTACATAAATAAGTACAACATAAAATCGATGTAAAGACAGTACTTCATTTGTGAGTCTATTCTGTTCTAGTCTATTAAAGGAGAATCACAAGTAAGTCCCCCATTTGTTAAATTTATCAACTCCATAAATCAGAAAGTTAAGAAAATTGAAAAAGTTATATTTAGTTATTTCTTTTTTTAAATTTCTTCTTCATACATGTTTAATTAAAATTTTGAAGTATATTATAAATATAATAAATTTTAAAATATTTGGAACAATAAAAAATCCTTAGAAACGATATTTGAGGGTAAAGGGTTTAAAATAATATGCCTTACTTTCCAGAGTAAAAATCAAAGGTACTAAAATGATTCGGGTGATTCTCCCTGAAATGTAACCAAACTAGTCCTCGTCTATTTGACGAAAATCAAAATAACTATATACCCTAAAATAGGGGCAAGTAAAAGCTGTTATAATCTATAAGGCCATCAAAACAGCACCAAAACAATACTATACACGAAACTTCTAATTTACCACCAAAAGAGCACCGCATACTTCCCATAGATTTAAATTTATTACAACATGATTAATTTATCCGAATTTAAAAAAAATACTTTGCGAAGTAAGTCTGTTAGGAAGGGTTGGTGGACGGTGATGGTATTTTGGGGTAATAGACGGTACTATTTTAGTGCTCATATGCTGCAAAATATTTTCTTTTTGAAATCTTTGTATTATAGTCTATAAAGAGATAAATTGACGGTTTTGTTCACTGAATAGACCTCTTCTGGTGGTGTTTCGAGTTGACCTATCTCTACAGTAAAATTCAACCAACAATTTTTACTCGGATTTTTACATAAACATTTTTTTAGACTCAAAATTGATACGTTTTATGTTACACTAATTCTGAATCTCTTTGTATTTTTAATAAAAATAAAACAAAATAAGCGACAATATAAAACAAAGCGTATCTTTATTTATTTTACTTATTGTAGTATAAAAATATTCAAAAAATTAATTCTCTTGTCTCGTCTTCTTCTTGGGGGAAAAAATCAAATAAACAAGTAGAAAAAATGTTCATTCTTTTTATTGATATAAGGCAAGAGGAATTTTAATGGGAATTGTTCTGAGCTAATAACTTTAGTTATTGATTTAATTACTGAAATATTTTCCCTACATCGTCTAACACAATTTGAGGAAAATTTGTTTCCTTGGACACTTAATTGGGCTTGTTTGTAAGTTACGTTATGCTCGTACTCGGAATCCTGGACAAATTTGGTTGAATAAAGAAAATTAGAAATTCAGCATATCAATGTAGGAGAGAATCTTCCTAGAATAAAGTTTGCAAGGACATGGCAGTGGAATTCAAGCATCATGGATTAGTTCAATCATCCCTCAGAGAAATATTCCACAGTAATACCCAAACATTTCGTTTTTCATTTTAAGCTGGTCTTATTTGTATGCTTGAATTGCTTAACAAAATCTTACATTAATGGTCTGAAATAAAGTTTTAAATATATCAGGGATAATCTGGGTAAGCTATTTACCTAGAGATTACACACTGCTTGCAATGACAAAAAATTTCATTTTAATTCTTATTACTTTCCTTCTCCTTGGAGGATACTCAGTAAATGTTTAGGGAGGGATTTAGGAACTAGACTTTAGGTTACATGCAACCTTTAAAGTTTCATCGGCTCATTATTTAACTTAAACATTTATTTTTATAGTTTACTTTCATTATACAATGATTTATCAAAAATCATTATTTTAAAGCTCAAGACCTCTGTAGAGAACCCAACAGCAATTAAAATCATGAATTCGTAATTACTGTAGCCACTGCAGCGTATAGGCACATTGGTTGATGGCATAGGTTGCACACTGAAGATGCCTAGAAGCGTTATACAATGGCCCTAAAGGGAAAAGTGAACCTAATTAAATCGATCGAATCTAATTGATGCACCAGAGTCAGTACACACGCAGTTAATTACTTGGGACAAGCATCATTTAACACACTCAATGCTCTAATTATGCTAATTTTAAAGGGAAATTCAGCAAAATTTTTGGATTTTTAGCAACTACAGAACTTTAGCATGATGGTAATCTCGTGGATATAATCCAGCAAGGATGGAATTGATACAATGAGAAATCCAATTACCTCGCTGTCAATGTGGATAATCATTTTCGTACTGTTTAGGAACTAACGTGAGGTATTCCCGAAATGCCTCGCATAGTTTTGCTACATGCACTGAGCAATCATCGAGTTTGAGTTCGGAAGGTTGAATAGTTTTCAGGATAAATTGAATGTTTTGGTGCGCTCGAGTGAGGTAGACGGAAATTACATTGATTTAAATTTATAAATGTACGAATGATATTTTATTTCATCGATTTAAATAAATAATGTTTTGTATAAAAATAAGGATATATGTTTGATTGAATTTTAAATATTTAAAAGAGGTGTGACGTTTTCCTAATCAGATTTGATCAATAAAAACATTTTTATTTGTTACAATATTTATTAGAAACTTAGATACACCGATTGAGAGAAAATTGTTTAGAATACTCGTCCAAAACTTTCTATCTCAATTCCTAATCTCATTCAAAGTTTTCTTCAGTTTTGTAAAAGATCAAAGACCGAGGGTGCGAATTTAAATACACAATTATCAAATCCAAGTTGTGTGTTACACAATATTAAAGTTTGTCCAATTTGTAACATAGTTTCAAAAAAGCTTCTATAAAACACTTCAGTCCAAAACTTTTGATTGAATATCATAAGATTTGAGCAAATAACAAAGATGTATTCAAATTTCCGTAAAGAATCTCAAGTAGCAGAAAGTTTCTGAAAAGTTTTTTTTCACATTTTACAAACTTTCTTTGAATCCGAACATCTAACTCGAATAACTTGAACTCGTTCATATTGTAGCAATGATTTCCTTTTATATGGAATTTGAAACAATCTATTTTAAGTCGAAATTTATATTTTTCATGTACATAGAGGTATTTTTTAACGCGGTTTGTATAAGTCTTAAGAAACTACTTGTTTTTTAAATTAGTGTAACCACGAAAAATACAAAATGTTTTTGCAATTTATGACCATGTCATTTCAGGAATCTTTTAGGGTCTGATTGGAGAATTGTCGGTCGTAATAAAAAAATCTACAGTGAAGAATCATTAAAAATAAGTTAAACAACGCCGAAAAATGTTATATTTGTTACTTGATAAATATTTGCACGAATTATCGATTTGAAAATAGAATAAGACCATGTCACTTTCAAGATAAATTTTAAAATAAATATTTTTATTCAAAAAAACGTAAGAAAGACCACTGTGTAGACGCACTTATTTTTAGAGATAAATATCCACTATATGCAGTAAAATCTGCAATAAAAATTTCTTAATTGTATGGAATTCTCAGTGCGCAATTTACACTCACTGTGCACTGATTTTATTTATGACTGGCTTTGATCTGCAGCTCTATCCGTGCATGCGGTGAACTTGAGGGAAGAGGTTGTATTGACGAACCCAGAACCCTGTAGAAAAATATTATCATATAGTCGAATTTTGGTTTAAAAACTTCTGGTAGGACCTTTTCTTCTTTTTTTTTTTGATATTCAAAGACACAATCATGAATATTATTACTATATTATATTACAGCTGACTAAACCGAACAAACAAAATTCTGATCAGAAAAACAGAACACAGATCTTGATTAGAAATAGTAAATAATTATAAGAGTCGAGACCAAGAATAATAAAAAAGTGGAAAAACACTATCTCGAACCGGTTACATTTCGTACAATATCATGTCTGATTAAATTGACTCTTCTTACTTCTCTGCGCAGTATTTTTGCTCTAAATGCATCTAAAGAGTAAGGTAAATTGAATTTACCTTCAAACTGTGTATTCTGAGGTGTAAATTTAAAGAAGCTGAGTGCGGATGGTCAAAGCTTAACTAACTATGTTAATATTTAAGTTATGAAGAAATGCAACAATAGCTTTCTCTACAAGGCTAGACAATTTTCAAAATTGCTCAGCTAATTTTTTGCATAAGATTTTCTTCTTTTTTTAATTGTCTATAAAATCCTCACTGAAATTCACAATTGTTTTCTTTCAAATTTCATGCATTATGCATCTTGTAAATTTCATGAGCAATTTGTTTTATTATTTATTTATTTATTAGATTTACTCTCACCAAAAATAATATAAACACCGAACACCATTTTTAGGAATATCTTTTGAAACAAACAATTTTTGAATACATGAATCTAAACAAAAATACGTGTATCACTTTAATTTTTAATTATTTATTTAATAAAAATAAATAAATTTTATTGTCTATTTAAACGTTACTAACACGTGGTACGTGGGTTTATACGTAGGTTATCCCAGGGTTTATGTAGATTTATGTAGATTTACATTAAGACATAGATCATAAACTAAATATTTCAATAGTAGTGTGTTAATATGTAATAATGTTACGTACTTCTTTTATCAGCCTATAGAAGAAAGAATAAAATCCGATAGGACTAATTTTCTTCAAAAGATGTTACCAAATCTTTCACAACTTATTTCGTTTTTTAAAGAAGTTTATTACATATAAGAATTTTAAAAGACTCTAATTTGTTTGCTTTGTCATCAGAAAAACTTTTCAAAAATATAAATGCTGAATATTCTTACAGCTGGGAATTAAATTACGTTTTTTATTTATTTATTCGTACGTTCATTTTATTAAATTAGTCCTAGTAACGTTTCATGTCATGAAATATTTAATTAAAATTTGAAACTCTCTTTCAAAATTAATTGTTGGAACGTGTATAATAAAAACAAAAGAATATTTTACCATACTGTCTGCTGTCACTATCATCCTGACATGGTTGCAGGGTAGCACTGATGCTAATGCTGAATGGCGAAAATATCTTTGGCTCCCTCTCTGTCCGAATACCTTTCCAGAGGGTCCGTGTTATGAGGAAGTAGGCAGCACACAGGACCATTAATGGCAGCACTAGCAATATGAGGTCCAAGAATATATTGTAGGCTCGTTCGTAGTAAATGGCCTCGTCTGGCCATTGTTCCCGACATTTCCTGAGGCCTAAAATAATTAGCTTTATACTATTGTAATTGCCATAAACATTCAGCTCAGGCTAGTTACCTTGGCTCGTGGGCATTAATTGGCTAAAGACGGCTATAGGCAGCATACAGAGCACACTTCCTATCCAGATGAAACCGATGATTTTATACGCGTGCCTTAATGTTTGCCACGATCTCGACCTCAGAGGGTGGCATATAGCATAGTACCTTTCACAAGATATAGCGACCAATGTCCATGATGACACTGCGACTGACGAGGCTACCCAAAATATGGAAGACACAAATTCGCGAAAATTATTTTAATTGATGCAAATTTTGAAAAGAAAATCACAAGTGTACTCATATGCAAATTTGCACGTTATAATATTTAACTTTTGATTTTGTTAATATACTTTAGAGTATTTCAACTCGTTTTTATTTATTTAAAATTCTTAGCATTAGTTTTTCTCGACAATATTGATTTTTTTTAATGTATTTATTGCTTTTCCTTCTTAAATTTGTTTTATACTGCAAGTTTGTATTTAAAAATTAAGGAACAGTGTACTAATCAAAATATTTTCATAGGATAGACGCACATTAAGGAAAAGATAGGGGAGCGTGAACATTTACAAATATACAAATATAAATATTTTCAAAACCGAGGATGACCCAAGACTAAAATTTGGTATTTAAGATTTCCTCTGAAAATAAATAAACACTTGATCCAGAGGGTTTTAAAATTCGGATGTTTGTGCGTTTGTGTGATTTTTTAATTTTAAAACTGCTCTTGCGAGTAAATGCTGGTCTCGTACATGAAACAATCTGACTTTTGTTTAAAATATTTTTAATAATAATATGCTTCTTCTTGATGAAATTTTAAAGGTTAATTCTGAATTTTGTTAAGAATGTTTGCTTTTTTTGTTTTAATCAACTCTCAAATCATACTTTAGTTTTCGATTGGCATGTTTTTAACTCATGGGTCGTTTGCGTCCGTAGTCTTCAAACTGATTTAATGCAATTACATAAAGATAAAGAAAAATATTTGAAATGTAGTTTTAATATTACAATTAGTATATGATTTTTAGATAACGAAATTTTTATTTATTTATAACAATAAAGCTTGGACAATACGCGCTTACATTAAAAAAAAGTGTGTTAGTTTGTTTTTAACAACAGGTATGATACTCTCGCGGATTTTGAAGAATGATATGGAAAATCGAAATCTAATCTATATAAATTATTTTCAACACTAAAAATAAGTTTAAGTTAAGAGGAATAAAATAGGGAAACAAATGAAATGAAATAAAAAAAAAAACACGTTATTTAAGACAATTATGTGGGGCGTCGTCAAAAGGTTTATTGAAGCACTCGCTGTGACCGAGATTTCGTACGCATGGATTTCACATTTTTAATAAAAGGGGAATAAAAATAGCCTTGGATATTGCGCTACCGGATCCTTAACGGCAGGTATGAATTTAAGCTACATATTCGTACTAATTGTGAACCAGACTTTGAAAAATTTATTCTAACTAATTTTATAAATTCTGATTAATCTTATATTGCGAACATGCACGTTTAATAAGCTTTCATTAGGTACCTCGCGCAATGGGTTTGTGAACAAAAAAATGTTGGCAAGCCTTTTCGTGATCCGAATTCATCCCTAAAATTGCAATTTTTGTAAAAAACATTATCCTAGATGCTGACCAGGATCATAAACTAGTATTACATCAAGTTTTAACAAAATTCGTCTATTTGTTGTGGTGCGTGCACAGAGAGACAGACAGAAAAAATGTCACAATTTGTTTTTTTGGATAAAGCTAACATTTTTAGCTAGATAATAAGGTTAAGATTAGAATTAGAATTATGGGCACTAAATTACGTAATCATACCTAGTCATTTTAATACATAGCAAGAAAATTCATTGGCAAATTTTCTCTTGATTTTCTAACTATTTGTTTTGATTATTTTTTCACAAATGAAAGGTATAAAATCAAAAATTAAAATATGACACAAAATACTTGTCATGCGAGTCCAACTTGTATTTAACGTTTTATTTGTCCAAACATCTTATTCATTTCGATCGATCTTCACTTTTCATAATTAAGGAGATAATAATAAATAGAAATAATCATAATTTAGTCTAAATCATTGTTGATTTTGGCTTTCTACACCTCATTTTTTCTCTGAAAAAAGTAAAATGGAGGCGTTGTATCACTTCATTGTTTTTTCAACGCTTTCATTAGCTCACGATCTCTGTCTGTGACAAATCTTGCAATCAACATTTCGACTGGTTCTCGATATGCTAGAGCTTTGAAATTTTGCATACGTCTACAAATTCGGTAACAATGCAATATAGGCTATCTAACATCGTTATAAATTCAATATGACGCCCCAAGATGGCGGATTATATTACATTTATAAAAGCGTCGTTTTCAAAAGTTTTTTTCTAATATTAGAGCACTTTATCATAATACAGCCGATTTTAGTAGAAACTACTAAAATTTTATTTTAATTTTCTTCTTTCCCTTTTTTTTTGGAACTATTGAATAGAGAAATAGAAATATTTTCCTTATTCGCTGTTATTTGAAGTTTCCTGGACGAAAATGTCATTCGGGACTATTTCCTTCAATTTATCTGCGAATTTTTAATTTTGAAGCGTTTACTCATGAGAGTTTACTCTATGAAGAGTAGTCCCCGCTCACTATAGGCACTGGCTAGATAAACTTAAATATTTGACCTGACTTCGTTACCAGTTTTTCCAAAAATTGCTTCTTTTGATTTTATATATTTTGTTTATTTTTAATTAAATTTTGTAGCTTTTACATAGAGTACTTTAATTAAAGAAAAATTTTAAAGCATAGAAATAGGATGGATACAATCTTCATAAATGTTATTTTTAGCCTCGCACCACTAGAACGTCCCATAAAAGGATCTAAATACCCTTTTCTGCGATATACTAAATTGTCACAATCTTTGGTAAACAGAGTCAAAAATGGAGTAACATCATGATATATATCGCGAATTCAGCCAGCGATTTTCGGAGCGTTTTCACAGAACAGAAAATCAGCTAGATGAAAGACTATGAGGATGGATTGGTAGTCTAAATTTCCACAGAACATGTCTCGACGTGGTTTTTGTGTCTTTCCGTTTTATTTAATATGTGTTTGTTGAAGATTATATAGGGATGTATTTGTATTTCTTTTAAAATCTCCCTCATTGCATTTGCAATTAAAAACTTGAGGTATTTCTGCTCCCTGATTTCTTCTCGAATGTTCTTTATCTTATTATCAGAATTGTCTCGACTTGATTTTGTAGAAAAGACATGTGTTTTGCTCAAGGGTCTGATGTGCATTATTTCATCCTTCTTAATGGGGAATAATATGGAACATTCTGTTCTATATATCCTCTACTTAGACAAAATTTAAGTTGAAACTTTCGAGATGACAGTGAATAAGAACTTCTTGAAAAGCTAAAGTAGGTCATGTCACCCAAGGATAAAAATTTTTTCTTGTGGACGTTTATTTTCATTAGCATCAAATCATGATATTATCCCGGGAAATCTCGAAATCAATTCATTGTGACTGTTTGCATTCACCGAGGAGTTTTTCGGGTTCGCCCACTTCAAGATATCAAGAGGTGAAAGTTTTTCTTCTTTTTTTTTTTTTTGTGAACTCTGTTGGTTATTCAGGACACGGCTACTTTCACGCGCCTCAAAGTTAAGGGGTCCAAAATACCTGGGTCGAATATCCTATTTTTCGATATGCCGTATTCTTGATCCCCACGGGAAATACGCAACTAATTAGAGCTGATTTTATGCGATGACTGAAAGCAAACCAAAAGAATTGAAATGTGATGTTAACAATGTTAGGATGCTCCGGATGAAACGTGCCGTCCACACAAATTACGCTCAGACACATTTTGGTGACATGATCAGGAGTTTGATAAAGAGGGCTTGACTTATTCCTGATTCAATTCCCCGTACATAATCGATGCGTGTGAATAAAGATGACTTAAACGATGAATATGTAACTCTATTAGTAAATGAAACTTAAAACTGACAACTAGCGATGGCTAAAATCGGGACATGTCATGTTTTGAAATCATATTAATTATATGCTCTAAAATTGTTAAAATAAGGGTATTTCCAGTAATTTTCGTATGGTTAAACTTTTGTTATTTAAAGATAAATATGTCAACAAGATTGATAATATTATCATCTTGCATAAACATTTCCGAATTCTTGTTAAACTTTTGGCTCTGAAGTGGTTCAACTGCTTTTTGCTTTCCAAAAATTATTTGGTGATTTATTTGTAATTTGTGACTTATTTATTTATTACTTTTCACAATATATACGCACTATTTACTTTTATTTATTTAATTAATATTGTGGTGTTGACCTTGATTCAAAAAGTCAGATTTTCTTAAAGTAGATAATACTTTATCACCCTATGAATAATATAAAATGAGATGCAATTTATGTTTTAATTCTTCGGAATATGTACTTACTCCAGAATAGCATTCCGCTTCTTATATTAGAAAATTCGTAATTTTACATTCATAAATATTGATGGATTATTAAAATTTTCATGGAACTGAAACAATATTAAGTATTTTCATGGTATATTTGAATAAATTATTCCCAAAATATGGACAATTCTTTGGTATCTTTTAGGTTGATGTAAGTTTCAGAATTCCTAAAACAACCTCAATTTTCGGCTGTCTAGACCAAAAACCCCCTTAATACAACCGATTAATACAAGAATCCAAAATTTCTATTACAAAAAGGACTTAAAATTACATGAACGTTAGTCATTTTCAATTTTAGGAGTAAATAAATGGTGAGTTTATTTTGCATGTACTTATACAAAGTTTCACGTCTAGATTTTAACAGCTTTAATATGCCCTTTCGAAAAGTTAGAAAGTTATAGAACTTGTCTAATTAAACGATATTCACGTGTTTTATAAACAATTCCAAAAATTAATTAGTTTTATTAAGAGCCAATATTTCTTTATGTATTCGTTTGAAATTTTGAAATTATATTAATTTTCTAAAGCCTTTAGACTTTGTATTTTTATCCAGACACAATTCTACTCCTTAACTATCCATCGTTGTCTTCCTGAATGATGTGGGATTTGAGTCGTGAGACAAGAATTTGGTTTATCTCAGCACAAGTTTTGAAGGTATGAAATCCACTCAAAAACCACTTTTATCTACTCTTCTACTTCACCTGTGTGAAGTGGCATTTTTAAAAATTCATTATTATGCAACAATCCAAGTTTATGCCTCGTTGGAGTAATCCCGAGTGCTTATTAGAAACATGCACAGTGGCTGTTGCTGTTCTGCTGTTCTGCAGAATAAGGGCAATAAGGTGTCTGAAATATAATTTTAAAATAAAGGGAAAATAAATGGAATAAATAAGATGCCTCCTTTTGCCAGCAAAGGTAACTCCTAGGTAATATTTTTAAAATTTATATTTCACTTAAAATTCAAACGTTATTAAGTGGCAGAATTTTTCGTATAGTTCGTATATCCTCGTATGCGAGGATATTTACGGTTTTTGATTCTGAAAATTCAAAGGACGATTTCATAAATTTATTATTTATGCTTCGTCTGTGTTTATGTCGATCAAAATGAATAAATTAGCTTTTTATTTTTGTTACATAAAATAAAAAATAATAACATAAAAGGAGAATTAGTTCCTTTATTACACAAATTGCAGGAATGCTCATTAAATTCAAAATAATTCAATTCCTCTGCTTATTCTCCATTATTTTTCGATTCCGTCTGATTTGCTTATAAGAAGTTAACATATCTTACCAACGATGAATACCTTAGATAGCTTTTCGCCTGCTTTAAAATGTGGATGGAGACACAACGCAAAATATGCTACCTTAGATAAAGTAAGAAAAATTTCAAATTAGTCCTTTCGAATTGCGAAGATATTTTTCAAGAAAGTAAAAGAATGGCCCAAGAGATGTAAAAAGAATAGAAATCCCCTGGGACGTTAAGCCCGGTATGAGAAGCATTTTCTTGGAGCAGGAGTAACACACGGTGAACCAGAAGAAATTACCATAAAGTAACCAAAAAAGTGTCGTTACGAGAAAATAAACCTCTTGTTGACGGGGGTTGGGAACCCTCATTTAATATCATTCTGACGGTGTTCCAATTTGTACACCTCAAGGTGGAAACTGTTACATTTCCCTTGCGCTTGCCATTTGTAATCAATGCTATCTTGTCGGATATTTAAGGCTAAGAAAAATTGCACTATAAATAAGTTCGTATAAACATGGGCTACATGGAACTGAAAATGGAAATGAAATTTAACGCATTTTTCCTGCTATCATGGTTTTTGGAAAAAAAAATGTGTTAATTTGTCTTTGGGATTTTCGTACATCCACTAGACGAATGAAAGGTAAAATTTATTATATGAATTCATTATCATCTGTAAATTTGAAAATGGACAAAAAAGAATGAAAATAATAAATTATTTCGTGCATTTAAATAACGAAATATCAAAAACAAATGGCGTTGTACCTAACAGAAGAACAAAATATCATTTAAAAGAAATGAATTTATTTGTTCTGTCAATTTTATAATTTCGAGAAATTATTTTTGTTTTGTTAGGGTTTTATAATGCAAATTTACGCAATTTTCTCGGGAACTACCGGACAGATTAAAAAGGACTAGTTTTAATTCCTTTTTTTTACTCATTGTTTTATAAGTAATTTAATTTCATTTTTATAAGTAATCTTTTAAAAAAATATACCACATGAAATATGGAACCGATCCCGGGTTTTCTATAACATCCTTGCTTCATTTTACACGGATATTGTGAACATATTTACATTTCCCTATAGATTCGATTTACATGGTTTGGGGTTCAGTTGAACCTATCCTATTTTTTATATGCATACTGTGTATCATTTTACACGATTTTTTATGGAACGTATCTGTCGTATAAATCCAGGGATGGGTGTTTATGAGAAAAGATAATTCTTTTATATGCTTAGAAAGCAATAATATTTTCAGAACTAGTGTAATTTTCGTGCTCAGGCGGAGAAAATGGTAAATAAGCTCCGAAACTTAGTCTGAATATTCATTTTATTTATTCATTTATTTGCGTCAATAAGTATTCTCCTTGGATTATCAAGAACACCTTAGCACCGAATGTTCTCGGAAATACTCCTAAAATTATGGTGTTCCAAGTAAACTTCTTCCAGACAACCTTGTACTTATTAATCTTAGGTGGAATTATGTCCTTTTTAAAAGAAATTCCAAATGGCATTAGAATTAATCCGACGCTTCATTAATTATTTTCTCTGATAATGTGCTGGTCGTGTCTTCCAATTCGTTTTTATATTTACAGACCATTTGACCTCCTCGTTCAAGTAGGCGTACCAGTGTTTTATTGGACGCCTACTTATCCGTGCCGCCGCATTAGGCACAGTCTTAAGGAAACCTTTCAAATCAAGGTACGCAACCAATTTCACTAAGGTTTTCGCATGAAATATAATCTGCTGTTCATTACCAAAGATAAATGGCTTCTGGCAGGGCAGGCACATTACTCTTACGACTGTTATTAGCAGCTCAATGTGGCTTTGCTCCCCATGTAATTCAAGTGATTTTTCATCGATCCCCCGAGTGTGATTCCTTGGCAATTCGGCAAATGCCAATTGGGAACATCAGCACTACACCTAGGGATATACCGTGGCCTTCCAAACTCTGGGAGTGCAACAAAAAACACATATGCCCTTATTATCAATTGATTGAAATGCCTGATCGAATTTATGTCGCAAACATATTTTTTGCCATTTCAATTGTAATAGTAACTTTTCACTTCAGTACGATTCTATTTATTTTTTTGGAGCAAAGTGAACATTCAAAAATTGATCCCTGCTAGAAAAGCCTGGCTGATAGCTAACACATGTGACTGCTATCCGGTTTCAGATGCAGTCACCATAAATGTTTTATCGGATTATAATATAGAATTTGAAATATTGAAGCTCTACAAGAAGTTGAAAATGTAAAATGAAACAAGACGTGAAAACGTAGGAATCTTAAATCTTATAGGTACATCGTATTTTTTGGTAGAACGTTTTTCGAATTGAAAAATCGTGATAAACGAAAAGTAGCCCTGGTAAAAGGGTTGAGGGAGATTCTATTGAAAGATATACTGTAAAAAAATAGAAAACAAATAGGTTAGAAAATCAACTCGTTACACTTTAAGCTATAAAAATATGATTGGCATTTTATTTGCCTATGGGATTCACGAAAAAATTTCGTTTGATATTTTGCGAATAAAGTTTTTAGATTTCCATTTTTATTCATGTATCATATGTTTCAATCAGTTATGTTCGTATATGATTCTTCAATTTGATGAACGTTAGGGTCAAGACCCCGACAAGAATCCTTTGAGATTCACGCTTCTTTCGCAGCGACAACTCGAAGACAGCAGAAATTGAAAATTTAATATGATTTCTAGACGTTTCAAATTTTTTGATTTTTCACTGTGCATTGATTCGATGGAAAAGAAGCTTTTTTGTAAAGTACTTAAATTGTCTTATCCAATTCTTCAGACACTATTTAAAATGGTTACAATATTTGTATGCTCACATGAGCCGGAGTGTTAAAATCTCAAAATTATATTCTTGAGATTATTGGAAAATTTACAACAATACAAAAATTTTTTCCATGTGTAATAAAACAATTATAATTTTTCCCTTTTTTATTTCGCGTTTATACGCGTGTAAAGTGCCAAATCGCTACAAATGTCGTGGTGGGAGAGCCCTAAACGAAAGCGAATTAATTTAATTGGGCTTCATTCAAAACAATCGCATTTGTAGTGGTTTGATGCAGAGGATTTGGTTTCTTATGAAGCGTATAACCGCTGTCACGCTTTTTCGATGAAGTTAAACACGTTTTAATACTCTGAATTCTTTTTCTAAAAACAATGCAAATGTAAGAACCTATTACGGCTTTAACACTGAAGTTTAAAAATTAGTGTACGAGTCCAAATCGTATGGTAAATCTTTTATATTATATTGAAAATTATATTTCAAAATTGACTAGTAACGTCTTTATAATTTCTGACGATTTATAATGTCTTTGCAAATTAGGAATTTTTTACTGTTTTCAAAACATCTTTGTTAAAAATATGTGCTATCATCTTTTTTGTTTTTAAATGTAAGCAAAAATGTTGGTAAAAAAATTAATAAAGATAGATTTAAATCGCATTTATTAGAGAATGTGATAAAATAAATAAAATGGAAATAAAAAAAATTTAACATTTTCATTTTTCAGGGCATAGTAAATAATTTGTCCAATTAAAATTTATCTGAACAATTAATATAAATTATTAATATAAATTATTAATGTACTTGAATAATTCCATTGGCAGTCAATTAAAATAATGATACATTTTCATTAATAATTCCTTTGAATACTCCGGAGATACACGGCATCACGCGAACGGCTCTTGATTGTGATTTCAGAGTACACGTAGGACTATTGAGTTGAGAAGGACCTATTCCCATATGGATTATGCTCCCACTTCCAATTGGCAATAACTCTTCGTATAATTTATCATTTTCACCAACGTGTTTTTCATTAAGCTCCCTCGGGTGTATGTAACAAGATTCAGCTTATTCCCCATGTTCGAGGAGTTTTCATCTGGATATGAATGAATAATTTTCGATGCGTTGTAGGCGTTAAACCCTGGATAGAAAGGCCCGTCTCGGTTCCTATTCATGATAAAACCTCCAGCGTGAATCAAACAAATTTCGACAAAAAAATTGAAAAAAACTGGCGCCATTCAAACACCGATTCAGAAAACGTACTGAGAAAAAAAAAACGAATTGCGCTGATTATGGAGAATGACTCGTGGAATACAAAGACCATCTTTTGGAATCAGGGATTCTGGGGCTTGTATAATCTGGACTTCCTGAGCGTTGGCCAATTTTAACAAAAGTTTCCCTACAATCAATTCCAATATTTACTTTTTTCCATTTCCGTTCGCAGTAGAGCGACGCAGCAATTTTGAAGTTATTATGGGATCTAGCCCGGGGCTCTAGCCTTGTTAAAAACTAATTCTCAAGTAGATACACGTTTCAATTTTGTGTTTCCGTGTACTTGTGCAAACTTTGAATTAACACCGCATCAAAATTATTATTATCATGTATTAAGACTCTTGAGAATAATGCTGATGAGTGTTTAGTGTTGGATAGAGGATTGGAAACTCTACATTGTAATAAGGTGGACAAAAACAGCTTGGAATCTATTTCTGGATAGAAAATAAACAACTACAGTGGGATAATGTAGTTAATTATGTCTTGCAGGTAGGAAGGTACGCATTTCCAAAATCAAGTACCAGTACTTATAAAAAGAGATAAATAAAAATTTCGTCAAGAAAGCGATCTTAATTAGAAAATTATCACAAAAAATTTAATTTTTTATTTAAGAGAATGGCGTGGTATCTTCTACAGCGGCTGATTTAATCGAATTTACTTTTCTATTTAAAACTTTTTAGAATTTTTTAATACCCTCGATTAGATTTAAATATTTCATAGATTTTATTTCGCGTACGATGGACTAGAAAAAATAATCCAATAAATAGATAATGAAATGGAAAAAGGACCTCTCTTGAACACTATTAATAATAATGATGTTTTTTTTTTTTAACTTATTTACAGATATACATCTGTTAACACTTTTATTTGTAATTATTATTTAAGGACAGATCTGAAACAAATTAAGAGCAATTTCCATCTCATTTGTTCTTAAATGTCTATTTACAGCACAAACAATTTTAATAGAATTTTGTACTCAAATTGGGGAGAAAAGCAATCCCAAGGGTCCTTTTATATAATTTACAACTCTTCTTGAGAAGTTTTTTGTTTTTTGATATAAAAAGAAAGTAAGGGGCATGATGATTGTGTGGAACATTTTTAGTAGACACTTTTAGGCTTCATTATGTACAAATCAATTATTTTAAATGTGCACAACGGTCTATTTTCTCAGCAAGAATTAAGAATTTGTAAACATTTCTAAACTCTGGACCCAATTAATCCCCGAGGATATTACCATAACATTATCCCTATTAGCCCTTATCTTTCAGGGAAGAAATTCGGTGAATGTTTAGGTTGTTGTTTTCTACCTTGCTTATTCATAGAATGGCAAATAATTTTCAGGCCAGGTCTAGATTTCGTTATCGTCATTCGAAAAGTTCTTGGAATTATTTGCAATTCAAAAATATAAAGGGCAGAAGCTACCTTTTAATCCATTCCGTCGTGTTGGGTTTTTTAACTTCATCTAAATTGCTTAATTGAAAGTTTCCACAAAAGTACCTTAATACCTGATAATTTATTTTTTTTTTATATTATTTGTGTTTCTAAAATCCAGTTAAAATAAAGTGTGTTAATTAATCAATCGTTTTGATTTGTTTTTCGATAAAGTTTAGCACATCTGTCTTTAAATAATTCTTTTTTGATTCCTTGGAAATTTTTAAGTTTTGTTTGCAATGGAAATTTTGGAAAAAGTTAAATAACCATTTCTAACACCCATTTGTTATAAAATAAATCAAAAATGAAAAAAATCAATGTATTTTCTCCGAAAGTACGTAATATTTCTCAAAAGCAAAACGATAATTAGTCTTGAAAAATTTTATTTCCTTTTCTCAAAGCCATGAAATATCTTTAACACATCCAATTTTCGCAGAAATTATTTGAAAAAGTTAAGTCTGACCACAGATTATCTTTTCCATCAATAAAATAATAAATTTAATTTTCTCCTAAAATTAAATTTTAAATGAAAGGTTATTTAAACTGTTAAATTATCGCCAGAGCGAGCATCAAAAAGAAGGCTGTTGAATCTTTTACTTCATTATTTTTCTAAGCTCGGCTATTTTTGTCCTCTCGCAAATTTCTCAAAAATTTGTAATGGTCAAAGTGTGGTCTTTAATTTCAGAAGAAGAAGGTTTTTTTTTAAAAGACAAGCATTTATTTCTATAATCAGAATATCCTTTTGATTTCATTAAAAATGGTAAGCCTTGGTAAAATCAAATAAAAACGTTCTTTGATTCTATCCCAAATAAGGAAATTGGTTATACTAAACAAGAGGAGATTATAAAAAATTCACAATTTGTGTTTACTATGAAATAGTTAAAATAATGTAAAATTGTATTATTATTACGATACTAAATCAACTAATTAATAGTAAATCCTTTCCTCATATTTTCGTAATTAAGGAACAATTTTATTGTCAAACAACAATTCCTTATTTATTTCAAATAAGAGTTTTAGTTATCTTTTATTATTTAAAATGGATGTGCTTGTTCAATTATTTTACCTTTGTTGGCTACAATATTGTTTGGTTTTACAAATTCAGCACAATTTTTAATAATTGTACTTTTACTACTTAATTTAAGCAGTTTATTTCTTTTATGTTTTTAATTTTCATGTTTTTTAATTTGTTCTTGTGAATGTTCATAAAACCAATTGTTAAATTTGAACTCCAAGGGTTTGCATGTAAATTTTATAAAATAAATAAAAAGATAAAAAAAAAAACAAAAAATACAATCTGCTTCAAAATTCTTGAAAGTTTAAACACATGTTCTTAAATAACTTAAATTTAGAATTTTAAAATTATATTATATTTCTTTTTAGAGGTGTCTCTATTTTTCCCTTAGAGAATTTTTATTTTTGAATTTTATAAATTCACTGAATTTTAAAAATATTAACTTACAGCTCATATTTCTAATATGAAAAGGCGTAATTTTTCAGACAGCTTGTCTTAAAAGAATGAGCCTCTTTAAAAAAAAAAAAAATAGAACAAGGAACAGGGCAGATCTCGTTTGAGAGACTGCGATGAACCCAGAGAAAAGCTTCTTATAATGCGAAATAATTTCCGGAATTAGATTAACCCTCGATTAGCACTCGGCAAAGCCGTCAAAGACCGTAACAAAAATTTATCACGAAAGGACAGGCACGTTCTATTTTCAACTGATATCAAAAGTTGAAAGGTATTGTCTAGCCAGACTTAGGTTCGGGCAAACTACTGAAAAGGGGCCGCGTTGAGAGCTCAAGGGTTGCATCGTATCGTGTGACTCTTATTAACACAGTCTATTAGCTATTGGTTTTCCACCTTCAGATTTAATCAGTGAGACTTCCGTACTGTATGAAGAAAGATTGATGAAAGATCAATTCTCGGACTGCATACTCAGAATTTTGTTATTACGTGATATGGAAATATAAAAAGTAGAAATAGGAAAAGTTCTAGCTCAAATATCCACGAGATATGTCTTCGTTACGAAAAAAAGATTTAATCAATATCAGCCCTACTTAGGCCCTTCCTCCACTTACGATGCTAAAAATGCGACTATGAAAATGAAAAATAGACCTATCATACCGGATTTGGTATATCGTATAATTTATAATTGGAAAATGGGCCATAAGTCTGGCTTCAACTGGCGAGCACTCGTGAACGTCAGATGTTTTTTCGGTTAAGTAATCATTTGTAATTAATCAATATTTTTCTAATTTTTTTTGTACTCTTGTTATCGTATTATACTGTGATGGATTTAAAAAATGACAGGATATTAGTCAAAGTGTATGAAATACTAGTCCAAATATGTTCCCATGGAAGAAAAAAAGACAAGTTGATAATGATGCTTGAAGAGTATACTCCAAAAATTATAATTATCTTTAAATATATAAATGTACAATATAACTTTTATGTACCCACGTATTTTTTCACTTATTTCAATCGAAAGACACAGGATAAACATGAATCGACACCCATCCCTCGATTTAGGCAGTTGGTCGGTGGATTTTTTACGCGAATGAAAATCGTTAAATGTAATTTCCTAGTAAGAAAAACAAAATACTGATAAAAAAACTGCCATAAATTATTACTATATTATTTATTTTAAATATTATTAATTTAACATTGTCACTCCGAGTAAACCAAAAAGAAAACAATGATGTGATGTATTAGTACAAAAATAAGAATTTAAGTATGTCCAGTATTTAGTGAATTCAATTAAATATTATAGAAAAATATATTTTCTGAGCGCATTAAGTGAGATCACGTATAAAAAGTATCACGTAACTAGAGGACGAATTTACTGCGTAAAAAGACACCGCGTAAATGGAAGGATGGGTGTATTATAAAAATTTATTAGAATAATTTTTTGTCTAGTTGGTTCTGAATGCATTTCTTGAAAACATAGTTCAATGATTCGGGAAACCAATCAAGTGAAGTATTTTTCTCGTTTTAATAGTACTTTTACGTTTTTTATCATTTATAATAACTAGTTGAATAGTTTCTCCAATTTATTTCTCCCATAGGAGAATCACTCTTCTCAATGAGATGGCATTATTGCATCAAACAAAACTTTTTTGCTTGGATGAAATTCTACAATATAATTTTTTATTACATGCCATACAAACAAACAACAAATTCACATTTCATAAACTTTAATTCAAGAAAAGTACAAACAAGATAAATATGAGAATGAATTAAAATGTAATCTACCAAAATTTGTTTCACATGAGAAACAAATGATGAGATTAAATGTGAGAATTCCGAGAAAAGTAATTTCGCCACGAATTTAGAGCCAGAAACCTTTAGGCGCCTCTACACTTCGTTTAACAAAGTTTCATTCGAAACACTCAAATGGATGAAATATTAAAGCATATAACTTTTTTGCATTTTCATTTTTAGCTAGAAAAGACTTTTAAAGTTTAAAAATAGATTCAAATTTGTTTTGGAACTGGAAAACATTACTTTATACTACATTTACTAGGAGAAAAAAATGTATGATAATGTGGGAATAGTAGTTATTTTTATGAAGTCCTTGTCCCGAAATTTATTTGGTGAATTAAAAAATGGCTGAATGATTATAAGTCATTGTAAATACAAGTTCCTTTAACGAAATTTAAATAAATTTAATACTACACCAGTTCGGATAATGCAGTATTACACGTACCGAAGAAATACGAATTTTATAGGATGGTCTATTAAAAAAGCTAAGGTTAAGCGCATAATTCAAATTTATGTCAGTCTATTAACATGTACATTGATTATTTTTCTAAGGTATACATCTGAACATAGCAAAGATAAATCTACATCTTTTTTAGTTAGTAAATAAAGAAAAAAAAATTATTAACGCCAACGTTCTTAGCTATCGTCTTATCTATCACAAGCAGGAAAACTGGAGAGTTTCAACTCACAACAAAAGTAAATATTTGTTTCGCAAACCTTGTAAGAATGGCAAAAGTTTGCAGAGGAATTCACCAAATACGAAATCCCTTAACAAGGTTCCAACCAAGGTGAATGGCATACAGAGTACTCCAAGGAGGATATCGGAGACAGCCAGGTTCAATAGGAAAACGTTTGTTATCGTCCTCATGCGACGATTCTGCACCAGAGTCGATATAACCAAGACGTTGCCAACGATTGCCAGCATCAAGATAATCGTATAGAAAGGAATTTGAATTCTGCCGGCACTCCACCATGAAGACGACGGTTTCGAGACCACCATCACTTGAGAGGTATCGTTCACCGAACAATTACTTGCAGCAACTGGCAAAGACATTTTCAATCACCGTCCTATAAATTGCACACCCTTCGTGGAGATAAAACTTTCAGAAACACCCTATGATTGAATTAACGCACTTCACTCGAAAATCTGATTTCTCACATTTTATAAACACGCCCTATCTATCCGAGGAAGCTAAAACTGATTCTTTGGCAAACTGTCGAGGGTATCCTTGAGGTGATTGCACCTGCAATCCAAAATCTTGAGCACTTCTTAAAGAAGATCTGACCGTGTAATGCAGCGTAACCGTCGTCACACTGGCACTCCCGGCGTGGGTACTAACCAGGAATTCGGGATGTATCCCTTAGCGCCTTCCGTACTGATAACGCTCGATGAACTTAGAACTTTTCCGGGATGAACTTCTCCAAGAGTGGGGAATTTCGAAAATGTCTTAGCCCGCCTTTTCCGAGGCTCGGAAGCTTTTCGAACAGATTTTCTTTTAGATGAGGACGTTAAAGGTGAGAAAGTAAATTTTGGTGTACTTGCGATTAATCTAAATTCCTGATTCGGCAAGGTTCACTTGACCTTTATCTGTTGATGCACGGTAATTTCAATAAAATACCAGTCCACGAAATGGTGCGGTACAAATTTGTAGATTCCATACCGGAGCAGGGTATTTAATTACACTTACTAAAATTAATGCAATGCCCGAAAAGTCAATTGCATTCGATTTGCCATTTAAAATGTCTTCCTTAAAGCACTTTAGGTCTATGAACCGTGTATTTGGTTATGTAGACTGGGAGAAAAATCGGCGTAAATTAGAGAAGGTCTACAATTTCTATATCACTTTATTTTTTTTTAAATTGAATTCAAGGGGTTATTACTACTAACTCAATGACGGCCCCACTGATTTTTGTCTTAATTTTCATTCACTTTCCCGTGCTGTCTTGTTTGATCCTCCTGCTTCGCTCCATTCTTACTTGTTATTTTGAATTCTTTTATAATTCAGCTCGTGTCACTCAACGGATTTTGAACCCCAGATCCCCAGATCTTCTGTTTGGTTCTTGTATTCAAACGAGTGACATGATTCAAAATGTTGTCTAGGAAGGAGATGTTTTTCGTTTCTAGACTGAGGATGTCTGATTATGCCTAATTGGTGTGCCCTAAATCCGAATTTGTAATCCGATTTAATTCCATTATACTGGACTTTCGTAAAAAAACAACATTTGAAAGACATGCTGGATAAAAATAATGATATATAACATATTTTCAAAATATTGTCCAATGAATAGCACAAATTTTAGCTGTAGAATTAGAGGAAAACGTTGAAAAATCTAATGGTATACTTTTGTTAATGAGAAACGGGAATATTTTTCGAATACGTACGCACTAATTAATCTAATCTTACAATTTATACATTTCTATAAAGGAACATATCCTGACTGATTCAGCATAGCCGAGCCGAAACCGGTGAAGCTATAGATGTGAAATTTGGTTAGTATTTTTATTTTATAATGTAGAGACTCATTAAGAAGGGATTTTTCGAAATTCAGCCCCTAAAGGGATCATAAAGGGTTCAAAGTTTACATTTAAATAAAGAAAATCGCTTCCCGACAAATGAAATAGAAATCAATAGCATACAAGTTTTGCCTGTGCACTAATCAAAAAACTACTGGACGAATTTTGATGAAATTTAACATAGAAATAGCATAAAAATGTAAAATGCGTACGAAGTCGCGGTTGCAGCTAAATGATAATATAATTTGTTTTAATTGCCACGGGTTAATAAAAACGCTGTTGCGTCGCGGTCACACCTGCAAATAAGAACGTGGGACTCGACGCGGGAAATTTTTCATTGTTTATCAATTACTTGAGATTTCACCTCATGCAAATTTATGGACATATAAAAAGGCCTTCTTCAGAAGATCCAATTGTTTACTTATCTAAAATTAACGTTCCATTTGAAAAAAAATAAAACAATTTCTATTGAAAAAACTGGTGAGGTCTTTCGGACCCCCGGTGACCGCAACGGGTTAAAACATATAATAAAATTAGTTAAGTTGCTTTTTAGTGTTAAAATTGTGTATTATTTGCCCAAATAAAGATTCCTTGTTTTTGTTGTTCCTTGGTCTATTAACATATATAACATATTAAATTATGAACTTTTAATACCTTTTTTGAATCATTTTACTTCGTAATTAAAATTATATGTCAATATATTAATCAGATTTTTTATAAATTGATCTTTTTTTCTAAATTTTTATGTACGGGCGAATCTGTTGGGTTTCCAAACTTCTAGACTGATTTTATTAAATTACTGGTTACTTGCAAGTAGTCTACAATAACCAACACATTTTTTTAGGAAATTTAGAATAGTTGCAGAGATAACATTGCATAGTTAAGATTAAACTTTATTAAATATAATAGATATCAAATTAGAAACTTCCAGGAGATTATTTCAAAACTTTATAACATATAACATAGAAAAATAATGTTATAGAATAATAGATCATCATTATACTTAAAACTTACATCATTTTACGCAGTTTGATTTTAATTACGATATGTCTTCATTTAATTTTTACAATCAAAAAACCTTCTAGTAGTAATAACAAATTTTCGCAAATAATTTAAGTTAACAGAAAACTGGTAATAATAACAGAAAAGTTCTCACTATTCCAGTAAAGTATTAGTAAAAAATAGAGTGTTAAATAATTAACCTCTACTCCATTAAATAAATTGGATATTTTTATTATTTATAATTTTCAGTGTTATGCATCAAGTACTTTAAGAAGAAATTAGATGTAAGGCTTGATGTTTGCTGTAACAATCAAAATATCGCAATTTTTATTGATAAACACAAAAACGAAAGTCATAATTGAAATGATTAACAGAATTGGAATTTTTAACATTATTTGAACTAATAGTTAAAATTTGTTTTTTTCTTTTAGTAAATTCCCTAAAACGTGTAATTGCCCAGAATTTTTATTATTTTCTTTTAATTTAAGTAGAATGTCTCTTACTCAAAACAAAGAACTAATTAAAGAAGTCTTACGAGCACCGTAAGCCCATTATTTACGCGGTATTAATTGATCATGTTCATTATGGCGCAGAAAGCACTACGGGAGAATTATTTTGTTGTCATCTTTAATAATATCGACCTTCGACGTATTTTCCCCCTCACTTGATGCCAAGGGGCGTGAGAAATTAAACTTTCAAATTTCAATTTCGTCCCATCGAAATTGCACCCTTATGACCGTGGCCCCATTTCTTTCCACTAAAAAGGAACTTTGGAGACGGAAAGTTGAATCTAATTGGTGTTACGTTCTTTGGATTAGGGGAAAATTTGCATATTCCACTTATTTCAAAGTTATATTCTTGTTCTATACTTTTAACATTTTTCTGCAACGTTCACCCTTTGCCACTTTTTCGAGGACATTTACTTTAAAATCAATACTCTAAATATGACCACATATTTCCGAAATATTATTCCCTTGGTAAGTTGGAAAAGTTGATAAATTCAAAATGACGATAAGATCTTTGCCTAATTTACGTCGCGTCAAAGTTCATAAAACATTTAACTCTTCGACATAAAGTTGTAAGGCATGATTTTGAAATATTTTCTACCTGTTTACAAATAAAGTTTCGCATCTTTTTCAGGATTTAATCCTTTTTCGAAGTTTTTACAAAAGTTTCATGTCCCTACGGTTCCCGTTAGTACCATGACGATAAAAGTTCGTCCTTTACAAAATAACTTATCGCTCTCAAGTAATGTTGCAGGGCAATCTCTTGGCGAAAACGTCCGGGAAGACGTTTTAATACTCTTAGCAGCCAAAGAAAACATCGTGTCCTGTTAATTGGAGAATAAGACGGCCACAAATCTTCTTAATGTCTTCACGTAAAACTCATTACAGCCGTCGTTCGGCCATACAAGTTTTCTTTATTGACTGAGAAGGGCATTTTGGTTTCATGGTCACTAAACAATGAAATAATAATAGATATTAAAGGGGGTGTATTATTGTTTTAAAGTAATAGCACCGTCTGATATTTGTTCACAGACCATTTGCCTGTTGAAGAAGTATCAAATAGTACCATTAAATTAGCCTGCTGAAACTCTACTTTAAGGTGTAGGGAGTGATAAATTATATTTTAATGATCCCAGATATGCTACTATTCCTATTGTTGTTTGTAGTGTGTTGCAAATAAATAGTAATAAAAATTAAGTTTACAGAATATCTTTAATAATTTAGCGTAAATTAACTTGCTTGTATTTTTCAATTTTTTTTTTTTTTCATTTTACAAAACGTTTTTCTTTCACTATTTATACACAAGTATTTAATTAATTAAATGCGGTAAAACAAAAAAATGTTTAATTTGATTTTTTCACAGAAAGAAAACGAAAAGTTGTATTAATTTACTTATACATTTTTCCACATTACAGAGAATAAATCAAAATGCAATTTAACTTTTCCTATAATATTTAAAAAAAAAATAGAAATTAAACCAATTATTTTCATCGTTAAGCATTTTTCTTTCAGCTTGGCCGCAGTTGTGTGTACCATTAATTTGTAATACGAAAATCTAGAATAACCGTGATAATGATAAATTGCCGAATTAAGGTGGAAAATTATTTTTTTCGAGTGGAATGGGATCATCGTAATTAATTATAATGTTGGCTGAAAGGAAATATAAATAAGATTTAATGTAGGTAATTAAAGATGATAGAACATTTAATTCAAAACAATGTTTTATTCATGGTTTCATAAGTTTAAATATTCACTTTTAAGCGACTTGAATATGTTTAAGGAGCGATAGGTGGTATCGTTTATACTCGTACGTACCAAGGCATTTTATGTATTTTAATTACTATCAGGATTAGTTTTACTTTAAATTTAGAGTACTACTTACATCTTAGAATTTATTTTGTGTGTAACTTCTGTTTAAACGTTTAATAAACTTCTCAAAGTATTTACTTAAAAATCTTCTTAAATTGTATAAAGTAATTTTGAGGTGAAAATAAGAAAACTTTATATGACTTTAATTTTTAAACAGCAAGTAGCAAAGTACTCGCGAATATTCAACGATTTTTAGGAAAATTAACGAATATTTTGAAAACGTTGAGTCTTGATATGGATCCTTAAAAGATGAAAAGGGTCAAATAAGGACATTTCGCGAGAGGAATTAGCCCTTATTAATTTTAAAAAAATAGACTCAAAATTAGTTATAGCTTCATGGAAATCACGATCTCTTACTCAGAGTCCTCGTTAAATTTCCAAGACCTAAAAATTCAGAAACCTGCAAATGTTCCATTAAGTAAAGGTAGGGCAGAGCGGGGCTTGTTGAGCATATGGGCAAGTTGGGCAATCGAAATATCTCGAAAACTACGCATCGTCCGACAGTACATCGAATTTGGGAAAGAGAGGTACGAGTGACGGGAACTCATCACGCCACCGCTAGATAACGCGCGACGATTGCGTAACCGACACGGACCGTTTATTTTGATAGCGGAAAGTAAAACGAAAGTTTTTCAGTATTTTCCTTCTAACGCTGTGCAAAAAAATAATACGTCAGCCGGATAATTGTTGGTAATTAGTAAATTTAATTGGCTTTCGAATTTCAATACTTAACTAAACTCAAGAGTAACTGTTTTTTCATAACTTAAATTTTTTATAAAAAATTCAAGACTACTTTTTATGCACTTCTTTATTTCCAATTTTATTTAAAATAGCAGATTATAAAAAACTCCATAATTTGTATACAGTGCAATCGGTTCGCGAGTTCAACTCATACCGAAAATTGAAAATTAAATTTCACGTGTATGCAATGAGAAACTATCACATGAGGTTTATCGGTTACTTAATGCCAGCATATGTGCGAATTTAAAATATTTTTTTACTGTGAAAAATATTAAAATGTGGTTTCCGAACATAAAATTTCCATTTAGAAAGTACTCTCTAGGATTTCTAGTATAAACGAGGCGCAAAGAAAATATCGTCCTCAAGGAAATTATGGCACGTACGTAGATGATGGCAGCAGACTACCGTCGCATAGGGGGAATTTCGGCACCTTGGATGTTTATGAATATCCTTCAATTGAATTAGACGCCCATTGAATATGAAATTGCAACTTAAAACTAAGGTAGCATGGACTGGGAAAGTATAATACAGTGAAACTTCGATATAATGCTCTTGAGAGGCTTGAACCGAAAACGCGTTAAAAGCGGGATAGCGTTATAGGCGGGAAATAAATAATGTACCTGTTTGGGTCGGGGCCATTGGAAAAGATCGTAAAAAGTGCTACAAGCGGGAGGGCTATGTCGAAGTATCACTGAATTTAGAATGTAAGTAGACGGTGCGTATACTGCTGCGTTGGAAAGTAATTTATGACAAAAATTTTAAGTAAAGTGGTGAAGGCAGAAATCTTGTTCTCTGAAATGAATTCTTAGAAACAATCTTTAGTACGGCACGTGGTGGATGTTTATGATATTTTGAACGAACAGTAAATACGCGTGTTATAATTTTGATTATTCAAACATCTATCTATTAACCTCTTTTGTAATTTAAATTTCTCACGCAAAAATTTCTTTAAGGAAAACATTTTTCAAATATTTCATTAGAATTTTGCGAGAGTTTTGTTTTCATAGTCTAAAGAAGTCTGTTGTCAGAAATGAATAAAATTCCTATAAATTTCTTTTAGAAGTATTACAAAGCCTGTTCATTGTACAATTTTTACTTAATTTTCACATCTTTCTTAAAAATAAACGACAATTCTTTAAACAACTTAAACAAATAGAAATTTTTATTAATTTAAAACATAAATTGAGTTCATGTTAATTTCTTTCTTACATAAAAAAAAATTTCGTATACAACAATTTTACTATTTTTTTTAAGCTTACAAATTATTTTGACTTCTTTAGAAGTCTTAATAGTGTATTTGACCCAATTTCATAATAAACTTATTTAATCTCATCGGATTGGACGATGAGTGTAGAATTACTTGTTTAATTGAGCAGGTGAAACGGAGGATTACTATTTAAACTTCTTTGGGAACTTCTTCTCTTGAGATAATAAAACCAAGAATTGTAAGGAACATTTAAATGGATTGTTCTATAAACTTGTTGTCAAGCGCTCTCAATCCGCTTTCGAGTTCTTTTGATAACGTCCCAGATTGTATTTTCTTTTACACTATAGGAAAAAAAATCCAAAATAAAAGATAATTAAAAACAGGAGTTCTGACAAGAAAACGTAAAATTACTAAATAGATTTTTAAAAATCTAATTTTGACTAGAAATGACGAAAGTTTAAAAATTCCAAGCACCTGAGAGTTGATTATCTTTTCAGTATAAAGTTTTCCTTAATCTGAACGGAAGGGTTTTAATTACCTTTCGCAGGGTCTGCATCTTATTTACCAAGAAACACCTTTATCGCCATAGTAAGTTCTTTGCATTAAATTGCTATCAAGGATTTAATTTATTTGCCAGATGTTACATCATGATATTATGAAATTTTTAATATTAGAAACTTCACCTTCCATTGCCCTTTGCGCGTTTTTAACCATCGCACGCTCATCTTTCATTTCCAACATTCGGGTTTTAATAAGCACCGGAAAATTCTCCACGCTTTTAAAGAATCTTGCTCGTATCTCATAAAATAACCTCTTGAATGGTTTTCTACAGAAAGCAATCACCGCATTATGTTAAGTGTGAAATTAAAAGCAGAAACGTCCTATTAAAATGTAAAATGTATTAGAGCATAGTGCAGAGCACATGATTTAATTAATTTATAAAGCATACAATTTAAATTATTCTTATGACCTTTTAGCGTTTCATAAACTATTCAATGTTAGTTATGTAACTACGTATTTATATCAGAAACTTTCTAGTTTTCTATGTCTATCTCAGGATCTCTTTACTTTGTTTAAATATATGATTTTTGTGAGGGTCTTAATTAAAAAGGCAATATAAGTAAAATGTTATATGTTATAATAAACTAAATATACAAATTTATACTGAAGAAGGCTATTAAAATTTGTTGTGCTACTGGCATGCTGCTGCGGGTGCATTTACGGTCAAAGTTAATAAGAAAATGAAATTATAAATCTAAAAGTTATACGTTGTCACAGGTAGCGTCATGTGTTACGTGCCATGTGACATACTTAGATAAAATAATTCTCATATTGTCTCCTTGGACATTAAGCTATGTATTAGCAAAAATTCGGTTTGAATCCGCTCAATAGGTTTAATACAAATAGAGTACAAACAGATAAGAATTTTAGAAATGGTAAATACAGATCATAGTACATTTATGGCCCCTGGTATCATTTTTATTGGAAAAATAGTTTTTATGGATTTATAATGGAAGAAGTACAAAGTAAGTATGTTAATCGAGTAGTTAGCTTATTCTATATTTTATTTAACCTCTTTCCTTGAGTCGTGTCACGTTACGTGCTTTAGTTAGTTTGCTTCATTTACGTGACAAATAAATAAAAAACTTGTAGATTTTTCGTAAACTCTTCCTTGTACTTCCAATAAATTGGGAAAATTGGGATTGGTGTTGTTATTTCTGCTGTCACAAGTGAAAGAATGTTGAGCGCTAGATTTTTTAGAGAAAAAAATTTTGTTGGAAGTATTTAAAAATTGTTCAAAGCTAAATTTTCTGGATATAATTTTCAGTTTTGCAAAAATACGTTTGATAGTAAGGTTTGTTGGTGAACATAATTTGCTAAATAGCAGACGAATTTCCTATGAGAAACATGTTGAATAGTTTTGTTAACACCAAAAATTGCTGAAAGTAGAATTTTCTAAGCTCGCTGACGATAAAAATTGTTGGACAGCAAAATTAGCGTTGTTGGAGAATATGTCGGCCGACCTTGTTTGGTTTCCGTGCTGGCACTTACAGAATTAACTTGCTAACTCCCACGAACTGCCTTCACTTGTCGATGGAGAGTGTTGGCTCTAAATGCTAGCGTTAGGCAAGTGTGGCAAAATTTTCTAGAGAGTAAAAAATGTTAGACAGCAAAATTTGCCGAAGAGTAAAATTTATGGAACAACCAGACCATGTTTGCGGGTCTGTGAAATTCTCTGGACCGCGAAATTTACTGGACCGCAACAGTTACCGAACAGAAAAAGGTGGATCATAAAATTTGCTGGATTGTCGAACAGTAAAATTAACTATATCTTTTATATTTGTTTCCTCGATTTTTTCTTTTCGAATTTAAGCAATTTTAATTTAATTATGTGATGGACACCTCTTCACAGCTGCTAAAGGTTAAACTATGAGTAAATAATTCAAAAGCATCGCTAGACCGGGACCCCGGGCTTATTCTAACATTTCGCTCATTAATTTGGGCATTATTCATTTTTAGTAAAATTCATTATATAATCTTGATGCTATTCCTTGTCCCATTTCAAAATATTTTGACACTGGTTGTCTTACCCGCTTCAGTCGAAGAAAGGCAACCAAAAATGTCTTGTTACTTTTCTCTGCAGTGGCAAACAGAAGACAGCCTTTTTTAATATCTTAAGATATTTATCGCTTAAATTATCGTGTGAAAAGTATGAAATCAATAAAGTCAAAGATTTATGTATGTGAAACACTAGCATTGACCTTGGGGAAAATTTTTGCTTGAGAAAAATTGATTTTCCCTTTTTCTAGACTAAATTTCAATTTGTGAGCTTTTATAATTTAATTCCCTAGGAAAAAAATCTTTTACCATTAGCTAATAGAAAGTAAATTTCCTGCAATTTCTTTTTGTACCTCTCCATTTTTTACATCGCGAGTAAATTATAAAGGAACCAATGGGAAAGTTTAGCAACAAATCACATAAATCAAATACCTAGCAGGAAGGAGGAGTATTTTTGCAGGATACGTTTCTTGATATGGAAATTTGTGTTGCTTCTACGGTTATTTATAATTTATCATTTATGGTGTACAAATGGATTTCGGAAGGTTATTTTCTTTATGATTTTCAAGGTTTTCAGACTAGCTTATTGAAGAAATATCAAAATGAAAAAATAAGAATGCTCTTTACAACAAAATAGAGCAACAAAATTTATGTTCAACATCTAAAGGAAATCACTAACCGTTTGGTCTGACTTCAGGTAATTAGTGGAACGTGCAGTGCAATATTGTCTCCATGATTACCCGTAAATTCAAGCCATCACGAATTTAGGGAGAGAATTTTGATGTTACCCCGCAAAATTGTTATATTTCTTAAGACGGTTTAGTTGGAAGCACGAATGATCTCCTTCATATCTTTTTTTCGGGATGTTTTACGAGGAACAGGATTTACAGCGAATAAGAACTAACATCAGTCAAAAAACTGAATTGTTCTAGCCTGAACAGAAGCGCCATGGTGAAGCTGCTTAAGAATTCCATCTGCAATCTTGTGAATTTATCTTTGACATGCAATTCTTGTACTTAAGCTTGCAAGAAATATGCACTATCCTAGATATTTTCATTTATTATAGTATCGACTTGCAAGAACGTGTATGTTGTTGTAGTTGTAGTTGCCCATTTGCAAAATAGTTTCACATAAAAGTCAAAAGTTTATAAAATACGAAAATGTATTCCTCTTAAATTTATAGCTTTAAGAAAATTCCAAAACATTCCTTTTTCTCTTATTTTCCCGATTCTTTATTATTTACCTTCTGGCTTACCTTCAATTCAGCCTCAAAAAAAACAAAAAAAAAGAAATTTAATTAAATTGGATAGTATAAGGACCTCACCATTGTCGTTTGCTCGGTATGCGTTCTTGATATTGAAGAAAACCCTAATCTTATCAAAAGTGCCTGAGAAATCTAAAGAAGGTATAACGAAATAAAATTCAGACAAAATCAATCTCAGTTTCAAAGTTAATTGTCTACGATCTGATGAATTGGGCGCATTAGATGGAACGCGAGGAAATTAAAAAGCAAAACTCCAAACGAGAACATGTTTCACGATTAATTCATTCAGAGATATAAAATAAAAAATGCTTGAAATTTGCAAATTTGTTGCGGCTCAATTGGAAAGGTTTTGCTTGATAAGCTATCAGGGCTAGGTTTTATTGTTCTTTAAGTAAATATGCTTCGTTTGTATTTTCTTTGGTTCGACTTTCAAACCAGAAAGGTAAAAATTCGTTTTAAATCTTTGTTTATTGAGACTAATGACGTGAAATCTTTTCTTTACTGAGTAATTGAAAATATAATTTCATTATTTCTGCTTAGGGCGTTTGTACTGATAAACAAATTAGATCGAATCAATTATTGGTGCATTAATTAATTCCAAATTGGCGCGTGTTTGACCTACTTTCATTCTGATCAAATTGCAACTGCATTGCAATCGATACCATCCTTCCATAGATTGGAAAATAGAACCTTTTCTCTAGAAATTTTCCTAGAATTTTTTTCAATGCGGCTACTTCTTTATGAAAAATAAGGTGCCAATTGAGGGATCTCATAGGAAACTTCTAAAGCTTACCAATTTAATTCCCAGTAGATTGGGATTTATGACAGAAAACTGAGGATTATGGCAAAGCTTTACGAAAGTTGATTGAGTAAATCGATCGGAAGCGTTTTCCCATCAAAAATTTTTAGGACTTATTCCTCTTAGAAAAGAATTATTATAATTTTTTCCTCTGTAAGGCGAAAGTCAGCAGTTGTCGCCCCGGAGAGTAATCAAATGTGTGAAATACGAAGCGTATGCCAGGGTGTAAGGGACATGATGGTTAATAAGACCAAGGGCGGCACGAATAGGGGAGGGATAAGATTTTGTGCTTCAACAATGGAATTCACACATAAGAAGTTGTGCTCTGGCATGGTAAATCACAGTCCCGGGAAAACGACGACGAAAAAATCCGAATACTTCTGGTATTTCATTCTAGGGACATGGGGAGTGTAATTTTTTTTATCAGTGACACTTTCATCGCTTCTATTTCTATGTTTTTATTTATTTTTCATCCTCTACAAACACATTCGCGGGAAAAGGCGGAAAAACGGCCAATCTATTCCAAAAATGTTCAAAGGAATAAAAAGAAGATTTATTGTTTGACCCATTTGTTTTATCCGAACAATAAAAAAATAAAGTAAATAATCGCCATCCCAGCTACGTGAACTTCATTCAGAAGTGTGAATGTCTCGATGATAATGGCATAAGTCGAATGCATGAATCGACCATTCATCAATGGAAAACAAATTTTACGGGAATTCCTGAATAAACCTTAGGAAGTCAAAGGTAAATAAATTAGATCGGTATATGTCACGAAATTCGTTATATCATCTCGGCGTTGTCTCATCAACTTGAGGAGATTTCTATCTTGGCGGAATCACGAGAGACACGTATAAGTAAAGATGACGTCAAGGGAGGAGGAAATCTTTCGATAAAACCTTTAAATACGTAGTAAGTCTTTATTTATCTACGTTCGTTCGAAATATAAGGCAGTTGAAGTCGGCACACAGGTGAGAATTTACTTAAGAAGAATGATATGAGAGGTTTACCTATCGACTCAAAAGAAAACCAAGAGAAGAATTGAATAGAATTTCACGTTCTAAGTAAATTTACGATTGGGTTTACGTATCTGAACTGTATAAAATATCTTCTTCTACACGAGTAATCAAATTCACAAAGACGTTTTAGGTAAAACCTTATAAGATACCTTGTTGTGAGGACAATGAGATAGGAGGCAGGTAAGATGATGCCTGCGAACATAGCTTTTTATGTTTAACTCAGAAATTTTGGCGGTATTTTGTGTCAATAAATTTTTTTAACTACAATATTCTAAGATCTTGAGAGTACTTACTTATAGTAAACTTTAAAAATCAAAAACCTTCACCAATATTAACTTTAGTGTTTGATAAATATTCGCCTATTTGAAGTATATTGATTTTAAAAGAATATTACTTCTGTTTTCTCTTGAAAAAAATCCAAAATCAAAAGCAGTAATTTTTACTTCATCTTGGAAAGCCAAAATAAAGAAAAAATCTGTTCAAATTCTATAAAAAATTTGTTAGTGATTGAAAAGTATTACATGAACACAATTGGAAGGTTTATTTATATTTACTTTACAAAATTGTTTGTTCTCATATCACGGAAAATCAATTGGTTTAATGCAATTTTATTTTGAATGATTTATTCTACTCTTTCTTGCATTTGTTCAAAAATCTCGCGAATGTATCGATTGTCTATGATCGACTAGCCCACGAGCCTCGACTTTTGTAGAGGAAATCTTCTATTATGATCTAAATTTGCCTTTGAAAAATGACACGCATCCCCTTCCGTTTACCTGCACGTACGCATGTGGTACATGAGGACACGCTGCAGGTCGCAATTCTTGACCGATAGTGCTTACAAAAGAAAAAAAAACGCGAGGTTTGGACTTTTAGTTTAACCAACGATTTTGGAGTAAAGCTCATAAATTCAGCGCTAAAAATCAATTTTTTTAAATAATATTTTCAAAATTTAAACTTTTTAATCTTTTAAACTTCTGTAGTGGTATAGTACATCTTTGAAATTGATATTTCCACGTAATCCGAATCTTCTACCTGTTGTGAAATTTTCCTAAAAACAGAACTTTTTCTCCTTACAAAGCACAAAATATCTAGAATAGAAATACAAAAATTTCTTATTTATAGACCGTTCTGGTTAATAATGCATCAAATTAATAAATTAAAAATTAGTTTGGTTTATGCACATTTTTCATACATAAAATCTTATAAATCTAAACTACAAGTCTAGAATTATTTGATTTGAAAATCCAGATTTCGAAAACCCGACTTGTAAATATTTTGATTTCCTTGCCTTAGTTTTACAAATTTTCATATTCACACAATAATTATTTAATTTATTTTGAAAATGGCCTAATTCCACATTTTAGCAAATGTTTACTTTACATATTTTTAATCTCTACAATTCTAAAAAAGCCAACAATGGTCAATTTGACCCGAAAGATAAAACGTTTAGCTATGGAGGTTGTATATGTTCAAATAGCTTCATAATACTTACTAAAATATCCACAATTTTTTTTACTGGTTGGGTCCTCAGGTCAGTTTGACCCTAGCAATGGGAAAGTGCAAAAAATTGTTGTGTGAGGTTCATATTACACTCCTTACTTGCATATATGGCACTGTATTTGTTATTGTCCACTCTTATATAATAGAAAAAGTTCATGTCGCCAAATGTGATATATTTTTCCGGCATGGAAAGACAAAAACCTGTTATAGCAAAAAGATTTATAAAGATCCTAAACGCAAGAGTCTGTTATTTTGCTTAATTCCAGCTTTTGTGGGTGGCTTTTCATATTAGAGCACAAGTATTCCAAATTATTCTACACTTTTTATTAAATAATTTCTCGCTCTAGGATGGTTAGAATGAAGCAGATACGAGTGAATATCCAATACGAAATAGCACCAGTTCAAAATGACCCGTACACGAATTGAGAAACGGAGGAAGTTTACATGATGCTATTTCATTATTTCCTTATACAAAATTAAATTTAAATTTTCCAGTGTTTGTTCATGTTTCTAAAACTCCATCAATTTTAAGCCTTGTTAAGCTTCCTCTTACGAACACATTTCTAAAAGTCTGTATTTTCAGAAAATGAAAAAAAAAACACATCAAATTTTAGATTTTTTAAAAAATTTCTAGACTAGAATTCTTTTAAGATTCCAATAAAAGTTTTGCTAAGCTTTCTTATAGTTCATTGAAAGAGTTCTTCGTTTCTTCTACTCGTTTATTTTTCTTTTTACAAGGAGAATATAATTGAAAATATTCCTATTAAAAATTCGAAGAAAAGTTAAATATTTCAAAGAATTTCCTTTTATATGGCAGTAATTTATGATAAAAATGTAATGCGCAAAAGTTACCGTAGAATATTTTCCAAAGATACACAGTTCCTGTAGGTTTTCCCACTTCTAAAGAAAATATTTGTATTTTCATAGTAAGATTTAAAGCCAGAGAATTTATCTTAACTACATATTTGCTCGACCGATCCGCAAATCTTCTCCACTAAGTGAATTTAAGAATTCGAAAAGAAAATAAGTAAACGAACTTTGTAGAAAACTGGATATAATTTATTTACACTAATGAAATCTTCAGAAAGAATTCTACAGAGAATTCTAAAATAATAAAAAACTACAAAGAGAAGAAAATATAGTAGGTACTAATTTTTTTAATTAATTTTAAAACTTCCCAGGAGATTTCTTTATTTATTTATTAAAAAACGGACCTAAATAAAAGTCTTCAAAGAATTGCGACAATTTTCATTTCTAAAGCATAAAATAAATATTTCCTTCTCGACATCAGTTTCAAAACTAATTACATAAAAGCTAAAATATGTAATAAAGGCAAAGTATGAGGAATATTAAGAATTTTTGTGTTTTGCTAGGACATCTCCTTCTTTTTAGTGGTATGCGTACGAAAATCTAGAATTGATTGAATTTCTAGGAACGCAATATTTATAAATGAAATGTTAAACTTTAAATCACATTTAAAATCATTAAAATCAGTTTACAGAGTATTCAATTCCAATAAATCTACTCAATTCTTCTAGAAATTTAAAAGGTAAAACTTGAAAGAAAAAACTCTACTCGTTTTGTATTTGTACTCTTTTTAGACTTAATGCTTTCTCCTTTGCGAACATGGAGAAAAGTTACCTGAGAAGAAATTTTATACCAGAGAAAAGTTGTATTCTACTATCATCTACAATAAAACTTTAAGACCATGAAAGTCGGTTTCTCGGAAATTCTTAAGTGAGATACCATCTCAAATAGTTCTGACATCTTCCCGTTCACTTAATGCAAGATGCTGCTGAGCTGTTATCAAGTACAGCAACAAAATTTCAAGAAGTCCTAGCAATGAAGATTGGTGTCTTTTAATATATACAACTTATTCACGTTTATAGAGTTACTATAAGATACAACAGGAGCGAAAGTTTCTTTCAATGAATTATGGAAATCACGTTTGTCTACCATTTTCCTCCTTTGAAATTTTTGTTGGTTGGGTTTTTCAGTTGAACGAAATCAAAGGATTTTGTGTATTTACATCAGGTAAATGACCGTAAAAGGAAGCGTATTCCTTTTGATAAATATATTTTTCCGACACATTGAAATTTTGTACATTAAATATTATAGGATGACTTTCTATTCCAGGAGTTAATTTTATAAGACTTAACTTCATGGCGTTCGAAAATCCAATAACAATTTCAGAAAGAAAATACCCGTACCTAATACGGAAGGTTAAACTCTTTAGAAGCCATTAACACTTTCACTAACTTTTTGGGTGACGACGTACTAGACAAAATTTCCATTTATTCGCCCGGAATTAAGAGATTCTTTTCATTTTCCCAATTTTGAATAAAACAATATTCTAACAGACCTAAGGGTCTAAAGGCGATTAATATAATTGACATAGCGAATCCATTAAGAAGACCAAAAGAATTTTAAACAAAGGTTGGCCCCCTTTCAGAAGAGGAGTATGCCTTATTTTCGTAATCACAAGGAAGAAAACGCTGAAGAAGAAATATAAAACTAACTCCAAAGTGGCAATTAAGTACTTAATTAATTGATAGTCTAGACTAGGCTGGAGAACTCGAAAGTTAATGGAAATGCCGAAATAAATTGAAAGTTAGATGATGGCGGTAAACACATTTCCCCAATGATCATTACTGCTTGTGAAAGCAATGACCTTATTTTTTTGATGAGGGTTTGATTCCAATGGTCGTTTGCAGTAACGAGAGCGTTGTTTATTCAAATACAGTTCCTGATGAGTGCGACATTAAGTATACTATTCTAAGCTTACCCTGAATAGACTTAATACACCTAAGGGCTTTTATTCAATGATTGAATCATTTGTGTTTTGGCTACAGCGCAATTTATCCATGAAATGAATTGAACAAGAGCTCTGAAATCAACCGAAAATGTTCTTAGCCTAAAGGCCTGAAAATTTGCGGTGAAACGACCTCGTCGAACTGGTATTTAATACTATAAAGACCTGTATTATATTTGCAAATTACATCGTGGGTGGTAAATTGGGTACATGCCAAAGAACTTTAATTGGATTTTTAAGAGCAACAGCGTATACAACCGAAAAGTTATGAAAAGTATCTTTCCTGAAAGCGAAGAGGAGCATACAGCAACTGAATATTTATACATTCCCTGTATATGAACTAATCAATTTCAAATTTTTCGTATATTATGGATCAATATTTTAACCCAACCAAGAGCGTGTTGGGCACGCACTTGATAGGGTTCCGTAGCCACTCTTACTAACACTAGCTTCAAGAGCATGTTGACGAAAAATGTAATCTCTAAAAATTGTACGTGTTTCGTGTGACGATTTATAAGATCAATAGTTTAGAAATTAGAGGCAAGGGGTGATGCCCTGATAACGAGTTTTAAAAAGCATAGATCGTGACTGAAGGATTAAAATGAAAAGGCCCGAAAACATTTATTGTTGCATTTTGGGAAAAACCTAAAAACACCCATCTCAATGGGATAAGTGAAAAAAAAATTTTGAGTACACTTTTCAGTCTATGGGATAGAGGAAAATTATTTTTTCAAAAATCTCATTTCTAAATGTGAGTATGGGAGGGCTGTGACATGCAGACAGACAGACAGACAGACAAGCGGACAGACCGAAACTATAAGGGTTCTTGGTTTGCTACGGAACCCTTAAAGATTAAATATTTAATACTACATAAATATTTTCTTTTGGAGGAAATACACCAGTTTTAGGCAGCAAGTAACCGTAATATGAATTGCATTGAACTTTATTAGTGCAGTATTTAACGTAAAATAATAAGAAAAACCACTTCTTAGGAGAATGTCTTATTTTGTAAGGTGTATTCCCGTTTTAGATTTTATTCAAGAGGATAGTTTTATGCGAATCTCATATTTGTCAGGTTAACCACATAAGAAAAACCTTCTATCCTTTACTTCGTTTATCAACTCACTAGCTTGCTTAATTCTTACTACGAGAAACATCTTAAATCTTTTAGGTGTTAATAAAGTCTTCACAGGAATATTCCGATTCAAGGCAATTCAATTCAAGTCACTCAGTACCTTAATCAACTTAAAGAGTGCCTCTTACAAAACGAAATAGTTTCCCTCAGATAAATAATTTGATCGCATTGGTTCTTTGCCCTCAGCTTTTTTTTTCCAAGAAATGTATTTACACGTCTGTAAGAATCTTCGAAATCCAATTTCGTTTCAAGTGTATTCATCTATAAGAAGAAAGGTATTCTATTCAGAAGCGCACCATTGAGTGTTTTCCCTGTTAAAATTAAAGCCATAGGAACGTTCGTGTACTTTATAAAAAAAAAAATCGTTAGAAAAGATTTAATTTTGATGTTAAACTTTTAATTTTTCTAAATAATTTACTCAAAAATTTTCAGATTAAAAGTCTATAATTGATCTTAATAAATTTTCCACTTTCTTTGAAGTTTTTCTCTCTTACCTTGCGCCCCAGAGATAAATTTTATCAGACGTTTATTTATCGATTATTTATTATCATTAATTTTCCCAATTTTGGTTTTCTCTGAATTAATTATGGAGACAATGGTTTCTTTAGCAAGTCAAATTTCATTTAATTTATTCAAAAAGTGTTTATTAGATTCATTGTTCGCTGCACCTTTCACTATTTTTGTGAGATGAAACTAAATAGCGGCAAATGTAATTATCTCTTCACACGACACTGCTAGGTATACTCTTTGCCATTAATCTCATCTTAATATCGGTTTTGACAAGAAAGTGGCACTTCTTGCGTGTAATCCGAATATTAAATTAGGGTCCTGTAATTACGTCGGTAGTTTAGATGTGGAGCTTTGATAGAAATTGACATTGATTCCACTTTAGCCTGAACGACGGGACACTTTCTAACTTTCTAAACAGTAGATTGAACTACCGAAGCCTTCAAATCTCTACCTACCTTCAAAGTGGTCCAATTTAAATACAATTTTATGAAAATCTACCTGACCTGAAATTCGTTATGCAATGATTTTCTAAATTTATTATCTATTCTACTCACGGCCTCTCCCAGATTACTTTGTTTGTAGATTTTCCTGGAAGTCTGTTTCACTTCTAATGAACTCCTGAACTGTTTTCGTTTAAATGCTTACGTGATTGAAAGGACAAAAGTTTGACACTTTTAAAGTGTGATAAATCGGAAGGAAATGCTTCGAGTGAAAGTCCTGGTCAATTCGTTGGAATCGAAAACTTAAAAAAAAAAATAAATTCCGATATTTTGGTTTTTTATGACTTTCTAAAGGTTAAACAATCGAATTCATAAATATTTTAACTTCTTCTGAAGTTTTTGTTTTTTTTTTTAATTTATTTCATTATAGAGGTTATTTAAAATTCAATTATGTAGGCATTAAATTAAATAAATTTCAGTAAAAATTTTTTATTCATAGGTCTATTTAATTTGAGGGAAAAAAACTCCACCAAATTGATTTTTGCTGCAGTCAAGGTGACACGAATATACAAATAAAACAAATACAATTTTTTATATTTATTTATAGCGATTTAATCAAACACGGGGTGCATAAATAAATCACAAAAATACAATCCCCTTTAGTGAGATTAGTTTTATAGTTAAATATTATTAAGAGAGAATTTTAAGTTCTTACTCGCTTCTTGAAGATGAATCTATAAGAAGATTTTTAAGTGGAATTCTTAAGATTTTAAGATGTAATTAAAACAGCGAAAAGTTAAAAATAAATAAGCAAATGAATTCTTTTCTATCATTGGATTTCTTTTAAAAAAATGTTAACTGCTATTTACTTTTTAAAGAGCCAAATTGTAAAAATAATAAGCTTCATTTCACAACTTTATAAAATTCCATATTTAAAATAAAGAGGTGTTATCTTTAAAGTCAATATATAATAAAATTTATAATGATATTTGTTAAATTCTACAGTTAATAATAGGATAAGTGTAAAGTAGTGAACGAGTAAGAATTCTTTAAAACGAGAGTAAAATTGTCTTTCAAATGGTACGAGTTCGACAAAAGTCTTAACAGAAAATTAAGCAGTATTAATTCGCCTCTAATCGAAACAATAACATGAAATAAAAGCTCTAGTTCAACTAAAGATATAGTAACATTTAATACAATCCAAATAACAAACTGAAAATTTATTGCAATAAATTGTATTGTATTTCATTTTTTAATACTAAGTTTTAGTATTATTATAAAAAAAATGTGGGAATAGAGACTTCATGAAAATATTATAAATCAAATTTTACTCAAACTATCTCCTCTGAAACTGTCAACTTCGTAAAATGTTTGGAAATCAGTTCATGATAGACGTAGCTCCGTGATTTAAACCACCACATAGACTAATAAATTTTAATCTCTGATTCCCATAAGGTTCACATTGGATACCGAAGCATATTCGCTTTATCTTAGAAGCCAATTTCCGCCATGAAATGAAATTCCAATATGCTTCAGAGTAATCTAGCATCTGTGTTATAGCCTTAACTTGCGATCCAGATATTTTCACACTCCCTATGTCCTTTCCAAAACTTTTTATTTTCGAAGGCAACAAATGAATTTCGTGAACACATAAGGAATTCGTAATCGTCCTCCGTGGAAAAATTCTGATATAGCCTCTTTAAGTTTACTTTAATTTTGATTTACTAAACTTTATTGTTATTATACAAATTATTGTAAGAAGCGTGTATTATTAATAATCCAGTTTTATTTATTGGTGTTTTGTGTACGTATATTTGCTTATTAAATGTAAAATTTTCCAATTGAGTATTCATTTCTTAGGATAAAAATAATCACTAACTTTTTGTTTTTGTACATGTCGTTTTATGTATTTTAGCTTTTGAAAGACAATAGGAAATAAGGGAATTCATTCTTTTCTGGTGCCTATTGGTTCTAATGCCAAAATCCCTGGACCGATTTAAGTGAAATTTGATGTTTGGATATTTCGTGAACATCAGAGGTTTTAATAATTTAAAATTTATGGTAGTTTCCATGAAATAAATTTCCCTAAACGATAATAATAGTAATTTATACATCCAATAATATATTATAATTCTTTTTCTCAATTTCGTATGATTTAATAACCCTTCTTCTCAAATTAATTATATACTGTCTTCTCTATAAGATGCAGAAAAACGACTCCTCTCTAAAGTGAAGATGAAAATGGAATTATATTTTAGGAGCATCGAAAAACATGAAGACCAGAAATAAAATTCTCCTACATTCACGTTAACCTTTTGTTAATCTTGTTAAATGTGTACAAAATTTCGGTCTTACTATCTTAATAAAATCCTGCTGAGATTTCCGAAATGACACAAAGAGCACTATGGCCTCGTATTTCAGCTCTAGAGGCTTTCCAGCAATAAGGCACGGGAGAAATTAGCCTTCATGACAATAGGACTATAATCCTTGGAAAGCATAGTAGAAAGTAGTTGCGCCATTATACGGCACACTCTGTTCAGGTAATTAAGCTTTCACCACATTACACTTGGTTGGTATTTTACGCAGAATTAATTTGTGTTTCCTCGTATTTTTCCTTTTTCCACGAAATATTATTATTTGAAAATATGTTAAAGAACAATTTACATTTACTTGTACGATGAAAGTTATGGAGATCCAATTTCAAAAGAGATTTCACTATTTTTTGAAAAGACTTTCTTTTGCATTTTAGTCTTTACTAAATCAAATACAAAATCACATCGTTTTCGCATAAAAAGGATTCACTATTTAAAAGAAAAATTAGTAAAGATTAGGGTCAGACAAAATAAAGGAACATCTTTACAATTATTTAGAGATTTGTCCAAATGTGTTCGGTATATATTGCAATATGTACAACAAGTAAACCAACTGTCTAATGTCTCAAACTTCCTCCAGAGTTGTCTTATTTATTTAAATTTATATCAACATGAGTCCGAGGGTTTCCGAAGAAATCAAGGTCATAAAAATAGGCGGACGAACAGACACTTATTGCCTATATTTCAAGATTACCCTAAAACTAGAGAAAAAGCCTCATCGGAATTCATTTAGTGGTTATCTCGCAGTATCAGGACAGGCATAATGAACAAAATGGGAAAATTTATAGTTATATCTAAATTATGTAGAAATTATAATTATTACATGGCTTTAAAAATAAACGATTAAACTAGTTAAATCTATGTTTAGTACTTTACAAAATATACAACTTTTATAAAAGGTCACATTTATTAAAGTTAAAAGTTTTACGATTGTCCTAAAATCTGAATTTAAGTTCTATGCAAAAATTAACATATCGGAATTAAATTTATTAAACTACTTACAATAAAATTCTTCATGGCAGAAACATAATACACGTAGCCCCGATTTGCACGATTTCGATTTAATAGGGTTGAAGAGATGTATTCGCATTTCAGTTTAACAAAAATTACATTATTGCATATATGCAATGAAATTGTACTTTCAATGTAAAATGTCCACCCAAATCGCACTTTAATTACGCTGCATTTTCGACGAAATGCGAGGATTAGGTGTGCTTTGAAAATTTATTTAAATTAGATACCCAAATCAGCGAAATAGTTTCTTTTTAAGTAGCCTAAGTTAAAGATGATGAGAATTAAAATTGCAAAATATGTTAAATGCATTTATTACAAGAATAATTATCCACATACTTGCAGCATACAATTTATATATGCAATTGCAATATCTCGAACATCTTAAAACGTAATCGAATTTTTATGTTCGTTTGTTTACAAGGTTCATTTAAGGGGGACACTATATTGAAATCATTTTTTTCCACACATAAATCGTTAGTGCAACGTCTTAAGAATATGTGATTACAATTTTATTGGGTAGTTCCAAAAAATTTAAAAGTTATGGGCTATAAAACACTGCATGGAGTTAGAGCATGACGATATCGGAAAAAAAATGTCGGAAACAACTTTTAGAGGAGCAGAATCTTTATGAGGATACTGAGGGGTTGTTGTACTGCTCTCGAGTAGCAGACTAAATGGTAAGTCTTTGAAGTCATAAAAATCCCATCTATAGAAACTTTGAAAGCGTTTTTCTCAAAACAACCTTTTCAAAATTGGCGTACACGATAACTCAAAAACTTATTGATTTATTTTGCTGAAATTTTACACACACTTTTGTAATAGTATTACCTCGTCGGTAAGCTTCGAGAATTTGGAAATTTTCATAAAAAAACAATTATTACTATCCATCAAAATTCAACTGTGGGCGGAAAATTCGAACTTTTGTTGAGAGGCTGTCATTTCCAGAATTTGTTGGTTTTTTTTTCCATAATTCTTCGAGGTTCACCTACAAATTATTATAGAAAAATTATTACTTTTTTCAACCGTATAGTGGACGGTAGGGTGTACGTCATTTTGGTCCTTCTGCTCAACCCTTTTCTAAAGTCGTTGCCATAGTTCTGCCACTTTTGATATTTTTTTTGGAAACAAAATTATATTTTTAAACTGGGATATATAGCTAAACAATGTGCAATTAAATTTTAACAAACATTAGAAAAAATACCTAAAAAGTGGCGAGATTTCCACATTCTGTCGTCTTCCCCCTCAAGTTCATCAAAAATTGCTTTACTATCCACTGTGCTTTTATTTACCTGGTATGGTCTTTCAAGTCCGCGTTATTTGTTACATATTAATTTTTATTAAAATTCTTATTCTCTATTTTAATTTAAAAAGTTGTTAAAAATAAAAACAGAAATCTAAAGTTGATTTATTTCCTTAAAACAAAATCTCGGTAATTTGTGACGTTTAGGTATATGCTTTAAAACATTATTTACTTATCAATTTTCATTGGTCATATCATAGCTGTCCGTATTCAAATTTAACTAAACGTAAAATCCTCCGGGGCAGAAAAAGATCCGCAAAGTCCCTTAGTTCTATCTTCGGAAAATAATTTAAAACATCATTGCTTTGAAGTGTAAATTTCTGAATAATTCCCCACAAAATTCTTAGAAAACTGTCCAGAGAATTGTATTAATCGAAAAAAGGTGAAATGCCAGAATGATTTCTGCTGTACTGCTGAATGGACATAACTTGGACCTATGCCGAATGAAAAATACCAAGGATTTTTTCAATGCCAATATTGTAGAAGGCTGTTCAGTGGGTGTCGAGTAATACTTTAATAAAACTTTGAACCGCCATTCACTTCGAAAGTTGGATTTATTGCGTAGGTTTCACACTCAGAAAAAAAAAAAACATGAATTTAATATGTTCTTGTAATTATCAGCTAGAAGTTACTTATTCGTCATTTTTAAGGCGTGAATAAAAAGCAGCTATGAAAAATACTGAAAATATGAAGGGACAGTGTTCTAAAATAGTACTCAGTTCCGGTTTATTGAATTATTGGAGAGGTATGTACTTGCTAGAATTCACAATATTTTTATTCAAGAACTAGGATTTTACCGGAAAAAACCATAAATTAAATAAAATTAATGGAAATATTTATTTAAAAGTTTGTCACTTAACACTTCAAAATATTACTTTCGATATCATGAGTTTAAATATAGTGTATCGTCAAAACTATCTATGCAGGCCATTGAGTTTAACAATTCCTGTGTGATTGAGGTTTTCCTGGTTCTATAATCAATACAAATCAATTTTGCACTATTTGAGATTTCAGATGAATATAATTATTTTGTTTTTTAACTAAAAAATGATTTTATTTTGTTATTGTGTTAATGTTTATTGGTCCCTTGGTTTTCTAGTTATTATATTAAATTATACTGTGATTACGACTTTATGGCTCAGCTGGTGTTGCTAGCATAAATACAGTAAAGTTAGCGAATCTTAAACACCGGATCTCATTATGTTTTTTGGACACATCCGTATGTGACAAAAGCTTTTTATACCATATCTTACAATTCTAACGAATTTTATTGTCATATTTTTAAAAATAATTGTAGTATAGTTATTTATTATTACTACTTTTTCATTAATTAAAAAAAAAACAATCCCACAGAGCAAAGCAAAACTTTTTAAAAAATATATTAATTTTACAAATTTATAATACAACTGCTTCTTTGCTATATAAAAAACTGCTTTGCAAAAATTCTTATGGGTTATTTTACATTACAGGTACATAATTATTAATAAAATAAAGAAATAAGATTTTACCATTGTAGGAAATTTCTGAAGGTCTACCTAACAAATTGGACTACATAATTATTTTTCAACAATATATGCCTTACACATTAGACATTTGCATACTTCTAACTACTTATGACCGTTATTGTGACCATTATTACCATTAGTATTATATTGCTCCTCTGCTTCCTTTTCAAGGACATCATAACGAGAGTTAATGTTCTCCTCCGACTGTCGATATTGTTCAATCGCCTGTTTTTCCAATTCGGATGCCGAAATGATAGTTCTAACATCAATTTTTGAATTATTACCGGCGATTAATGATCGTTGCGTATAAACGGCTGGATTTACTTGAGGTATCGTCCCGCCTTGACTCTGTAAAACTTGGAAAGGTTGGACATTCCGTAGATTACTTTTATTTGGCAATAAATCCACTGCGTTTATTTGATGGCCCATTGAAAATTGTGAAAACATATTTGGGATTTGTTGAGGCACGTTCATTTTATTAAATGCATTTCCGAATTGTTGATTGAATCCACTGACATTGGGCGAATGGAAATTCTGTTGTAGGAATTTATTAAAAGCCTCTACTTCGTATGTAGTCGGAATTCGTTTTGTCGATCTGAAACCAGATTGTAGTGTAGAAGACTGTAGGGTAGGCAGAACTTGATTTGTTATCTGATTTTTTAGAGCTGTACGATATTGATCAAGATTAGATTGAGATCCTTTTGATCGTAATAAATCAGGACTTTGAAGATTTGAGTTCTCTTCGCCTTTGTTAGAATTATTGTAATTATTTTGTTGAACCTTAAAAAGCTCCATAGCCGAAGTTCGATCATAAAGCGATGATGATTTTATTGGTTCGTCATCTAGAAGTCGTTCAATACTTTCTTTAAGATCTCGTTCGAATTCTTCTTGGTTATAAACTACTTGTGTCTTTTTAATTTTATTAGATTTGGTTTGAACAATAGACTCCGTACCTATTTCATTTAAACCTTCTTTAGCACTGCCGGTAAAAAATTCTGTATCATTTTTTATTTGGAAGTGATTGCTAAACAGTTGTTTCTCATTAGAAACAACAGAATTCTTCAATACAGATGAATAGCTACAACGTTCCGGACTCCCTTTAATATTATAAGTTTTACACGAACTATGTTTTTGAATAAAAGTATTCAATTCGTTTACAATTTTATCCAATTTATGCAGTTCTTCAAATCGATTTGGATGGATGCTTAATTCACATATGGTTGATTTATCACAAAATTTTTTGTCTCCATAAGTGACTAAACATTCTCTAGAACAGCTTGAAGTTAAATTTGCTGCAATAGATCTAATTGGACTTTTGGTTGCAATATCATACTTTTTATTCAACTGAGGCTCAGATTTGCTGTAGAAAGCGAGGTGTGTTGTACTTTTTTCTTGAATGGAAAAATTAGACTGACTTTGATCAGAGGATTTGAAGGTACTTTTAGAATTCGTAGCTAATAATGAAGTATTTGCCTTTGCAGTTCTTAAATCATATAAGCTTGGTTTTGATTGTTCCCAAGATTTTTTTGTTTTGCTTATTTTCTGGTATCTACTTGTCTCTGAAAATGCCTTTGTAAATTTGTTGCTCTTCTCACATTGTTCTAATGTTGTTAAAAAGTTGTTCACATCATTTTCTAAAGTTTGCTTTTCTTTACAAAAATTACTTGCATTATGCAAGTTTCCTTGTTGATGTAATTCCTTTCGACTTTTTCTCGCCAGAGTGAATACTTCTTCTAGTTCTTTATACGTATCTAATTATAGTTAAAAAGAATAATTATAGTACTAAGGCTTAAACAAATACAAAAAACCGACACAACTGTTATAAAATTTCAAAATTCCGTGTAGGATGTATTAAACCCTAGCACACCAGTTGTATATTAGCAATATGCAAAGGGAAATATTCAGGCTTTGGAATTTGATGAAACTAGGCTGCTTTCTGAAATAAATCGCACTGGCGTTTAGCTTTGCTTATTGGAGGCATATACCGAAAACCCTCTGACTTATTCGGGCAAAATGTGGAGTTATTTGGTTTAGGATTTCGCTAGAGAATTTACAATAACTTTGCTAAGCTTGTTAGAATTTCGAAAAAAGTACTGTGGAATTTGTCCCAGTAATCCCAGCTTGGTTAGAAAGCAGTTCAAAATTTAATAGCATGGTTCTGTTATCCGAAGGCGTCTTTCTATCCTATCGAAAAATGAGGGAAAAAGCTTTCAGAATTGTCCTTGGTGGTTTAATAATCTAAATCGGTTATTCTTAAAAATTCAACGCTAAAATATTATTTAGATACTTACGGCTATAATTGCTAAAATTTTGATCCAATACAGGCCTTTTTCCATTAGCTTCTGCAATAAAAATGAAATTTAAAACAAAATAAAAATATTTTTTCTATACCCGAAGGCACCAAATGCAGTTGAGGGAAAAAGCAATTTAAAGCACCAAGCAAATCTCCCCGTAAAAGGATTCGAATTCCAGAATGTTTCCGACACTCGAAGTTTCTTAAAAATAATTAAGTAATTAAAGATTAAATTAAGTAAAATACATTCTTCATTCGGTGTCATATATGAAGAGTACAGGCGAGGTCACACTATAGGATGATACTGAGAAGTTCAGACTATTTTTATATACAATACTATGAAATAGATTGTTTTTTCTCTTTGAACAAATTTTGTTTTTATCAACGCTTTTTTCTTATTTTTGTGTTCAAATATTTTATTTTGGAAAAAATTTGACTTCGCCTGTACTTCATATGCATACTAACAATCTGCCACTGCTTGTATCGGAGAAGTAGTGGTCATACGATGCTCTTCCTTCATCATACAGTGTAGGTTTTTTGTGATAAAATTTACAAAAATTTATCAATTCCTTTCTGTATAATCCTTCTCTCTGAAGCAAATTAAAATATGTAAATATAATGCAGTTATTATAATCGATCACTTACTATTGAACTGAAAGCACTATCTAGAGGTTTTAATGACTTTTTGTAGAAGTAGTCTAAAAACGAAAGAAATATTTTGAAAAATTAGTAGTCGAAATTTAAGTTAAAAATAGAAGGACTTCATCAAAGAACAACATACCTTGTAATCTTGAAAAATAAATCAATTTTAATTTAATATTTTGCCATAATTTGTAGAATTGAAAAAATTATAGTATTCAGTAAACCTAGGAGCTATATTATAATATGTGTTCTAACTAGGAATTTAGTTTTTCACTAGCTGAGAGTATTTGGTTATTATTTTTTCAAATAAAATACGCCGCTTATTCTCAGTATTGGAAGGGTATACATTCAAAATTTGAAAAATACACCATTTTCGTTACCTCAAGGTGTATATAGCTCTTTAAACTACAAATGACTATACGTATGGAGGGAAAAAGTTCTTACTCTCTGCCGAAATTAACGAAATGTTTTTATTAACACTCGTGTATTCCTTTTTCTCTTCTAACTCTTGACTATTGCCAGTTAAATGTTTGAATTCGAGATTAATACCACTCAGCGATTTTATGGTATTCTTAACTAGAGCCTTAGCCTCCACAATTGATTTATGTGACACACTCTTGCATGAAGTTGAAGCATGAAATGGCATTCGTCGTGTAACCTTTTGTGTTGCGTATTTACTCTTGAATTGGTTTTTTGGACTATTTATCTTGTCCAATTTCTTAGAAGCTTTTGTAATATTAACCAATTTCTTTGAATGATCCGGTTTTTCGTCGGAAGCCTGTAAGTATTTAAAAAAAAAAAACATTTAAAGATGTGAACAGTTTAAATAAATATTTAAGAGAAACACGTAATGATCCTCTACTGAGGGTTAGTTAAGAAGTTCATAAAAAGACCTCGTCGTTTTGCAATTAACATAATTTTGTAATTTTCAATTGCAATTAAATAATTATTCTAGTTCATACCATTCATTGGCTTTTCTATAAAAAATCCTTGGATTATTTTTTTGAAACCTAGATTTATGTTTTTCGTGTCGGAAGAAATGAAATATTCAATCTACAATCATATTCGTTTACATACTTAATATATTTCTTTCTTTATATAGCAACGTATTTTTTTCGTTATTAAAAGATTAAGGTATAAAATATGGGAACCTAATATTTTTACATGAATTTTAGTAGAGATAAAATATGAAAGCCAAATTTCGCTTGCATTCTCTTATTATTTCGAACAAAAAAAGGTATCTTGAGTATATGAATACCTCCTGAAATGAGAAAAAAGTAAACAAATATCTACCCAGTACGTAAATCAAGCAAATTCCATTAAAGAAGGAATTAGGGAATCAAGAATTTTCATGGGCCCAATTTAACTTCATAATAAATGCTTATGTATCACTTTAACGCATGAAATTATGCGAAGCATTATGCAAAGCTTATTTTCTAGATTTTTAATTTGCAAAAGTGCTGAATTTACTTATGGGGCTACATACAGATATATGGGACTGTGCGTACCTATATAGTTTTGTTCATTGTTGGGACAGGAATTCATAGAGCGCAAGAAGAGTATCTCCTTAAGGATATTTAAAGTAAATCTTATTTTTTACTCCATTGAAACATAACGTGCTTATGTTAAAATCTTCCTTAACTCCTTTAAGATTAGTCTTAGGATTATTCCAATTCTGAGTGGATATGCACATACCCTGAATTGTATTTGTTCTTATATAAGTAGTAAGTAATTAAATGTAAACAACTGAAATAACAAATAAAACGGGAAAACTTTTACATGTAGAAGGTCTGTACAAGAATTTTTAACTGGTGTAAAACCAAAGCGTGTGATAATTTTAGTGTTGAAATTTTGGGTTTATATATATCTTTCTACTTTCAATTTAATCTGTGAAATAGAATAGGATAGAATTATTAGAAAATAACAAAATTGAACTCAAATGAAAGGTTTGACGATTTTGTCCATCAACTCGCCTGGTTCTTTCGATATAATACTGATGAATTGAATTATATTGATATTTTAACATGTAGTGCGACTAAAAGCACTTTCGATGGCAAAGAGCCTAAGCGAAACGATAGCGAGAAATCCAAGAATATGAAGATGATTCTTGTTTTAATTTAATGCTAAATATTCTCAGTTGAAATTGTTCAAAATGCAACATGGATTAGGACTCCCAGGAAAATCAAGTATAAATGCGTCTTGCACTTCGCCTCTAAGGTGGTGTATTTGCAAATATATTATTAAATTTGGTCTGCTTCTAATAAAATAAAATAAGAATGTTAGTAATTTCCCTGGAGAGAATTTTTAGATCTACAATTAACACGTTTTTATATATTTTGATTTGGTGGCTCCAATAATATTTGCATTATTTTTAACTCATATAATGGTAAAGTATTAAATAACGCGATAAATAAGGCCATAGTCTTATGCTCTTACAAAACTATTTTACGAAAATTTCCACTTAATGAAAGTTAAGAATTGATGCATACTACAAGGACTGAGGTGCAACTCCTTTTCTGTTTGAATTGCGTCAATATTTTTAAATGAATTAAATAAAAAAATCTTATTTCTTGCGTTTCTTATCGTACAATTTTTCCGATTTACTTGCGTTGTTTAAGATCTCGAAAAATGGTTAAAATATTATTTAGTTAGTCTGAAGGTGGTCCGCCGGCAATTGCGGAACTACCCCCAAACAATGTCAATTTGATAGCAGTAGCATGACAATGGGCGTCAAGCTGTCAATGCTGTCAGCTGACAGTGACAATGCGTTGCATGTTTGTTTATGTTTAAATTGTTTTCCGTGGACTTTTATAGTTTTAAGTGAAAAACATGTTCAGTAATATTAAGAAGAAAGTCAACGATGTTATACAGGAAGGCCTCCTGTTGTCAGAGAGCTTGTCAACGAATTTAATAGCTACAAAGCCGTTCGAATCGGAACATGCAGATCTCGGAATTCCTTCGTGTATCAAGGTGGATGCAGGCGCAAACATTCTACAAGAAAATGAGGAAACGTGGAAGCATCTGCACGAAGCCAATGAAATAAACGCCGAAAAGGCGGAGGATGTGGATACTGCAATTACGAAGATTAAAAACAAAACCGAAAGGCTTTACGTGGATTTAACTGATCTTAATCTTTGCCTTGCGACAGTTCCCGAGCTTGAAAAAACCCTGAGGGGCTGCTTAGCAGCCGTGCAAGAAATTCAAAGGAAATGTCGCAGCTTTGAAGAGAAGTTGGTGGAACTCGAAGACCTTTCGGAGGAAATCGAGCTCCAGGAAAGGCAGTTGCAGCACAGAGTACAAATGTCTTTGTACAGACAGAAGAAAATGAGTAGTTTCATTTAAAGTTTACAAATTCGCTGTCTCTTACAAAATTTGTTCCTTTTTACAGATGAGCTTGAAGAAGTTCGGCGAAAACTTGCTGAGCAGCACGACCAAGACGTGTTGAAATTTGAAGCTGAGCTAAAAAAAATTCAACGAGAACGACAGGCTGTTTTTCAAGATGCCTTCCAACAGGATCTTGAGGTCTTTAAGCAACAGGGATCTATTCCAAGTAAGTAACACTCACATGAAGCGATTTCTTCTCCCTTTTTTGCCTCCAAGGGAATGCCATAACTCCTTCTTGTTTTGTGGCCAAATTCAGTATTTCCACAAATTTTCAGTGACACTGATGTTCCTTACAGTTGATTCAATCTCATTTCCGCAGGCGTAGCCTGCTTATCTAATACTGATTTGGGACGTCTTGAGAATGAGTAGTAGGTACTTTGAATCTTTTGTGGTGATATTATCTGGTTTCGGCTCCAAATTTCTATTATGGAAAATTATATTACTAGATTGTTTATTAACATGGGCACCTTTGTTACCGAATTTATTCATTTGTTTTTAAATTAATTTTAGATAATTTTTCAAAATATTCCAATTTTAAAAACAAAGTTTACCTGCAGAAAAAATGCGCATTTAATTAATTTGATTGTATGTTTTTAGAAGTTGAAAAAGTAAATTCAAACAAGCATCGCCTATCTTTAGAAGAAATTGTCTTGGACGATGAAGAGAATAATGAGTTGGAAAATTTCCTGAACCAGTAAGAAAATATAAATAAAACAATGTTTGTGCATAATTGTGCCTTCAAGGGTATTTTTGTAAAGATATATATATATATATTTTGTTACCGTTACATTGTTTAAATAAATAATTGATGAAATTTATTGTCTTTTAATGTCTGTACTTTAGTTTCAGTATATTTTCAAAAATGAATAGCTATGATTTCCAGTAAAATTCTATTCTATTCTCTTTTATTATTCTAAATACAATTTTGAATTTATATTTAGTGGTTTTTAAATTGTTAATTACCGACCAACGAATAGTTTTATTATATAATTTAGAAAGAGATTTTTTTAGTTGTTTTTACAACACATTTAGTTGGATAGTTGATATTCTTGTAAAAAGCAAAAAAAGCATAATACATTTTTGCCAACGCAAAAATTTTGTGTTAAAAAAAATCGAGAAGCAATTTCTCCCTTTTTTTGGTTATACTTAATTTCTTTTTTACGGGGATTCGGGGAAGATAAAGCTTCTAGTTTACTGGAACAGAAATTCAATCAAATTCAAGCTTTATTAATCTTAAAGCCGAAGTATTAAAAAAGACCAACTTCAATTTATATTTTTATTATTCTCAGAAAAGTTTTATTTCTTCAAGAGTTACAGAGTCACAAAAGATATAACAACATAATACAATATTTTCTCTTAAATATCTACTATTATCAAAAACAATGTTCACACAGAACCCAATCGTAAAACTAACTTTTTTGGTAATAAGAATTGCCAATATAAACATAGGCTTATTTTACTTTATTTTGGCTGGTAGGAACACTTAAATGCTCCTAATTCCTGACGGGGAATACTAAAACATTTAAAATATTGTCTATTGTAATGGTCATCAAAATACCAGTTCAGTTTGAACGTGTACCATAAATCGCTGGTTTGCCACTTCATAATATCCAATATCGCTTAAAATGTCTAGTAAAAATTGTAAAAGTAATTCTAAAATATAGATAATGTGGTATTTTGGTGTACGTATTCCCTGACGAACTCGGCCATTTTTTTAAAACTACATACATAGACATACTCAGACACAATGTCTAGGTGCAGCATTGCTTTGGTCCCATTAAATTAAAGTTGACTCCTGCTGGGTATCCTTATACCACAGTGCCTGGCCCGGGAGCGATGAGATTCCTTATTGAACACACCATCTTCCCTTTTATCTCTCACCGTGTCTGCATTATGCGGTGATGTACCACTCCCGCTTCTTCTGGCACTTTTCGTACATAATGTAGCACAAAGCAATGGTGATAAGAACTATTATCGTGATCCCCATTCCAATACTGACCCAGATTATTTCCTCATTAATGCCGCTGTACGAACGTCCTGAAAACGGAAGATGAAAGTAAAAATATTAAATTCCAATAAGCTTTAACTGCATTGCTGTTTTTACTTCGGTAAAATCTTTAAGATAAGAAAACTTTTTATTCATTGTTGTCGTCCTCGTCAGGACCAATTGAATGAAATGCCGAAGAAGAAAAACAAAAAGTGTTGAAAGTATTGTACCGAACAAAGAAATTTTATGTTATCGAAATCTCGCGACACTTAAGCGGTTAAGTGCCAATTCTTATGGCTGAGACAAGAACTCCAAATGTCTTAAATTAATCCGAACTCCTTAAAACAGGCATGAGCTGTAGTAACTTAGAATTAATGAGACGGTTTAATGTCAGTGACAGTTCTCTTCACGGAATGTAACCCATTAGGATATTATTGTTATAAACGGATTAGCGGGGACCACTCATTGTTTCTTAAAAAGGTCGCCAGTGAGGAAGATGGACTCTTTTATCAAATTGTAGAAACAAAAGCGTGCTACTCCTATCTCTTAATGGTTTCTAAAATAATTCGCTGTAGTCCACTTATTTATTTTAATATCAACAATTTGCCTTTTATGCAGGTATTCTCGTTTGTGCGGTTTAGGGGACGGGCAATGAGATAGAAATCTTAGATTAAGGGATTAATTTAATTTCATGGATTTTATATTATTGATTTCTGTTTGAGTTAGAAAACAAGCCGAATGGCATGGATATCAAAAGTTTCTGCACGTATCTTGTTTTTGGCATCATATCCAAAATAAAAGTAGTATTGTGATAGCACAATTCAATTAAGTGAAACTTTTCTTTGGTTTCAATTTACGCCTCTCTCTCTTAAACATTGTTTGCAGTATCAGATTAATTAAGTCAGTGCCGTTGTTAAAATGTCCATGCATGACCAGATCCATTCATGTTCCCGCAGCAGACATACGTAGGTACATACAAACTAACAAAACAGGAAACGATTTTCCCTCAAGCGCTCCGGACGTCGGCAGTGGAGCTGACAGTTTGAAATTATGCAATTTGGAAATTCATTTGGTCACGGTCAGGCTGGTATAAATAATCAATTGATCGAGTTTGATTGAATTTTATTCAGTTAAGTGTCACGGTGACGAAACTGGCGTTAAAATCTCCGTTCACCCTTACACACTCGATTTAATCCTCCTAAAAACATGAGGATAAGCTTTTCATCTGTAAAACCATAACAATGACGACATTCTCTTAGGTCAACCATTTGTTTCATTCGCCTCGTTAAAAGGGAAATTGGATTAGCAAATGAGATGGCGGAACGTAGATAATTTTGATCGAGTGCGTAAATGTTGACCTATACTTTTATTTACTCAGTTACGAGCGGTTGTATTCATTAAACAATTTGGGGACCTATCAGTGCGTCTTAAATTGCGTTTTTGAGCAATTAAAAAAAAACGTTTGTTAATACTAATGCGAGTATTTAAGAAATATTGTCCTAAATTTAATACGAGTGGAATAATCTAGGTAAAGTTAAAAAAGCTGATTCTGACTCTATTTATACTAATTGTAACTAGATCTGTAAACTAATAATGGTATAAAATACACGTGCCTTTGTAATACCATTAATCTCTTTAACATCTTATTTTTACCAGCCTTGGAAATAAAGAGAATATAGTTAAAATCTTCTCGATGTGTTTTTAACATTTTTCGAAAACCCTGTGGCATAAAATTGTGAAAAAATATTGTTGGGATCCTTAAACAAATTCTCGAATGATATTCTAATGGGAAAAAATGTTTTACGGTACCAAATTTAAATTCCGCCAAACTTCTGGGAAAATATTTCCCGACTATTATAATATTATTGAAATATTTGACTATTGCATTGTACGTGATCTAGTTAGATTTATTATAATGTTAAATCTCGGCTTGGTATCTTCATTTGATCTAGAGAAATTCGACGGTGACCAGATGACGGACGCATAAGTTATCCCCTAAGTATGCCTCTTTTTCTAGATCCATGAAGACTTACTTTACAACATTTTACATTCTAAGTCCTCGTTAAAGATTAATGTAATTAAAAAATTTTAGAAATGGTGGGTAATGTCTTATGGAAAAGTACCTTTTTAATTAAGTCTGTTGGTAATCAATTATTATTGGATTCTATACAGTTCTTAGAAGTATTGTTCTATAGATGAATGAGGAGATCTTCAAATTTTTGAACTCAAAAGCTATTATAAAAATATAAATGCATTCTAAATAAAAGGAAATAATATTATAAAGTGTAGAAAAGAGGCTTGTCAAATGATGCTCCACTGGGATAAAAACAAAACCTTAAATAATATTAAAAAAACTTTTTATTTTTCCTAACTCTTAGACTAGGTATAAGCAAGATTTATAATTATGTATACCAAACTTTCTATTTATGGCTTCTAGAAATTTGACTACTGAAGACAGACAGACGGGTGAAAGGATAACGAACTCTCATAAGGGCACAAACAAAAACACTAATAACAAAAATAGAAAACATTCTTCTAACAAATACTCATTTTTATAAGGTATCGCTGCAAACCAGAAAAATATACCCAATTCATTTATCACGTACTCCTCAAAATATATTATTACTGATATGAAATCCCGCGCTCCACTTGCAATTAATGTCAGCCGAGTATTACACCTCAATAAAATTCCACGCAGTTCAGGACACAGTAAAATCCAGGAAAAAATTATGTCCTAGGGAGAAATTAGCCGCATTAACTTACGTTTTTGGCTCCGTTTAAATTCATTTTGCAATTTGTCGCATGGACTCTGCCTCCATTTAGACAAGATAATCTCCACTAGATAAACAAAGTTAGGCTGCCTGTCTGTGAACAGTATGCAAATTAGATCTTTTAGAGCCAAGGTATCGGGACAAAGGAATTTCGCTTAACGTGTTTCAATTTAACTGGATGACAGTCAATATTTTAACTTCTATCTACGTGGAAATTGAGCTTTTATGGATGACTTTGTATGGATATATATTTCCTCTGCGTACCTTTAATATTTTCTTTAGGAATATCAGGACGAAATAACGAAATGTATAATTAAAATGTAGTTTAAAAAAACATAATTTTAAAATAATTATCCTTGTTTTCAGATAATTAACCCACGGACCCTTTATTTTCTCTTACATAAAATTTCTCAGCGTAATATTTATAGGTATCCTGAAATTAATGGGATTCTACGTAAAAAAACAAATAAACGGAGTGAAAATGTTATGGTTTTGAAATTTTATGGATTTGGATATTTTTAAAAATTAAATTTTTCTTCATCTGCGAATATGATCAGTATTCAAGCTTTAACTGGCAGTAAGTCGTAAAAATTGTTATGAATTGTTTGCTTTACAAGTGGGTATCGTAAGTTTTTAACGACCAGTAATAAAGTCCAGATTTAACTATAGAACCCATAAAAGTTTGAAGTATATTCCATAGATCCTCATTCATTTTGCATGTTTTAAGAGATCTAAAGGGAGGTTTCGTACTAACTTGTGTTTTATATCTTTCTACGACTGACTATTTTTAATTGCACTCATTGCAGTTTTGAGCATTTACGTGCCTTGGATCAATATTTTAGTCAAGCTCGAAAATGACCTACATCGATTGAATGGTTTCAAATTTACGGCTGTTTAAGAAAAATTGTATTTCGAATTAACTAAGTAAATGAGATGCATTCTTGGATGGGATTCATCTAGCCCTAATACAAAATCTATCTTTCCGACTGGTTTCTGGCCTTTGTGCTTTTTCCAATTTCTATAGATATTGTAAATAATTACCCATTTTATATTTTTATACATTAAAATTACCTTTCTTGGTTTAGGCTTTTAACTACATGAGTTTCTGGTGATTTTCCTTGGAACACCCAAAAATTAAAAAGAAGATTTTATATCTTAATACTAATATTAATCTTATATATTAGTATACATGTGAAAATTGCATACTGAAGTAACAAAGTGTTAGTCGAAGGAAGGTAGGCGCTACTCAGGTAAAGTATGCATTTTTAAAATTGCCGCTAGTTTTATTTATTTTGGGTACATTCAATTTAATTTATTTTATTTTAATGTAAAAAACATCTCACAGCGGAATTATGTCAGAATAAGTAACAAATCAGAATCACAAATTGTAAATTTACTAATAATAAATTGTTATGGAACTTTTCAAATTTTGCCAAAGATTTGCTTCTTCGACCAAACCAACCAAAATACTGAATAAAATAATTTTGTGTTTTATCAAAAAACGCCGTGTCTTTTTCTTTTAAATATTTAAATAATAATTTCCGTCTATTTTTAGGAAAAAATATTAATTTTTAGGAAAAAAATATTAATTTAAGTCATCAATCATTTAAGAATCAACTGAACGATTTTCTATCATTTGCCTTAAGACTATTTGGGATTATTCAATAATAATAATTAGGCTCTTTAATTATTATTAATCCTTTACTTTGAGATTAAAATATCACTCCATTATTCACGGTCTAGTAGTCATATTTATTGCCTATTAACATTTCCTTAAATAAAGGAGAGAAGCTCTAGAAACCAACGGTCTTAAGCCGACATCTTTCGTCTCACTAAAATTATTGCTAAAGTCTTAAATTTTGGAATCTCTTTGGCACCAGTGGCCATGAGAACGATTATTTACTTCGAATTTCAAGTCAGTGACATGGTGAATTCCTCTAACTTCTGTGGGTTCGTTAATCAAATTGGCAATTAGCTTGTTGGGTTTCTTTACAACAAACTTTCTCAAAGGGTCTAATTTATTTTGTTTTGCAAATATTTAAAATATTAGATTTGATGAATTGAAAATTGAGAATTGATGTAATGTGTTTATACGGAATTTATGTGGAATAATACATCAAAAAGTATACACAAATAATTATTCAAAAATGAGATTTCATTTCTCCGTCGCATTTATTAATTTTCTGTAAGCAACTTGTGTTTTTATGTATTCCGAATAAAAAAGCAAGCAGGGTAAATATAACAATCCTTAATTCTATTGATTTATCTAATTTTGCATATCATGAAAAATGTATGTTTATATTCATAAAATTTAGCATGGAGGACTAACTGTCGTCATTTTTATGTAGTAGGTATCTTCATGCAGATTTCCTTATTTCTAGTGTACACGTGCGATTACTATGAATTCTGAATTTTGTAGATTAATTAACCACGCTCTACACCCTAACTCCTTTTATTTATGTTGAAAAAGTTTATTAGCATAATACGCACCAGTCCTCATAGATCATAGGACACGTAGTTCAAGTATTACCTACTTGGCTAGAGCACATATAAAGTTATTTTTAATTTACTATGTAATATGTGTAATTTTGGAGTTATTATTATTGGCATTAAATATGGTCCCATCAATACATAGACATGATGGAGTTCACGTACACAGTATTACAATATAACTTTAATTATCCTAATTTATTATTTCTTTGTTCTTGGAAATCGTGGGAATGGAAGTTCACTTTGGACCCAATATAAAGTCTTTTATCATATTTTTACCCAATTTACCCCCGAACCTTGTCACTCCAACCAACCACCGAAATTCTTTTTATGATCGAAATCTAAGGGATGTAAAAGGGTGTAAGACATATTTTCCCTTGAATTTATGTTGCCAAGCTACATTTGTTCCTATTTGTTTCGAAAACCTTTGTAAAATCTGTGACTTTCTAGATGACAAGGATTTTTTTTGAAAAGAAATTTTTTTTTTCGGGTAACTCTACCTCTTCATTTCCATTTCCGATAAAAGTATTTATCGAAATAATAAGAAACGAGGAAAACGAACTTCTATATGCCCATCAAAGGAAATCAAATAAGAAATTCATTTCCTTCTGATCAAGCAAGAGCAAACAACGGCATGTTATCTACAATCAGCACAAGAATGATTTTTCCTGAAAAAAAGAATAATCAAAAAACCATTTCTGAATGTCTTCGGTATAAGAGGATCCGCGGGAAGAAAAGCTCGAGGGTTTTTTGGCTTTAGAGTTTAAGCCTATTCTGTTAAAAGTGGAAAGGCAGGACTGTTTTCAATGAACAATCATCGAGCAAGTCCGAAAGGAAAACCAAATTTAGCCTATGTTCTTGTTGGCGTTCATTTATTGTAAGTAACCTGCCAAAAGCAGGACGACGATTTGAAAGAAAAATTTTAATAAAAATAAAAAAAGTTCGCAATTGAGGCAGCCCGTAACCGAGGAAAAGTTTTCAATAAATAATTTCGCATGATTTTCTATAAACGAAGAAGAATAATTCAAAGTGGCCCTGGCTGTGGCTGATTGATTTATTTTTCAAAAGCGTTTCCAGTAAAAGCGAAAAGCGCAATGACCCCACAATTTTGGAATTGCAATCCTCATCCCAGGACGACTTCGGGGTTGCTCAGATTTATTGAGCCGGGAAATTTGATCACAGCATTCGAACCCTAAAACGAAGATATCGTCTTGTTCCACGTACTGCCCATAAAAATAAGGCACTTAAGACGTGTTTAACTGCAAGCAGAGATCCTTCTGCGATAAAACCTCAAATGTTCCGTGCATTTCTCGTCCCCAAGTTGCAACGCTTACATTTATCTGTTCTGCCGTTTTAAAAAGGGTGCATATCGACTCTGCCAAAACTCAAGATAGCCATTTAATCACATGCCAAAAGTATTCTATCTTAAGTTCAGTTGTGGTGCATACGAGCAAACCTAACATTTTGTTTATCGTTCTCAATTTCTCAATTTCAAGAGCTAAACTAGAAGGTCTAGAGCTGTTTTTACATGTTTTTAGAAATGGGAAATAAGAACGGACGTAATTTATACTTCGTTTTTTAGAAATATATTTCATTTTGGTAAAGGTCGTTTCCCTATCCTATTTGATATTCTATATAACATGAAAATTTACTTTAATGACAACTAAATTAAACATAAATATTTTAGTAATTTTAATTTTAAACCGTGCTATAAATCAGACATACTTAACCTTTTCTTGTTAGTCTTCAAGGTAATTTTAATGCTTTTTTCCACTAATTTAAAAAATTGGTTTCTAATAAATTGTATGCACCTGTGTTTGTTTATAATATAAGTTCTAAATATTTTGATCTCATACAACAAACTTTTTAATTATATTCCTAAAAATAGTATTTTTTTATCGGAATTTCAAAGCTCTTGGAAAGCATTTTCTTTTTATAAAACAATAAATTAACAAGCAAAAAATAATTTTTTATTGCACGATGATTATCGATTTGTCTTGTTTAGAAAGTAAACAGATTGTTTTTAAAAAAAAGAACCTTGGTGCTCTCATATTTGTTTGTATTTCTTGTACGGGATCGGAAAATTTAAGTAGAATCAGAGTATTCATATTGGTCCCATAATTTGTCGCAGTAGTTGGTCAAAATTCGGTTTATATAATTGAGTGATATTTTATCTATTTCATTTTAGAGTATTGACACTTATCTTTTACCTTTGAAATAAGCTACATAAATTCAAATTTGCGAAAGGAAATTGTTGCTATAAAAATATAAGCAATTATCTGCAACACTACATGAGCATATTTTTTAAGAAACGTTTTATTTCTCAAAAAAAAAAAATGATAAGTGGCTTGAATATTCCTTTAGGTAATCAAAAGTTCATTGTTAAATACAACGTATAATACCTCAAAATGTTACGACGAAAAATGTTTTAATTTCTTTTAATTTAAAATCGTGAGTCTAACAAACAGAAACGTCCTGGGTCAGTTATTCTGGTTGAGAAACTATAAACAAATTTATACATACTACGAAATCAAAACGAGATATTTTTTCCATTTATTAATTGATTTAAAAAAAGGAAGAGGTAGACTACTGACCACCTCCTGGACCAATTTGTATGATTCAATTCCCGTCGCATAAGTCTTTTTAGTTTCCCGAATTTATTCGGAAACTTCGGTACCAATCGATACAAAACATTACTAGCATTTTGCCTGCTTATTTTTTAGGTTTCGGTTTTCCTCAAAAGGGAAAAAAAGGAACCCTTATAAGATCACCCACGCGTCTGTCCGTCTGTCACAGCCGATTTTCTCAGAAACCATATAACGTAGAATTTGGCATAGTAAATCTTATTAACCCACATATTTTGCACTAATTGACACTTTAAAATTTTTATAAAAGGATATAAATATTTTTATACCACGTGGGGTATAATTTGAAAAGGCTTGTTATGAAGAATATAAAAATATTTTTTTTTTATAATTTCAAATAGCATATTTAAAAGGAAAAATATGCAAAAATAGAGAAATTACTGGATCTAAAATTTAAAGTTTATTTTGAAATTTACAGAAAAGCTATAAAAAAAATCTTGCGTCTTATAGATTTTTAGAAATTAATTTTACAAACTTGATTTTATTTGCGGTCGACTACGATACACAGAACTACGCAAAATTATTTTTCCATACGCATTATAAGTTTGTATTTTCACAAATCATGGGTCGTCGTTAAAAAGCCATTTTGCGGCCAATTTATATTTAGCGACTTTGTTTAATTTCGATGAAATCTTGTACTTTCTTATATAAATAAGTAGCATAAGTAAAAATCACCCGTAATAATAATTATCATATCTATAATTGAAGACGTGGGTGCAAAAATCAGATAATTCCACTTTTAACAAAAGTTGCGTTTTTCACTGATTGTATATAAAAAATATATTTCCCATCATTTTATACTAAAATCAGACTTTCCATGCCCATAATACCGCCTTTGTATTTATTTTGGAGTTATCTTTCTTATAATTCCAAACGCAAAAGTGGACTATCTCTAAATACAGAATATTTATTTACCAAAAAGATCAATTCGATGGTGTTTCGGTGTCTTTAAGCCATTCGTTTGCAGACGCTATATACTTTCCTCTAACAAAAAAAAAAAAAAATCATAAACATTAGTGGGAACCCACTAATTGCCCAAATCGTTTGCGCGAGATAAATATGCCTATTGATAGGAAAAAATATGCTGATGTCATGCAACTTGCCAAAAAGTATGTTCCCCAAGTTGATATGAAATTTTATATGAATTTAAAAAGTACTGAGGATGCTACAGATTCCACATCCAGTGAATTTGATGATCTGCCTTAAAATTAATGGGAGAATTCTTTCACATTTATACACTAATTCCAATTTTTAGTACAAAAAGGATATAATGAATTTTTTTGTTAATACCTAAATGAATAAATGTTTTATTTTATTTTTCGTTTACAAAAAAATGTTTGTTTTTATTATTACTTTCAAACACACTACCTTACATCAAATCACAACGCATATGTAATTAATAAAACACTTTTTTCCACTTCCTGAAAAATATTGAAAAGTGGAGTTATCTGATTTTTGTACCCACGTCTTCAATTTCTCCAAGGTAAAAAATGTAAAAACCCCTTTTTCTCCATTCACATTTAACCAATATTAATAAATGAGATACCAATGCAAAAAGAATTTCCTAGATAATAACGACCTATTTATTTAAAAATTAAAGTTGAAACTAAAATGAATCATCATTGAGTTCTTCCGATAGGGATACGCCGATATGGAAAATAATTTATTGCACAGTTTTTTTTAAAATTTCGTTTTGGTTTGAGCGGTGCCATTAAAAATAAATTTTCCAGTAATAATACCGTGTTAAATGTGAATCGAATTACTTTTTATTGAATTTTCTCCAAGTTCTGTAAATATAATTGTAATAGACTGCTTCAAGAAATTTCGTTTTATTGAAGTGAATGTTAAAAATTGTAATATCTTTTTGCTCCTCTTGAAAAATCATCCAATTTACAAGGGATTTCCTCATTTCAACTACACTTACCAAAGCTTAAATAACATTCTTAGTCATATATTTTAACAATTTACCACATCGATTGCCTTTAAGTGCGAAGTTAATTGTAGAAGTAATGCGAAAACAAAAATAGTACGGAACCCTCTGTGCGCGAGTCGAACTCGCACATGGCCGGTTTTATGCCCATTAAATTATGTCGCATTAATTACTAAATGAAGGGTATTACTGACTGATTATGTATGTTTGCATGTATTGGAGATCTAGTAAAAGAAAAGTATAAAACTAATCGACTTTCAGCGTGAATAGAAATAACACACGAGAAGTGATTAAATGCATTCATTTTCATGTCGACTTCAATTAAATCATATTTAAATACACACTTTTAAAACATTTCTTTTATTTTACACTATTTTGAGGTTTCCAGTCTTGAACTAGATTGTAATGTTTTTTTTTAAATATATTTTTTGTATTTTATATCATCATGGGGAATCCTCTGAATTTATTTTAATTTTTTTTATCAAGGTCCCACCGAGGGGTGGCTAGGTCAGCTACAGACAGGGGGCCCGGCACCTGAATCGACCTATGGCCTTCTCTTCACTCAAAATTACATCATTAAAGTAATAAAATTTATTGGAAGTTTTCCTTTTGCTAAACTTATATGAGGAGGCTGACGGTACGGGTGTTGCCAGGCGGCACGGCTGGGATATGGGAGTCATGCTATATTTTTACTATTTTTATTTATCTATCTGCCGTGGACGACGTCTTATAAATATGTAATTTGAATGAGTTTTGGAGACTTGTTGCCGATACCTTTCAAATTCTAAAGATCTTAACAGAGAACGTACTTCATCATTTTTAAGCCTCCCATTCTACTGTCTCATTTTCTTGCCTTACTGACTTTAATGAGTTCTCATTGTTAAGCCGGTGTATTGATTACGTTCGATGAAAGGAACGATTATTTTCGGGCAAACGAAAATGAAAAGAAAAAACACGCTATTACCGCCAAAATGGTTGTTTGAGTATCCAACAAAGCCCCTCTTACCGCTGTAGTAGTTGTTTGAGTATCCAAACTTTCCAGCAACCCTTCCTCCGACCGGCATTTTTTTCCTTTTTTTCCGAGTTATCCAAACTTTCAAGCCACAGAAGAATTCACTGGTTTCTGAAAAATAAACAATGAAATCAAATTAACGAACTTAAGATTTACGTTCACGATATTTCACACTTAAGGCGGGAATCGAATAACAAATGCTCCCACAAGTTGGAGCTCAAAGAATTTGATAGGGATCAAGTTTTAATCCCGTGTGGAATTCATAAACGACTTGAAGCGCTAAAGGAAGTAATTTACCACAAATGATTTCTTAAGCTTTGCTTTGAATCAGGGTTTGCCCTTCGTTTTTGCCTTTGACGTCTTGAAGTGGAGCGAATGAAGTTTTGACGGATACATAAATCAAGGGAATATCCTGGGAGTACTTCGATAAGCTCGGAGCACTTCTGTGAAATAGAAAAATCTAATAACGTTGTACATCTGCCCGGCTTCGGATGAATATAGCACAATACCATCTTTAGTCATGCTATGGCGGCGCGACGTAGTCATTTCCCCGGCTTCCGTCTGGAGCAAAAAGGGCGCAATTGAATTTAGAATGTGTTTTTTTCTATCGTCATATAAGACGATTACTGCGTATTACTTTGAAATTCTTGGTTCAACCGCACTCAAAGGGAAGAGTGGAATAAAAGTAATGACGGCGAGACAACGACAAATCGCGTATTCCTCCCTTTTCCACTTTACGAGATGTGCTATTTGTTCCATTAGGTTAACCCCTGAGTAAAGCCCAAGTGTCTTCTCAAAATAAGCACATTTGAAATCTCTGCCAATTGGGGTAAAAAAAGGAGGAGAGGTGCCGTTAGCAACACAAAGTTGTCTACATAAAAAATTGAACTATGTACATTTGCTTTGGAAATAATTTTGGAAAAATCAAAATTGGAAAAAACGATTCGTAAAATTTACCATTTTATCATTTCTAAAATTCTGATGTTAGTTGCCAATTAGGTTTGGTATACTTCAATTAAGATATAACTTTTAAAACAAAGGCAAGTTCGTGCATTTTTTTTTTTTTTGCCCAAAAAGTTTTTATTTCTTAGAACTTTCGTAACGAAGAGTCATAGATAAAGTCATACCAGTTTTGGTCTTCTTGGAGAATATCCTCTCCGTTCCGAATGATTGACTTTCTTGAATGCTCGAGTAAGAGCCCGCAACTTGGGGAAATCTACGTGGTGATTTTATAAAAATAAATGAAGTATGAAGAAATGGAGAAGACGAAGTTGGAAAGTTCTAAAGAAATGTTTTGTCATGTTTCATAAACAATTCTTTTTGCCTTCTGCTGAGTCTTAAGCGACTTCGTCACATGAAAATCTTCCAAGTTTCCTTTTAGCGATCAAATGCGTAAAAGTTGTCCACTGTTTCATCAAACACCGGGGTCTACAACCTAATGGACAAAAGTCCACTTGATAAGGGTAAATATTACTTTACTCTCATAAATAGAAAAACAATTTTCGTTGTGTTCTCCACAAACACTCGGAAAAATGTTTTCGTTGATGCAGGACTACGTTGGCAAATAAACAGGGAGGAGAAGTCATAGAATACCATCCTTTCACTAATTTTCATAATTTTGAAAAGGACTCAAAGTGATAAAATCCGAAAGTGGTGTGGAAAACGATTTCATTTTCAGGTCAAATGGAAGAAGTATCAATAATTCAATCAATCTTATACTGTCTTATTTGGGGCTACATTCTGCTTCCAATAATTTTTGGGACGTATTAAATAGACCTGGGCGTTCAACATGTTCCATGAAAGGAGCCCTTTTAGCTTAAACGCTTTCGATTTCTCATTCGGAATAAACGTTTGATGGGGTGTGACTATTTTCACCTCCTGCTGGCAAATCTTTACATGACGTTTTTTTTTTCTTTTTGTACAAATCCCATAACTGACATTCAGGAAGGGTCTACTCAACAAATATAACTTTCGAACTCTCTTAAACTCTGATTTTATTGAACAACTTCGATATGTTCTAGTGTGATAAAATTCTCGTTTTTCTTTCACATGAAAAAAGGGTGTAGCTATAAAAACATAAGGGAAGGGAATCAACTTTTAGATTTTATTAGTTCTTTTTGTTATTTGATTATTTGACTGTTCTTTATTTACAAAAAGAAGAAAAAGAAAACAAAAACAAGTATTTTGCGATTTTTTTCGGATTTAATGGACCTCTACGCAAGATTTCTGTGCTTTAAGTCAAATACAGATCATGTTAGAGCATTTTCTTAAAATCCTGTCTTGAAAACTCAGAAAAATCTCTTGGCTAAAAAACACGAAGCAATTCTTAATTCTTTTAAGACTAAAAGAGTAATAAACGCCGAATAGCTGCCTTTTAGAGCCATTTATCATTTATCAAAAAGAAAAGAATTTATAATTATCACACAAAATTAGTGCTTAAGAGTAAACATAAGTATGGGCAGAATTTGAGCCTGATATGGGCCAAATTTCCGGGATATAGTCCAGTCACAGGCTCGGTATACTCGGCTATGGGCCGAGTGGGTTCAGACAGGGGCGAGAAAAAGCCAAATATTTGATTATGAAATTGGTCTTATACATTACTGAAAATTCTACCTAAGTGTTCAGTAGTCGTTTAAGTATTACTAGTAGGAACCAATAGACAGGAATATCTAACGTAGCTTTTGTAGTTGATTTAAATTCCTTCGCAGCTAATTACGTTTAGAGAAATTTTTCAGAAATTCTCCACAAAATGTTTCGTAAAATCCCATAACAAAATATTTTCGTGAAATTAAAGAAAATCTTGTAAATTATTCGTATTTTCGTATTTAATATACAGAGAATTTTAATTGTAAGACTTACAAAATGATTTTCGTAAATCCAAGACTCATAAGTTTCAGTTACACGGATGTAACCTTTACTGAAATTTTAATGAAATTTATCAAAGAAACATTGCAAATCTAAATGAATATTTTAAAGAAGTATTTCGTCAAATTTAAAAATACTTCGTAAAATTGTACCAAACGTTCTTGAAATCCATGAAAAATTTATCTATTGAAATTAAATTTTTATTAGACTCTAGCTCAATTTTAGTAAAAATTTTGTTAAATTTGTAGAACATTTGCTAGCGCTAGAAGTCAATTTCATATTTAGGTTCTTTCTACAAAACTAATTTTATACTTTCAAAAGTGGATAACAAAAGTACTCATTTGTTTAAAATTATACGTTTTCTTCCCTATAAAGGTGAGTAGTAAGTCCTTTGCTGAAAACTTAATATTGTTACTTATAGTAAACATTACTTAAGTTATATCGTTAAGACTGAATTTAATTGACCTTCTGTGCATTTGTGCTATTTGCCAACAGATGAACATGCAATAAAACCTAGTTTTTCTTACTTTTGAGTTTTGTTTAAAGAAATTTATTATGAAATAAATTTTACTGTCTCAATGAGTAGAGAATATATCCTAAATTTTACAATAATTTTCATTAAATCATTTTTGTACCTATACTTACAAAAGCCTCTTTAAAATCAAAGAGCATAACCTTTAAATTAAAAAAAAAAGTTTCGTAAAAGGTCAACGAAAATCTTTATATATTGCATTATAACTTTTAAAGCCTTTTTTCAAATGCCATCAATTAATATTACGATTAAGATATTGTAAATTTTATGAAATCATCATAATTTTTGTTATTTTTATTTATATATTTCGTATTATGAAAACTTTCTCTGAGGCAGAAAATCATAAGTAAATGGACCTTCTTAAAATGTTTCAAGTTTTATTTTTGTATGAAGTCATTCACTAAGCCTAAAGAATTATATAAATTTAAATCTATTAAAATCTTTCAAGCTAGCAATACTAAATATGTTTATATATAACACATAAAATTACAACTGATATTTATATAATTAATATAAAATTATCATTGGCAAATCGCAAGAGGTTTGGGTTTTATGGAGGTTCAAAAGCCGATCGAAGAGTCGAAAGGTTGATTTGAACAGTCAAAGTGTATTTGAGCAAAACAACATTTTTTCATTTTAAAAAAAAAGCACTCCATTTTACTATAAATCAATATCAATTGTTCTTATCGGTACTGAAATTGCAATTCTACAATTGATATTTTATAATATCTTTTTATATCGGCAGCAAAATAGTAATTTTCGAACTTTGTTTTAGTTTTTCATTTAATTCGTTATTTTTATTTTTTTAATGGCACAATCTGCTACCCGCGATGGAGAAAATTTATACAATCTAATGAAATTAATTACTTGTAATACCCTTCATTCAGGATTGGTTTGTATAAATTTATTCAAACATGTGATTCTTATTTAATTTAATTTAATTCATGAATGTATGCATACGTTATTTGGATTAAAAATAAAATAGAATCCCAATATTTTAAAGAATATTAATGACTTTTTTACTTTAATTTAAAGGGAATACAAACTATAATCATTACACTTTAATATATCTTAGTAGCTTAAGATGTACACTAAATCTCTAGGAAATGATATTTTCTAAAAATTTTGCCGAAAAACTCCCCTCCACGTTCGAAAAATTGCAAGGTAAACTTAATTTCTTTCATTGGTTTTCTTTTGTGAGGACGCTAGTGGCTGTGGGAGGTTACATAATTAAGTAAGACGGTAAGTGCTTTCATCTTCCACTCACGTACTAGACATCCATAAATTGCTTGAATTTCATCCTAGTCGAATGTCATGACGGATGTGTGTAAAAATTTTCTAACTCTGGGAGAGTGACGTAAATTCGTCTGCTTTGCAGGCTATAGACTTGTTTTTATCATGTTTAATTAAATTTCATATTAGCATCCAGCTGACAATGAATTTCTTATATGTTCTAAGAGGGAAATTTTCTTGAATTCCTTCTTTTGTTTAAATTGAAAACGTTTTGTTATTTGTAGTAATTTTCAGGCTAGATGCCTGAAACACATTTTCCCTTTTATGTACGGTTGGTGTTACTTTCTTTATAAAAACCTCATAAATCTCTTTTTAACACTCTCAAGTCAAATAATCCTGGCATCTCACACGTTTTCCACTTTGTGTTTGAATAATACAGGCGACATGTTTACTGCTCTAACCTGAAAACCCTTTAGTGAAGTGAAGATGATACTTCTGAGGTTTACATCGCCATAAAAATATTCATTTCACCTTTAACTCTCAAAAATACTTTCTTCAATACGAATCAAATAAAAAAAAAACTAAAGCAAAATTGGATTTCTTGCTAAAGGCGTTCGTTGTCTTGCTTTCTAAAAAAAGATAAATGTGGCGGGATGTGTGATATAAAATCTCGTGTACGCAGGGCATACTGAAGAGACTTTGAAACCGCTTAAACCCCTTTCTAATGAAAAAAAAAGAAAATCTATGTGAGATTGAATCTCACTTTTTGGGGATTTATTCAAATCAGATTGGAAGTACTTTTATTTGATATTCTTATTTTCCTAGAGATGCAACAAGTATCAGCGTATTGTAGAGGTTTTCAATTTTACTTTAAATTTAGATTTTTAGTTTTCCTGGGATGTTAAGCAGTATTTAACAGTGACGCGAAAAAATACAATGCCCAGAGGAATCACCGCAGGATATTCATGACCTAATTTTAGGTAGGAAAATTCTTCTATTTTACCTTAGAATACCTCCGATTTATCCACAAGTATAGGATGTTGCATTAGGGATAGTGAGATGCTTATTTGTTGTCATTTTAGACCAAAGCATGAGGGGGAAATTTAGAAATGCATGTTGTGGAAAAATGGTTTATTTATGTCAGTGGTTCCGCATTCCACAGGTAAACCTCTAAAAGTTTCTGGGTGTTGGCATAAATCCATTATACTACTGAGAATTTTAGAATTTGCTTGCAAAGTGTAAAATTATCCGCATTGCGAATTTTAAGGGGTTTTGTGTTTTCACTCCTAAGAATCCCATAGGATTGTGCAGTGCTTTCGGAATAAACTGGGCTAAGAATTTTTTACTATTTTCCATGCATACAGAATTATGTAATTTGCTTTTAAATAAATTTTTAAATACATATATTAGATACCGAATCGTGAGTTTTGAATAATTTACACTTGTAATAAAATTGATATTACTGTACAATGAAAATATTTTCTAAATTTATATAAAGTTTGAGATCAACATCAAGCATCATATCATCTCATTTTAGAATTTTTATTTACCCGTTCGTTTCAGGATAACGAGGAAATTATTGGATGTATTTTAATGATTGTAAGAAATAACTGAAGTCGATATCATCTTGATGGAACTTCCGCCAGTAGAGAAATAAATAACTAAGAAATAATTGCTGAACTATGATAGTGTGAATTAATAGTGAGAGCATTGCATAGGGATTCATCATAGAAGGAGAAAAAAAAGTTATTTTTCACGGTGCTGTGAAACTCATAATCAATTATAAATCACATAATATTCTTTTAAAAATTTTCAAAAGAGCGAAATTTTTAAGAATTAATGTCTCTCTAAAGTTCTACATCAAATTTTAAAATTATTAATTGCAAACAATTATAGAAGACAATTTCTATTTGCATTGGTCACAACGCCAAAGAAAACTATGCGCCACCTTTGTACAGTACCAAATCCTTCTTTAAAAGATATATAAACACAAAAGTTGGAAATTTTTTTATGATTTTTATATTTACTTAATTATCTAGTGAGTACAAAGTAAAAAAAACAAATTATTTTGTTCTCTTTTTGAATTAAGGCTTTCCTATCATGACCAGAAATTTTGGCAAGGCTATGTTACATTTTCGACGAAAAAATTTAAATCAGGTTTTCTGCGTTTGTTTTCACTAGGAACGTTCATAAAGAAAACACTTACTTTTATTGACATTAAAATAGCAAAACTATAATTCGAGTAATTCGACCGGAATATTCGTAAGATCTTTTTATTTGTCAACATCGAAATGAAGCACCATGAACTGAAAGATAAACCAAATCGCAAGTGTAAACGTTAGAATCAAACCACCTCCATGTTAGTTCACCTACTACAAAACGGTCTCTTTCTCTAAGCAGACATTGACTCCAAATGGGAGTGTTTCTACGGCAAGTAGCTACAGTCATTTGCAATTCTGTAGTTTAATTGAGAGATAATTGCTTTTCAGAGCCGGTAATTCAATTTTGGCGAATTTGCAAAGTATGGGTTATTTCAGGTGAGGAAAAATTCAGCATAATTATGAAAATAATACAATTTCATAAGAGAGACGCGTGGTTAAAGCCTTTATATTTCCACTAATTAAACATATTATGCCTCTTGGGTAAATTTGAGTAGGGTTTTCTTTGAAGGAAATGATTATACAGTCTAAAAAAATGTTAGAGCACATTAAAGAAACTTCTTTACTAATTTGAACTTAAAAGATAATTTGAAAACGTGTTGTTTGCAAAGGTAGTGTGATAACTGAAATTAATTTTTATTATTCAAAATAAATTCAACATTAGTTCTTCAAATTTAATGTGCTGTAATGCATCGCACAGTGTTGAGTATGGGCATTTCAAACAAACTTTACTTGACCACATGGTCGATTGGCCGTTTCACCGTAAAGCTACAGGTCATCTAGCTAGTCCTTTCCTCAGAACATTTAATATCTAACAATCTCTTTACTTGGTATTAATTTGTTGTTGTTAATTTACTTGTATTAATTTGTTCTCGGAGCGTATGCTTTTTAGAAAATCAGCGAACCGCGTCAGATCGCAATTCAAAATTACCTTTTAGTTCAGCTAAAACGATCAATGCGATCAGTCAGGTTTGTGCGGGTAACACTTTGTGGTTATTTAGCAATTATTTAAAAAAATATTCTTAATAATTCATAAATACATCCAGATTTAAAATTTATGGAATTTACCGCTAGTAGTGTGATAAGAGCGGAAACATCTTTAACAAAGACTGGGTAGCTTCATTCGAAATTCGGGATGTCTTCTTAGACACGCAGGAAGCAGAAAAAAAATGTTTTGCAAATCGCCTTCTTCCATCGCATCAATTGGAAATATAAGAAAATTTATGCTAAAGAAAAAATCCCTTCGAAGGTTGTAAAGTTACAGGAAGTAATCTTCAAATCTAATAAAAACCTATTTCAAAAATTTTTCACCGCTCGAAAGCTTATAACTACCTTCTTGAGTAGCGTAAGCGATATATCATCACACTTTTTGAAAAAAATAAAAATAAAACACAATTCGAACAAGGATGATAAGATAAAGTTAAACAAACTTTTTGAAGTGTTCCATCACTTATTTATCTTTATGTTTAAGGATGCATACATCAAAATTATATATGAAAAGTTTGTATATTCCAAAAATGTTTATAAAATTGCATATGAAGTATTATTTACATATTACCGACTTTTATATATACCTTTTAAGGCAGAGAACGTTTAGAACGTCTTTATCGAATGACAAATCGCGATCATTATACTCTTATTTTTTATACTCATCATTACTGATTTCTTTTAAAAAAACGAAAGTTAATTCTTAACAAACAAGTCGTCATGCCTCTAAGATAAAAGAGATTTCCAATTAATTTCACAGAAAACCACTTAATTTCTAATGGTTTAATGAAAATTTTTTACGCTTTTAATCTAGAATTGCTATCAGATAAGATTATTGATGAAAAACGAGAGTAATTCGGCAAAACAAGGAATTAAATTGTTTATGCATCCCCCTCGTTTCCCAGGAATTCAATTTGCGAACCAAATTAGGTACTCATGTAGAGCTTAATTTTATTTCCCAGTTGAAAAGGCGGTGCTTGTTTAATGTGTTGATAGATATAAAAATTTTATGAATGCTTTACTGTCCGCTAGCTATTGGTAAATTTTGTCCAAGAAAGTTATTTCGTTTTAAGGATTCAAATTGTTGACTTCGAAAGAATTAATGAAATGACGATGAAAACAAATTAACAATTTTCGACAAGGAATGTAGAAAGATATTTTTATTAAAATCACTTTCACTTGCTAAAGCAAGTTTCACCGAAACCTTCTTAGGGAAAAATGCCGAGAGGATTGATCCAACATTCATGGCATAGTTTGACAATGTCAATTAACCAATACATCTAATAATTTCTGTTAAATGTACTCTTAAAGTACTCACTTTGACGTGTTAAAAATATCGATTTTTTTTGCACATAGTTAAAACACGCACTTTCATAAAAGTGTATCTCTACAAAAGTTTTCGCTGTGATTCTCAGAAATGACAAAATTATAATATTTAACTACATTTTAAGTTAAAATATATCATAGGAGTAGTTGAATCTTTAATTGTGTTTTCCAAAAAGGACTTGTTTTTGACCTAGTCGACAACTTAATAACCCATTGAAATTTACTCTTCAAAATCATTTGTATTCGTAGTGGCTATCATCGAACACGGTCATTTTGTTTTTTCGCTTTAAGGTACAAGTACAAATCCGTATTTCATTTTTTTTATTTACTTCCAAGAGACCACCAAAAACGAAAAATATATTTTATATTTTTGTTTCACATAACCCTGAAGATTGGAATGGACCATGAGGACTCATTTCTCCAAGAAACCTACGTCTAACTGCTTATAACATTTAAAAAAAAATTCAGTCGACAAAGTGAATATCACCTTCAAAATTGTTTGAAGTATTCATATACTTTCAACAGATCAATATCTCGTTCCTCGAAAAAAAAAAATATTATTTTATCCAAAAGGCAATGACGTCAAAAGTATTATAGACCCATTAGGATTTCTTGAATTTAACCAAAAAAGACATAAGAAACTGACTCTTCATAGAGATAAAGCTTTAGTAAATCTCCAATGACCTGGAAATACTAGTCAAGATTAAACTGACGGAGCTCGTGACATGAATCTTGCGTATTGCACCTACAAGCCATCAAAATGTTATAGGTTACCCTGGAATGGTTATTTCGTAAGCTGTTTTAACCTCGAGGCAAGCAAGAAATTTTATCGAGAATGGATAAGTTTTCTCATACTACAGACCGTGACGCTTTAAAATTGCAAAAGGGATAAAGGGCCATTTTTTTAGTTTATTGAGTGTATAGGGATTTTCACCCTTTTTAGGGATATATTTAAACCATAGAATCGCGTCACATCACGACTTTCATTGAAAGATACGAATGCTGTTAGCAAACCACTCACCTCTTCGTTTCAAACTTTTGGGTTTCGGGACGTTCGCCGCGGGAAGCATAACAATTTTAGCTGAAGGTACAAAACTCAGTCATGTGTGTCTAATAAAACCATTTCCAAGATCTGGGAGACATTTGCATATATCTTGTCTTAATATATCCTTTCGCCCATAGAAAATATTGCGTTAATGGTTTTATTAAACATTCAAAATGTTTATGGCTGCAATTTTGTTTACTTCGCACTTTTGTGTTTACAGTGTTAGTCGAGTATTTCATACGAGTTTTTGGCTAGCTTTTATGCTAAAATTTCAATGCTTTTCTTCTAGACTTTGAAAGGCAGAAACATTTACACAAACACGTACTACACTTAGCTCTCTAGGTGGATAATTGAATCGAACCTTCTTTATGAACTCTAGGGACTATACTAACTAAATTTCGGAAGGAAGATCTAAATTTGTAATATTCTAATTCTAATCTGTTTTGAATTTACTCTTATTACTTCAAGTAAAAATTAAGCAAAATAAGCTAACTTTTGGGACTGGTGAAATTCAAGCAGGAGCAAATTAACTTCCTCCATGCCGCTCCCATGAATGAACCCAATAACACTCTGATTTAGATCGTATGGAGTTGGCTGCCACTCGGGCTCCTTAAGCATGTTAATCAAGTTGATCCGAATGGCTGATTCACAGTCAGCAACCGGCCGCGGCCCTAGGGATCGGGCCCAGCCACTCCTTGGGACTTGTAATCTTAGTTCTTAGCTGTGCGACTGTCGAGCTCGTCACATTTGAGATAAATTCCAAATGGCGAAACAATTTATTAGGGTTTTCGCAAAATCTCCAGACGAACTTTATTAGTCGCACTGACGATAGTTGTACGTTGGGGAAGATCTCAATGTGAAACTTCTTTATCTGGGCTGTGGCTACGGCTTTAAATCATATCCATGAAATTGTCATCGGACTTTTGACGCTAGTAGGGAATTCGAATTAAAATGTTCCCTGGGTCGACAGACAGTGGCTCCGTGCAGTTGAATATGTTTATTTATGTTGTTAACATTATGCAAAAGTAATTATTTTTTTTCACACTGTTTTGTAGGTTTATATAAGACACAAAAAAAAAAACAAATAGCAAAAACTCCAATCGTATTGCAAGGGTGGAGAAAAATATTGTACTTTATACAAGGATTAAAGAACTTGAGTAGTCTTTCCAAAATTTAAAAAATAAAACATGATATGATGATAGAAGATATGAATTGGTGTCATCCATACTTTATGTAATATTGTATTAAGAACTAAAACTGCTATAAATTATGAATAAAGCTTAATGAGTTAAAAAGGGGCTTTTCGCAAACTCCGGGTCCAAGTACTTTTGTATTTTAAAATTTATGACCAAAACTTGATTGAAAAGTTAATTTTTTAAAAAATAGAATAATAAATATAAATCTTGACTTGTTTTCTAAACATATTTTAGCAAATTTTCTTGGTTTATCGTATTTTGAAGTCTAAATTACGTAATATGTATGTTTGGATTGGGAAGACTTGGCCTTAAAGTAAATATATTTTGTTTTTTAATTTTATTATAATAGTTTAATGTTGCCTCTTTGAATAGGATTTATATAATGTTATATTCTTGTTTTAAATCTTTTCAAAATTTGCGAGATTCACCTTAATCGCATTTTGTATTTAATTTAAAGTAAAAATTAAAACAAATTAAATTTTTATTTATATTAAAATAATCGTTTACTATCCCAGAAGAAGGGTAAACACGTAAAATATTTACTTCAAAAGACTTATTTTGCATATACGGAATGAACGAAACTTTAAATCAGAAAATCTCTCGATTTATAATATATCTTGTTTCTACTGTATTATAATTTAAATTTGGTGTTACTAAGTTAAGGATATCATCCCAATAAAGCGCTCAACAAGAAAAACATGCTAATTAATCCAGAATGTACTTTAAAATTCCATTTAATTTGTAAGTATTTCGTGTATTCAAAAGTTTCTTTAAGTTTTTAAAATTGCTGAACAAGTCTTTTAAAACACTTTTAATATGTAGAAATTTTAGCACTTTCCGCGCGTACGTTATTTTTAAATAATTAATAATTTTATTCTACGCTAAGTTGAATCACATAGGAAATAGAATAGTGAACAGTTTTCGAATATCGCATTATAATTTTGTTTGTTATCATGACCCTCGCTCTAAAAAAGGTCCATTTCAAAAAAATATATATTTCCTATAATTAGCCTGAACAAGAATCTGTTTACCTAGCTGTCCAATATAAAGCTCTTCGAGTTTTGACTTGAAATGGTGACACAACATTTACTGAGATGTTGTAGAATTATTTACTCAAGATTTTTCCATAATACAGAAGATGAGAATAGTGGACCATGTTTTCATTTAGTGTATTCAGTTTACAGTACTGCTTTAGTATTTTATGGTATATAAAATAATTTTAAATGAATATTTCACCGTCTTACACCAAAAGCTCCTGAAATGTAGACGCAATTTCTTAAAAATAACGAAGCTAGTAAGTGGATTTAACCATTTATAGCACTGGAATTTCGCACTCTAAATTCGTTGGTATTGATTACCTTTTATTTTCCTGAACTCCGACCTTTAACATTTCTGATATTCGGATGCTTCCCATGTGGTTTGGTTGTCGTAAATTTTAAATTCAACAAATTAAGTGTTTTATATCCATTGAATTATCTTATAAACGAATTGAATTCAATAGAATTATTGTCCTTGAATTCAATTACAAGTAGATATTATTTTTTTATATTTAGAAATATTTAATCAGGCATATTTTATTTTATTATGCTATGAAGTTTTATAAATAGTAAGTAAAATGTTATTGTTTTATTATATAGCAGTAAAAAAATATTTATTTTAATAGAATATTTACATGTATGGAGTTTTACACCATTGTACAGTAATTTCAAAATTGTTCTCTTTAATAACGCCATACTAGTGGTGGTAATTAAACTTAAATTGGATTTTCAAAATTCAGCAAAGTATTGCAACAGGTACATAAATTTTACTGAAATCATAATAAAAAGGTAATTGTGTTCATTTTTCGGGTAAATAGAGAATTTAAAATATCACGGGAAATGAAATAATTTCATGATACAGATACAAATCATCAATAAACAAGAAATGTAATTATTGTGTTTGTTTAATTCCATTTAAATGCATTAAAGATTATTGTTTTATTTAAAAATTTTATTTCCCAAAAATACATCAGATAATTTTGTAATTTTATTTAAATAAATATTCATATTATTGATTTAATGGTTTATTACTTTTAATTTTCAATTTTAGTTGATATTTCAAATTAACACAAAACCAGATAATTCTTTATCACTTAAATTTTTATTCATACAGCGAATACTACGAGATATAATTCTTTGAAAATTGTAAAATACTTCTGCGACATTTTCGCAAAGTGTAGTGGCGTTTCTCGTGTCATCAGGCTATGAGTCAGTCAGGATTTGATTTACAAGTAGGCAACATTCTTCTGAAATTGTTATGGAACAATGTCAGTACAAACGAAAATATTTTTTAAAGAATTCAAGCAATTCAATAGTGACCGAAAATTTCCTCTTGCCTTGTATTTTAATAAAGTGTGTATGATAAATTCCATCGCATTGTACTGTAATGATCTAATCTACGATTAAAATGGAGGGATCATTTGGAAAGACATTCATAGAACGTATTGTTTTTTTCCTAGATAGGACTTTAATAAATTTTTCCATTATTAGCTGGAATTTTTTCAAGATGGTATAGCAATATTAAAAAATATTATTACGCCAGCAACTCGGAACGAGGAAGATTTTCACGAGTCGATATGCACCTGTTCCATTAAAAGGGTACCTTATGTGTTAAAACTTTGTTCTGCTGTGAACGTTTAAGGATAAAAATAAACAAGAAAAGTTCTTGGAACAAAGAAGGCTTAAAATTCGTTAAAGTAAGTACGGCAAGCGTTCATCTTGTGAAGAATATGTGCATAGGGTTTGTGGTGAGAAGAACTCGAAAGACGAATAAAATGCTTTTAAATGCTGCCGGGCATAATTATGGTAAGAAAATCATAAGCGGTAATTTAATAATTTAAAGGATAATTTTATTAGAGCCAAAATTAACATCAGCAGATATTTGATCATCTAGAAGGCAAATACTGAACAATGGCTCAAAAAATAGTTCTAATATTTAAAGTAATATTTTCGAAATAAAAAAGCATTGACCCAGTCAAGGTATCGCTGGATAAAAAATTTAAAATTAGGTCAAAACTCTTTTCATTTTGAATCTCCGATCGCGGGTCATCACCCATTAAATGCACCATTACCCACCTCTGTATAAGGTTACTGTCTAACATACATATTATTATATTTCCTTGTGTAATCCCTAGACTGTTTTTTTCAGGAAAACTAAGAATTACCTCAAGGCCAATTACCCTGGCCTAAGTTTTAATTTTGGAAAATTTTGAGAAAGTGATAAATGTTTTTGGTAGGATTTTTCAATGTTAAATTTGAATAGAATAATGCCAATTTTGAAGATATATGAAAATCAATAAAAATTCAAGAAACAAACTTAGTATAGGACTCAAATTAAAATCCTATTTGCATTTTCTAATTTCTAAATCAATCCAAAATTGAATATTTATCATTGTGGTTTCTTTTTTTCTTGCACAGAAAATTTTTGTAAACACTGAAAACTTTTAATTTTCGTCTTATTGGTTTTTAAAATCATCTAAAAAGTTTATGGTTAAAATAGATTTAAATAACCTAAACTCTTATTATATATAATATAAAAAAACTGGTATCGTGATAGAGAAAATAAAAAGATAGATTTTCGTAAACACGGCTTAAATTAATTTCATAATCTTATTCTCTTTACAGAGATAGGCAAATTTGTAGCCTAAAATTTAAGTTGTTATCTAAATTATAAACCTAGGTTTTACGATTCCTAATTATTGTAATTTTCTAAATATTTCGAAAATGTAAAAGAAAAGAAGAATTTGTGAACATTTTGTCTTATTCTGATGGAAACCAAAAGTGAAGGGATGTTATAATTTATCAATTACACTTACAACTTCACAGATAAAATTTAGCAATATTAAGAGTGCTTTGAATAATAAAGCACAATTATGCTAGTGTTAGTATCAATTTCTTTGCAATGGGCACATTTCCGAGTCAGTCGTGCTTAATTAACAGACTTATTATTAGATTACCATAGTAGGATCTTAGTATTAAATAAGCAATAAACATAAATCCAGAACTTCTCAAGCCAATTTATCACAGTTTCTGTAACTCTATCTTTGAGTTGTCCTTTATATTCAGCAAACATCTTCTCTTTAATTGATATTTAATGCTGAGAAAACAGAAAATTGAATTTATTTTTGGAACGTTGGCTTTTACACACAGTAAGCATCTACTAAGGACTAAATTTTGATATTGCACCTATTTAAAAATAGAAGATGTTTGGTCCATTCCGGGGACTAATTAAGTTAGATTTTCCAAGAACATATCTGTCCTTTAACTTATTACGACACTACGCTCTCAAGTAACAAAATTAAGGTAGAAGATATTTGAGCGCGAAAGTAATTCGAATTTTCGATAATCTTGAGAGTGCTCAATTTAGCAAGGTACTCCAGAGATTTCCTGGCTTCGGCCAGTCTAATTGCCCCCAAGGAGGAAACACTAATTAGAGGTTCCATTAAATATTGAAGTTACTTTCTGGCTTAAGTCCACGTATGTTTACTCACTTGCACATTTTTACTTATTTATGGGATGTTTGAACTAACGCACCTTATAAAATCCTGAGGGTTAATCGGATGTATTTCCTTTACACATTTTAAACTAATAATTTAAATTAGTAATCAGTAGTAAAGTTCATTTTAAAGTCAAGATAGATGTATTATGTATTTTTATTCTTTTATTTTTAAATATATTCACTTCAAAAATTTCAACTATAGTATGGCTTTGTTCGGCTTGATTTTTCCCGGTTTTTAAGCAAGACGAAAACGACTTGTTCGCGACCAGTGCCATCTACATACTGTTTACAAATAGTGAACGTAGACGTTCTTTTGGTCCATGAATGAAATCCGGATCGGATGCTGCGAGAGTAAATGCCTTCGGGTATCACATTTCACAACCGACTGTATCCTGAGCTTTTACTACAAAGCTCAATCTTATGTAAAGAATCCTAAAGATATAAGAAAAATGTGCTGTGAGATATCAACACTCCGGTCCACCGTAAAACATCCGAAGTTGGGCAAGATAAATTTGCTACAGGACTCGAGGCATCAGTGCGACGCATTATAGTGTTGATTTTTAAGAGGTTGTAAGGGGAACATTCTATCGGAAATGCCCGTATGCACAGATCCGACCATCCCACCATCTTTCATTCCGATGGCCAATCTTTGCGAGCGTCTTAAAGCAGGCCTAACGTGGCTTTACGCATCAGTGTCCTTATTTGGGGGAGACAAGAAATTGAAGAAATTGGCAAATCACTGCCAGGAGCTTTTTCTTCATCCTTCGACAAAAAATTAAAAAGCTTTTTTTGGCGACACATCCATCGTCCTTTTAGCGCGACGAAGAATTTATGACGAACATCTTACGGCTAAAATCGATAAAATGCCTCTTGCCATCCCGCGCGCAAGGAGGCGTCGCGTAAAAGTGATATCGTTGTAGATCTTCATCATTTCGACTTCTTGTCATCTCGGTGATTTTCCAGGATAAAGAATAGGCTACCTGGAGATAGAATCTTTACTTTAAGATAATTAAAGCCCGTTATAACTCGTGAGCTTGCGAATGGTGTGCAGTATCCTTTTTAAGAAATTACTCCTTTTGTTGGCAATTAGCGCGAAAAAAGATGTTCCCTCTGCCTTTTAGTTAGATTCCGACGGATTCAACTTGAGGCAGAGTTTAGAAGTTCTTTTTCAGGTTTCTTGTTCCTTGAAAGTCTTTATGATCCAATTTGTTTTATGTTGGCGTCTTAACATGATTGTGCCTTCAGGTATTTTCTATTTTCTGCTTAAGATGCTACCCACTAATTCGGTGGAAAATTTTTGCACCAGGGAGAGCTGATATTGTTTTGAGATTCCCAGAAGTGAATACAACTTTGCAAGAATTTCTACTGAAAACGATTCCGCCCTCTGTCAAAAATATTTTCATCAAAATTGGATGAGACTTTGTTATTTGCAAATGGTAAGTCTCAAGTATTATTTGCTGGAAATTCGTGGAAAATTTACATATTTAATCAAGCCGCAATGAAGCGAAAATAAAGAGCAAAGATCGACCATTTTCCCCTCGAGGGATCATAGAATCGTAACGACCATGAATGCTTTAGCCCTAAGGCCGTAGCACACCCTCCTTAAGTTTTCCAACTCTCGGGGGATATTTTATTATATTCTTTCCATCATTTCATCGTCTGTGCAGTAGCCTTTAGTCTTTAGTCAGGAGCTTATACCCTTCTAGGTAATTGCACATTTCTTCTATCCGTTTTGATTGAGTATAGATATTTTTCTTTGAGACTCTGTTTCATTATTCATGGCTTCTACATATGCTCGTTCTACGTTAATTGCTAGATCATCTATAAAGCAATTTTGCGGATTTCAAAATTAAGACTATGAAATATTCTGTTAGTATATTCAATAATTTAGGTATATTTTCTGCTGTTTGTTTACTTAAATCTATTTACACTATAAGATATAAATATAAATAAATTGATATGTTCTGTCCATAGTATGCTTTGTTTTCCATACTACTTAATCATAGAAAGTCTCTATGGTTGCCTTTTGAACTCAAAGAGTCTACATTTTGCAGTGAATTTCTTTTTCAGGGTTGAGGTTTGAAGTAGTAATTATCGTGGTCAAACTGGAACATTAAAGAATCCTAAAGAATGATTTGACCCAATCTCAGAGTTAATCAGAGTTCTATCTCCAGAGTATTTTCCAATTTAATGTCAATTCCATATAAACGTACACTGAGTACGACTTTAAATCATTATTATTATTTAAATGTATTAAATAACTTACCTTTTTTTCCCTAAACTACTGAAGTTTGGTACTGAAATCAATTTCCTATTCGAAATTATTTGATGAAATTTAGCTGTTTACTCTTTTTATATTAAAAGCTGGCATTTAACAGCAACGAGTTTTAATTTTTGAATATAACAAAGCAGCATATTTAGGGTATAAGCAAAAATAATAATATCATTTAAATTTTGCTAATAATTATGCTTCGGCGATGTATTATGTTATAATATGTTTTATTTTTCGTTTACCTTTTATTTGAATTAGTTTTTTTTAGCACTCATCCAAATCGATTTTGTTAATTTTCTTAATTTCTCACTAATCCAAAAGCTGGTTGTTACTAACATCGCAAAAAAAAAAGTGATTCTGGTCACTAAAGTTGTTGTATTAATCTAAGACACGTTTTGTTTTATTGTTGAAAAAACGTAAATATACCAATCGCATTAACTATTTATTTCCTACCACAGAAAAAAAAATACTAATAAGAATTTCGCATTAGATTTTTTGTTAATAAATTTTAATTTTAATCGACTTTAGTACTAGATTTATTTTGTTGAATTCCAACTTTTGTTAATGTCCAATTTTCCAAAGTGTTTATTGTTGTACAATGTATTCATAATATAATTTTAAATACAGGGTATGTATTATTGTCTGTTTGTATGTCTATCCTTGGTTATGTTCATTAACTTAACTATCACTAGCTATTTAAAATAAATAAATACCTAAAGCTATCCATAATAGCCTCAACTGCAGAAAAAATGTAAGTAAATTAAGCTGTACGACAAAAGTTTTAGATTATGTCTTATTTATATATAAAATCTACCATTCTTACAGATTACACCGAGAATCCCTTTAAAATCTTATTCATCCAAAAAGGTATAACATTTACCTTGGACCTTAACCATTTAGCAAAATGTTCAAACAAACATTTTTCCTTTTTATTTTAGTAATTGTAGGTATACGACGTTGTCCGTCTCCTTTTTCTCAAATTTCCAACTAGTTGGTTAATTTTGTAGGGAACCCACAAATACTTATGATAATTGCGCTCTAGTTAACTAGAATTTTACCAAGAGGATAATTAGGACTGCCAAGAAAATTCGCTATATATTTTAGGTACAAATACCACATCTCCGCATGTCGTCCGTCTTTCTCAAGATTTGCCATGAATGTATCAAGATTTGTGGCGACGACCTCCTATTATGTTTTGTTTCCTGCGTACGTATTCACACGCTTAAATTTCATTTTGGTCTTTTTGCAGAATGTGCCAGTAACTACACATTACCAGCATTACACACGAAGAAGTACTTAGAGCCGTCACTTAGTTCTGAATCTGCCAGGTTTCACTAAAAGCAGAAACTCATCGCCGCTTAATGACGTTATTTAGAGCTTCTTTTGTGCACGCTGTGAGTTATCGAAGTAGCAGGATAAGTAAGTTCTTAAGAAGAGAATAGTCAATTTTAGCGTCCATAACAACCACTTCGAATCCCAACGATGGCATTTATCCTCTTCACGTACGTACACATTAAATCCCCTTTTAAACATTTTATTAAAGCCTTTGTACGTATAAGCAGACATTTTAGGACCAAAATGAAGTCCCTACATTGATATTCTGATTTACAGAAATTTGGAATTGCGTCCAATGTACGAATGTACAGTTCTTACGACAATATTGAAACTTATTATTGCCAAGCACGACCAAACTTTAAGATTCGTTGCTTTATCTGAGCAAGATTGCTTTTTAGGTGGAGGTTTGCAGGCAAGAGAAATGAACATCTTGAATAAATAAACGGTATTGGTCCCGAAAACTGGTAATATGAATTTATACACAGGAAATCCTTGCAGAATAAAAACAATATAACAAATAATTTCATAATTACAAAGTGTTAATACTGGAGAAATTAATTTTGAAGTTTAGGAAAAGAGATTTTAAGCCAGTCTTTTGCGGAGAAACAAGTTATAACATATTATTAAGCCTTTAAGTTACTACTAGTATTAAAAGTTTAAAAAAATCGTCAGTGCCATTTCTGGCTTGATTTGTGTTTTGATATTGTACTTAATTTCGAAATTAGAAATAAATGATGAAGCGCCTGTAATATTTACAACCTAACTTCAAATATCAAATTTGTTTTAAAATAGCTCTTTAGATTATGCGCTAAATCCTGTGACAAGCAGACAGACAGATACAACATTCCCTTCTACCCTGGCGCTGTTTTTTCAGAAAAATAACCAACAAATTAACCTAGAAGTATTGAATTTGAAAATATGCCCTTAAGAACCCAATCTTAAATTTTACAAATACTAATTTTAAAAATATAAGATTAAGATTAGATCATTTTTATAAAATTAAAAGATGTGAAAAAATTGCAATTTTCAAAAAAAAGTTCAATTTCGTTTGAGTACTTTATTTCCTTCAAGAATGTGCCAAGTGAAATAAAAGAATTTAAGTTGGATAAACAACATCATTAATTCATTAAAAATTATTCAAATACAACAAAGACAATGAACTCAGAAATACTGCAGAAAGAATTTAAATTATCATATCATTTCCATAACGTAAGAAATAGTTAAGATGGGTATGCCAGGAGCGTACCTTTACCATAAAATTTAATATTATCTTTCCTTTGCCGGTCTTGCTTTTACCCTTTTATTGATTTTCTGAAGGTATTTTTGAGCAACGAAATAGAAACTTTCAGTTCTTCAGATGTGGTCGATGGTTACAAAATGAAATTTAATGGAGCCTCTATTCAACTACTTTGTGTTCTCCTTATGATAATCCTGTGAAATATTGTTTTCCATTTGAACTTCACAGGTGAGTGCATCTGATCGGGGAACATGTGTGAAAAAATTTTTGTGCTGTCTCCAATTTTAAAATGTTAAATGTAACACAAGTGTGAAAATTTTAAATAGTCCAAGAAGGAAAAAGTGATTTATCTTATTGCCTTAAGAAGATGTTTCTCAACTTCGCTAATTGGGTATGAAAATTTGAACAATAATGAAGAAAATAAAGTTAAATGCTTGAAACTTGAGCACGGTGGAAAACTGAACAAAAAAAAAAATAGAGAAAAAGAAAATTGAAAATGTGCTGAAAGCGGTAAAAGTTATCGTCACGAAATTCTAACAAGGGTAAGAAAAGAAAAATTAATTCCCCTCGTAAGGAGGAAACTTGAAAAAAGTCCTGCCCGGCCGAAACTTGTTAGAATAACTTTTCATTGGGACTTCAGACTTTATTTATCTACTAAATTTCATCGTCGCGCCGCAGAGATCACTGATACTTCGAGAGCACTGACAGATTTCTGTAGATTAATGTTGACTCGAGATACCCGGCGACGAAGTGTCCGTGGGCCTGCGAGATTCCTCTCCTGATTTCCATTAGCCGCTTTTAGTCCATTATTCGGCAAATTAGAACTAATTTATCGCGGAAGCTGGCTGCCATGCATTAAACAATTTCTAAAGATTCCGATGGCCGAGATCTCGAGCGGAAGACTAATTTGCGCTTCAGCCAATAGACGTGTTGCAGGGGCCGGGGGCAGGTCGAGTTAGACATCAGTCATCCCCTGTATCACTGGTTTCAAGGCCTTTCAATCTCAATTTGCTCAATGATTCGAAAATTGCCCTGATGTATTTATGCTCTTCAAGGGATGCTTTTCGATAAGCGGAGAAATGAAATTTGGAAAGTTCGAAAGAAAATACGTGACAAAAATCTTTTTTTTCCTTTTGTGAGAATGCTATGCTTAAGTGAAAAATTCTACCGAAATTACAAAAGCGTTTCTCTACTTTCCTGATCGTTTTATTAATTCTAGTCACATAGATTTTAGCCGGTCCAAAGTTGGTTAATTTAAAGGTCTGAAATTTGCTAGAAAGTTTTCAGAACTTTAGATTGCGACCTTTGTTAGTTCGGAATAGTTTTAGTAGTGAACTTAAATTGGGCGTACATATGTGGACTTAATTAACGAATATTTTTTTAATTTTTTACCATATTGCTCAACTTTTAGTGTTCCATGCAAAAAATTGGGAAAGCTGAAAACATAGAATCACATCGGTGTACAGTCATTTTCTTCAGAGACCATTTTACATTTTGATATGATTGTTAACAATGGACGCCCAATAGCAAAGATTGAATGCCAATTTTAGGGGACGATTCTAAGAAGTGAAAGAAAAGGTCAAATGATATTAAAGTACGAATCTATAAATGTTCAACTTGCTTTTTATTGTAAATCTTTTTTCCTAAAAATGTCTTCAAAGTTATTCTTTCCGCCCACGATTTTTAAAATTATAATTCACAGGGCATTCTGAGAAAAACCTGGAATATTGATGATGAGGTCTAGATTGAAGGAAAATTATTGGCATCGCATTATACAGCTCTTAGTACATAAACAGAAAAGTCGTAGAGTAACTTTGCTATGAAGTTTGGAACTATTTTCCTGCTTTACAAATGAAAAGCGTAAATTTACAAATTATACTTGTGGTTACGAAACACTCTTCATGACCCTGATATAACTTTAATTTTTGGGTTCATTTAACATGGTGCGCTATAAAATGTGATATAAAACTCGGAATATTCTGGCCTCTATAAAATAATTTCGTCTCAGTTCTAGTTGAAATGTATTCTCACTCGTCGTAGCTTTGGAACTTTTGTCCCGAAATTTTAGGATGAATCCCATTCTTTAAGTTCGGATGTTTTTCTTTCATATAAATTTCGTACATTTAAGTCAAAATTTGAAGTTAATTTCGATCTTAAAGTTTACATAAACTTTGTTGGATTAGTTAGACTATGTATGACTTTAAATTAAAATATTTCCAAAAAAACGCAAAATTTTGTTTCCAGCAAAGAAAGGATTGAAAAATTTTTCGTCAAGTTAAATTTAGAACTTGTAAAGTTGTGCGAAAAAGTCATCTTTCGAAAAATAGAAAAACCACTATTTTTTTCAGAAAATGAAAATTTTCAAAATTCCATAGCGATTTTGTAGAATATTGCTTTTATTCATAGGTATAAAATAGCCATTCTGAAATTCAAAACCAAAACAATCCCATGTAAAGTGTCGACTTTCTGTGGCATTTGATTTTTATTGCAAGTTATACAGGGAAATAATCGTTTTTAATAGTCTGGAGTAAAACTGATAAAAAAAGAGCAAATCGTATAAGTAATAGTTTATTTTAAATTTTGAGAAAATAGTAAAAATATCAATGTTTTATTTAAAATTTTGAAGTAAGTTGCAATTTTGAAGTAAGTGCATAAAACTGGAAACAGGAATTAGAATGCATTTATAAAAAAAATTAAAAATTCATATATCTTTCCAAAAATCGCCGCGTAGGGCCGATTCGGGCCTGGCAGACCCTCCACTGAATTCAAAAAAAAAAAAAAATAGTTTGAATTCTGAGCAACTATTGACCCAAGTAAGCCCTCAATTCAATTTTATAGTAGCTCTTTCTTCATTTAGCGAAAATTCAATCTTTCGGAATCATGGCCGAAGTCTCTGACCAAGAAAGGCCAAAAAGTAATAATTCCAAAAATTGAAATTGAAAATTAATATATCTCTGGGAACGATAAAACAAAATTAATTTGACTTGGAATGTTAAACGTTTGATTCAAATTTAATTAACCTGTAAAGTAAATAAAAGTAAATAAATTTGAACAGCAGAAATTAAAACAGCTCTTTTTTTTCGTATTTTCCACATGACATAAAACTTATCTTGAAGTATTCCTTCCTTTTTACTTAAAATGTCAGGGCGTTTTTCTAACATCATTATTTACTTCCGAAATGATTTTCCGCACCTGTGAAGGAGGACAAACTTGGGAGCCCGGACTAAAAGTTGATTTTCTTCGCATCAACTGTACCAATAAAGTGTGGGTAATAAAAACCACACTGTATAACTTGACTTTTATAGTTATCTTTTACAATCCTTGTAATATAACCTTTCATCTTACGACGTAAAAATTTCTACCTTTTGGTCCTCGGTAGTCAACTTTAAAGCATTGTATTCGAATTTTCATGTGTAGACGATCAATAAGCCACTGTCCTACTGCAAATAAAAGAATGACTTTGTTAAAGCTGTTCAACAGATGGGCTCACATGGCGATATGCCCTTAAGTGTGTCGGGGAGTAGTTTCGAGTAATATGTTATACAACGTACTTGGCCCCATACGTTTGCTTATGTTACATTTGTAAGTGAACAATCGACGTGAACAAACGTCTGCGCCATCACATGATGTTATTGTGTTTTAATCACTTGACTTGGTAAGGAGTTCGTGGATCGTGCTTGTGTATAGGGAATATATCAAGAAAATTGGAAAAACTTCGTGTGGGTCATAAAATACGAGTATGAATCTTGCACAGAATGTGCTTTACCTTAAAATTTTCTGTTCACAGATTTCTAAATTCTGGGTATTTAATAAAATTTTGATTGCCGCATCTGTATGCATTTAATCTCTTTTATCCATTTTGTTGGGTGCTTTTCATTTCTTAGGGAGAAAAAACATCTCAATCCGTTTTATCCATAATTTGATTATTGTTAACACGTATTTAACCTTTGGTGAATTATAATTTATAGCACAATTATGGAAAGCAGTCCTTTGAAAGGCAAGACGTGTCGAATTCTGGACATACATAAGCAGGATATATAACTCGCTAATATAGGTCCTACTGTTTAGGAATTTGTAAGATGGAAGTAAACACGTTTTGAAATGCTGAGTTTCTTTTTGAATAAATATTTCTAAAAATACAAAGAGTTCTTTTATGCACACACTTTAAAACAACATAAAAGTACAACTCTGTTTTTCTAGACTCACTTCCCATAGGTTTTAGCATGATTATAGAGAAGTTCAAAGATTTTCTAAACATCTGTTTTGAGAAGTGTTACAAGAATATACAAGAATGCCAAGTTTTTGCTGAAACACTATGCCATATCATTCCAGGTCCCCTTTGACGTGCTTCTTTGTGTATTCTTTTAAAACCAATTCTACTTAACGTTGCGCTCCTTCAGGACCCACCTCTGACATGTACGGAATGCATGATGGTCCCTGCTGCCGTCTGCCTATTTGCAATTTCCATGAAAGAGGTAAACATTTCACAGCTCAAACTGAATTTTCAACCTTCTGTTCTTCTTTTGCGCCCGGCTTCCTGTTTCCCGCGTGGACAATTTCGTATGTCCACGTATATCTACGTATATAACTACATACATATGTAGATATATACATTTTCTCCCAGGCATTTGCATCTGACATTGCAAAACATTTATCACAGCGAATAATTTCGGTTGTTTGCGAATTCGTCCTCTTTTAAGTGGGTACCATTTTGTCCAGAGAGCTTGAAGTAAAGAAAATAGTGCCTTTAAAATTGAATCCCCCTATGTTTTCATTATACACGACAACAACGTCCAGTAAAAAGTTCTGATCCACAAAAATGAACCTCACACACGATATTTTATTAGCAGGACTACAACCCTTTGACTTTTAACCTTTTGAAATATTCTATAGTCAACTGGCGTTATGTTCAAATATATCAAAAGTCGATATATTAAAATTGGGCTTCAACGTGCAATATTCCACTGTTTTACCTTGAATCTTACAAATGTATTCATACATATTTGGAAATTGTGAAAATATATCCAACATACTCCAATCGACTCTGTTAAGTACTCTAAAAGTCCCAAAGTTCTTTCAGGAAGTTAAGTTTTCTTTTTCGAACTGAATTTAAGAGTAAATTCAGGAAGGTAAATTGAGTTTTGCTTGAAAGAGAAAATTTTACAGTAATTTGAAACCTTCCCAAATTAGGAGATAATTTTAGATAAATTTTGCCAATTTATCTATTGCGGAGATTTCGAATTACACCGATATTTCAGTATTTCTCTACCGATTGTGGTCTCCTGAACGCAAAACAAACATTAATTTAAGAAGTTTATAGTTTTATCCCACTTACATCAGATATGATGAAATTTGTGAAATGAAATATTTGTAATACAAAAATAATTAAAGTTATATACCTTAATTTCGACTAAGATGCATTAAATCGACTCAGCAGTTATGTAGTTATGGTATTGTTGGGTTTAGTGATTTCAAAATCTACCTTTCCGTGTTTTCCGATTTTTCGAAAGTTATAAAAGGTAGTATTGTGTTTTTTTGTATATAGTTAATTTACAATACACCTTGAAGTTTTTTATTGTAATAAAACTAATGGCTACAGCTTTGCTCACTCCTATCCTTGCAAAAAGTCTTAATCAAATGAGAAAGAATTCTTAAAGTTTAGGCTGCTCGCGTTTTGCAGATGATTATGTAAGACCATGTTAAACCCTATTAATTCGTTAAATATGCAAGTTTGAAAAAAAAACTCTATAAAATTCATTATATTTATATAATTAATAATGAAGTACGTTTAAAAAAATTAAAATATTACATTTTATAGGTAAGGCTACCTTTTCGTTGGGGCGACCTTTGACTATGGGTCACGAAATATTTTTATATTTTTATCTTGTTTTCAAGATATTTGCTAATAATAACAACATTTCTAACTAAATATAAAAAGTTTCCGACATATAAAATGCATCTATCATTAAACGTTAATGGGAAAGCAGAACAAATATTTTATTAATATCTTTTTAATATAAATATGTTAAAATTTTTAAAATTATTTAATTCCACATTTTACATTTGCGGGAGGCAATGAAAATTTTTCAACATTCCTTGTACTGGAATTTAACTGAAAAATTGTAGCCAGTTGGTGCCACGAAAATCGTAGGATAATTAAATTAAATCTATAAATCGTTCATCATACAAATTTTGATACGAAATTTCTTGCTAGGAAAAGAAAATATTTATAAAAATTGAAACACGTTAAGGAAACTAAACATATCCATATATATCTGTATATAATAACCTCTATAAAACCTCTATAAACCTCTATAAAATTTATTTTTATATCTGACAACTTTAAAAAAAATCTATTGAAATCTTCAGATGGAAACCTTCAGATGTATGTATTACGCGGATTGAAACTATAATTCGTTTACCCTGTTTTTGAGAATCACATAATGCACTAAAAATTCCAATGGTTAAATGCTATAACGAAAAAGTCGTCGAACATCTATTTTTCTTAGTTTTAAGACAGAATAAAAAGACGCTTTAAGAATAAAAATAAAAACTTAATATTATTTTTATAAAACCATTTTTTCATTTTATTTCTAAATATAATTCTCAGTCGATGTATATTTATTGGATGATTTGGTAACAAAAGAAAAACATAATAATAATAATAATAATAAAAGCTACTAAGATTCACATCGTTTATTATATTCCTTGTTTATATACAATTTCAAATGTCTAACAAATTTTTATAATATTCTTAAAACGAATGAAAAACGGAGTAAATATGGTACTCTCATCAACTTTAGTACTGGTCATTAGGTACTTGGCTATAAGTAAATCGTTGTTAAGTGCTACTTATTTAACTTTTTAACTCTAAGCTTGGTCTAGTCCTCATGAAATAAGGAGAAGTTCAGATATTCTATGCTTATATACAAATGTAGCTCACTCAATAAATCCTCCTTTCTTTGCTCTGTAAGTTTTAGTTTCTCATTAGGAGACCTTCTCTTGGATCTGATAAAGACCTTGAGAAAAGCAAAAGACTATTGTGAACCAGTATTTCGTACGTAATATGAATTTATGTAAAAACTTTAAAAGGTATATACGCATATATTAATCTAGTAAATATATCACATTTTATATATAGTTGCTAATTTTTGCGCTACTTAGTTTTTTTTTTCTAAGACGGAACTATTAAGTTTTTTTTTTTCCTTTGTATGACAATATCTGATAAGAAATGGGATGTAATGCTATTTTCATAAGTTAAGACGAAATAAATCTTGTGCCGTGGTTTTTCACTTGGTGGTTTAAAAATCCTGGACAAAATCTTCAGCCCCAAGCTCGCTTCCCGCTTACAGAGGCTGCTACGTTCCTGGCTAAATTGTGCACGTAGAATACGTTCAGTCCAAGCGCATTAAGCCGGAGCAAACGCACCAGAGTTCGATTCTCATTCGGTGCGTAAATTACTAGCTAGGCCGTCACATAAAACTCACGTCGTTTTTGGCATTTTTCACGCGCTATATAACATAGAGCTATGCTTATGAGAATCGCAATGGCGATACCCATACCTATGCTGACCCACATGATCTCCTCGTTGATTCCAACGTAAGATTTACCTAAAAGTAGATATTTATAAAAATATTATACTGCTGTATAAGGACAGGTTATTGTTACCATTATAGTAGCTATTGGAATAACCAACTTTTCCTGCGACACGTCCGGCTGGCATGGTTTCTTGTTTTGTTGTTAGTTTAACTTTCAATAGTGTATTATGTTGTTAACTATTTGTTCTCTGTTGTTAGTTCACATTTATCCAGCATCTGTGAAATATTTAAGAATAAACAAAGGTACATATAACGATTCTAGTCTACAAATGGGAACAAAAAATTATAATTTTGATTTAATATTAAAAAAGAAAAAAGAAACATAGTACGGTAAGAATGGGTTTGTAGTCCTAGAACTCTATAATTATTTAAATCAGCAGATATTAATTCCGCCATCTAAACACTTTTACATTTATTTTGACTAAGTTTCTATTTCAATTTTAAGACAATTATTTATTTTCAAATGGTGTCTTTACGATGAAAATGTCTTTTGAATAAATGCGAAAGTGTGTTTGTCTGTTTGCCCCGTTTTCAGCCCTTAACTACTCAACTGAACTCCGTGAAATTTTGCATGCATGTAGCCTATCTCATGGAAATAAATTTATGATACCTTTTACCACGCAATAAAAATTATTAATAATATTATTTTTTTGTAATTAAAATAATTACTTCTTTAGAGATAAGAGCGTGAACATGAATTTATACAAATATTTGGATAATATCGTTTTAATCTTATAAATAATCGATTTGATTTGAAAAATATTTTTCAGAATATTTAAAAATATTTTTCAAAATGTTTATTTATATATTTTCATAATAAAATTATTAAAGGGAATTTAAATAAATTAAATTAATAAATAAAAGAAAAATTAAACATTTAAAATATAAGAATATTATAAATGAGCTACTGGAATTAAAAACATTAATCGATTTAATAAGGAAATCAAGTAGGGATTAGAATAAATTATTGTAATAGGATAATAAAAAAATAAATAAAATATTTAAAAAATTAACAAAACCTATTCACATAATAAAACTGTAGGCTGGTCACTTCTGTACTAAAAAAAAGTATTTTTGTGAGACTATTTGAAGGTATTATTAGCCAAAAGTGCTACTTTTAACATTTTTGTCTGTCTGTCCCAAACTTTAGTTTTCCGTCGTAATATTTCATCCATCAACTTCTAACTAGTTCCACCAACTGCCCCATATTGTTACGCAATATATTCCTAAATAAAACGCCTTAAACCTTAGGCCCTTCGTCCTCCTCCACCTTAAATGCCACTTAACTATTGTCACTTTGAACTGATGGCGAGAATGTTACTAATCACCAGTTCATCAGATATCGATTTTCATATTAAAAAATCATTCCTAAGATATACCCTGTACAACCCCAACCAGTCCTTATAATTAACCATCGAACCCTCCATACACATTCGTTCTAATTACCCTAGTTATATTCTTTTCAATAGATTTAATTAGTTTTAGTTTTGTAGTTTGTATTAAGTGAAATAAATAAATAAAATAAAATAAACTACCTGTTTGTGCATGCATCGTAAAAAAACTGCTGGAGGAATTTTAATGGAATTTGTCAAAGTATTTTGTGATTCAGATCAACATCTAAGATAGTGTTTACTCCAAAAGTCTCAATTGAGTCACCAAATAGGCTGATTTTTAAATGTTTTTTAAATGTAGTCTACGCGTACCTATTGCGAGCACTATTATTATAATATTACTTATTCTAAGCAATAAGTTCTATCTGTTACTTTCGTCCTTCCGTAATACAATGGTGTATTTCAATCGCATTTTTACCAGTGAAAAGCCTCGTGAAGTAGGAAAACATCATCCTGATCCGATGTCTAGGGGTGGAGAAATAAATGAAAATTCGTAGAAACATATTTCTCTATATCCCTGTTTGTATTAAATACCTTCGGGGTCTGTTTGCGTTATCAAAATTAGTAATTTACAATTGTTGTTATACGGCATATACTAAAATGTATTTGTCAGGTCATGTTAGCCCTTTCGTTACTTTACAAAATCCATCAATCTTCTTTCCCAATAGCTCTAGTACACGAGTAGAGCATTTCATGGCTGCAACCAGTCATACAATTTTGGTTTTTGCGAGAATACATCGACCTACCTTTATAGACGGTTATCTGTAAACCCTGACGTGAAATGCTCTACCCTTTGTTGTCCATTGATTAATCACTTTCTTATAGAAAAAAATCCAGCTGAGTACACTCAAGCTAACGCTTCACTCATGTTGGTCGAATTTCCAAGAGAAATTTCCACAAATGGCCTATGTATGTGTTTATTTATTACGTTTAGAGTCAGAGATAACCACGAGCATTTGTTTGAAAGTTTTCCCTTTTCGTTGTAAATGGTGTATAACCTCATGGGGTCCATGTAGATTTAGAACAAGCTTGAACAGGTTTTCTACCTGTTAAGGATTCACCTGGGTATGCCCAGGTATATGCTATCAAATCGCACCTGAATGCATATGATCCGACAGATAAATTTCTTATATATAATCCTAATCTCTTTATCTTTGCAACACCACATCTAGGTTAATATAAATATAAACCTCTCTGACCTACTGGATCGAAGTGAATTTCCCAGATTGGATCGAGTTTGGTCCTAATTCCTAATTCAGATTGACAGCCAAAAATAGATTTACTCCCATCGTTTTATCGGGAAACTTAATCTGACAACATTCGACCCAAAGTGCGTTCAATAAACCGCTGAAAAAATAAACAAAGGAGATCTAATCAATTCGGTGAAACTGCGAGACGGTTGCCACGCTGCGCGCTGTCCAAATAAATTTCAAAATCACATCCATGTGAATAAAGCTGTTAGCTTTAATGTTTTTCAGTAACAATTTTTTAAAGTGAATTTTCGGATAAGTTTAGTGGTAAAAGACACTCTTCCTGATCGATTCGCTCTATTTCTATATACAAAAAAGAGTCTTTAAATCGACAGACGATAAAACTCGTATGTATGTAACTCTTTGGTAAAATTGTGAAAATTTGTTTTTAAAGTCAAGTTTCAGAGATTTAAGTGAGCAAGTGCCCTGGGAAAGTGATGATAGTTGGATAGTAGAATTTTCATTAACTGACCTTCACTAGCAACGCGCCAGGAATTTGGGACCAGGTCCAAGAAACGAAATTCTGGAGCCTCTGGAATGTAAGAAAGTCTCCACAAAGTCGACAAGTTTTTTCTCGTATAGGGAAGCTTTACGATTTCGGTTTTATGGGCAAAGGGAAGAAAGGAAAGGACACGATTTCAAATCTTTTTCCCTGAGCGAACGTAGACTTTCGGAGACTTTTTTGGGAAGGAAATCTGCTTTAATTGGAAGCTTGGTGGGGATTTGATAACCGCTGGGAATTTTACTATGGGTTCAACGTCTGGTTGTGCCTCTGTGTAATTCGTAACATATGTAACAACACAAACCAAAATCTCGGCCAGTCCTTTTGGGAAAGTATTTTGTAAATTATTATAGGCAAAATGTTGACTCGGTGGGATTTCTGTTATGGTGTTTGTGGAACCAAACAACTTTGCACAACCTAAAGAAAAATTTAAAAATTCAAGAATCCTAGAAGGACTTTTCGTTTCTTTATTAGAAACATTGTGCGGTTACTCAACCATTGTTTCTTTTAAAATATTTGCGCAACTTTTTCCTTCACAGATACCCCCAGAGGACGCAATTACATATTAAATTGTAATTTCCTAAACGTTATACTCAGTGAGCATTCACTAAAATTTTGCTGGAATAATTTGCAGAAATAGCGAAAATAAAATCTTCGAAATTTCATTTTTATGTACATACATTCCATAATAAATATTAAAGGGTTTTGATATAAAATCTTTAGAGAACTTTTCACATTCTGCCTGAACTTGAACATTCAACATTTTCAACAGCTTTATAAAAAATTATTATTTGAAGCTCTATAATAAGAGTAATTATATTTATATTATTGTAGATTATATATATCACCGCGAACTTAAAAACAAAGTATTGCTAAGTGCGATGTTGACTCGTGCACGGAGTTCCGTGCATTAGTCAACTAAAACAGTATAAAAAAAACGTTAGTATGCATATTTAACTCAATTTGATTTGGCATACAAGAACATACACTGAAAAATTAATTCTTGACTCTTTGGAGATAAATCTTAACCTCTATAATTTTTGTTTAAGTATAAATATACCTTTACTACCACTTATCTTTTTGATAATATTATATTTTCCAGTTTTGGATATAGAAAAATCACCTAAGAAATCCGATTGCAGCAGACGGATTGAGGTAAGAGTGATCCTACAAACGCTTCGTTTGGCTTTTTCACGATACGAGACTCAAAAAAGACAAATTCACAAAATGGACTATCCATAGGCGTTGCATGCGTATTTCTATAGTCAGATAGATATGAAATTGTTTAACAAAATTAACAACGTTATATCAAGGTTTTTTCCCACAGGAAATTAAAATTCACAAATAAACAGTCTTTTTACATTCGTCCGTAAAAGCCGATAGTGCTAAAGCCACATTTTGTTCTGACATTGTTTTATAAAGTCCGCAAAAATTAAATAAGAGATAGACGGACAAAAATGGCAACATACGGCATAAAATCCAAATTGTAGCATTCTCTGCTGAAAATCAGTCACTCAAAAGTTTTAAATTAAATTAATGAAATGCTGAACTTTATGACAATGCACAGAAATGAATAAAATTTAGCTCCCTTATTTTCCCAGTAGAAATCTCGCCTGTGGCAAGTTTTAGTCTTGCAGGCGGAATTAGTAAAGAAAATATTGCAATAATATGAAAGGGTACACGAATATGCAGACACACTTTTGATATTAGTTATTTTATTTTCAAAAGTAGCTATAAAAAGTATATTTTCTTAGTGAAATTACATTATAAATAGATTTAACTACTACCCATTACATTTTTTAAAGTTTTCCAATTTTACTCTTTTCAAACGACCCCACAGGATTATTTTATAAAAATTTTATTAGGATTGTGGCAACTGGATGAAATTGTAGTATTGAACTGGTATACCATCGGTTACTCCCCATCGCATCTTAAATAATATTTTATATTTTATGGGTTCATTTCCTTTAAAGTCCCTTAACAAACGTATAACTTAAGCCAGCTGGGTTCTAATAAAATTCTTGAGTAATACTCCAGAAAGATTGTTAAGATTTTCTCATACCTCAGAGCAATTTTTGAAGCCAACAAGAAATGTGATTTTCTTCTTTTTGGTATCTTGAGATGTGTGTGCAACAAAAACTCCGGGGATTTCGTCGGCAATCGATTTTTCAAACATTTTATTCAATTGCAAACAATAAGCCATCAAGATGATAAACAATTCAACGGAATGAATTCGGGATGAGTTGTTTGCTCTCAAAAATAATTAAACGAAGCTTATGGCTTAAGGATGTGCCTTAAAAATTAAACAATTTTTGAACACTTTCCCTTACATTCCTTATTTATTTACTAAGTTTTAAAGTGAAGTCAATTTGTGAGAGCATGTCTTACGAATGGACACTGGTCCACAATCTTCCATTGCCATGCTGAAGGTATATTTCCCAGAAAATATGATTTAAATTTTTATGATTTTAATTTTTACATTTCAAAAGTATACCGGTTTTCGTTTTTCAGCAGAACGGGAAAATTCCTCTTATGAGGATCTCGAAAATTGATAGTCTGCGGGGTGAGCATTTTCTGAACTATTTCAAGATCTAATAGTAAAACTACCTCGTTTGCTAACAATTCTTCTCCCAACAGATTTTCCTGATGCTGGCTGCTAAAATTGATAATAAAGAGAATGCGAAGATATATGGACAAATTTTATTAAACTTTGCCCGTCTTGATTGAAAGTGGGTATAATACACCGAATGTTTTTTTTTTCCAAGCCATGAGAAATACCTCACAAAAATTGCAATCACTGCTATTAGTTCCTTGCTTGATAAATTGTTTCAATTTAAATTGAATATAAAATTCAGCAATAAAATTTTCAAAATATGAAATTATGCAAAATTTTAATTTTATCTTACGCTCTTTTGCTTTTTAAATTAAAAGAATTATCGATGTTTACCATAAAATGGTTACAGAATGGTTATAAAATACAAATATTCTCAAAAGTAGAAGCCAAACGGTTTTGTTCTGTTTGTTAAACTGTCGGTATTAAGATGACATGCAAATTATTCACGATCGCGTAGCTTCCCTTAAACTTAGTTGTAAGCTGCGGTATCATCTTGGTGATAGCCTAAAACATTGAAAACTTTGTTATTGTGCATAACCGCAGGATCGAGCTAAGTTTGAATAGTTTTAAACACTAATATTGAACAAACAAACAAATAGTATAAGGAAAAAGGTGTCATTCCTTTTTAAATTAATAACACTACCCAACAAAATACAACTTTTTATTTTTTTCCTTTTATAATTTTTGCCTTATTTTAGTGCGCTGATTGTGAATATGTCACTAGATTTTCCCCAACAACTCTAGCTTTTTGTATATGGACCATTTATTTTGAAAGTAGTGTAAGTACATTTTTTAAAAAATTTCTATTTCACACATTTTTAGCTTCTACATATCAAGAAAGGCCAAAATAATATGATGTGAATTTTTTTTTAAATGAACTTACACCACTTTCAAAATAATCGGTCCATATTTTAGGACTATCCTCACTTATCGACTTTAAGCCAAACATTCAAGAAAATCATATACGTTTAAAAGAACGTTTCATAGTGTGTAGTTTTTGAATAATTAAATTTTTAAAGAAACTATGAGTAAACTAAATTAAACTAAAGCAAATTGTATTTTGTTGATAAAATTAAACTAGCATTATTTTCGTAATCAGCATCTTAGATATACCCAAGAACATTTATAATTTATTATTGTAATTCAAAGGAAAAGCAAATTTCATTATTCTAGTGTAATGTAATTACAATTAATTAAAACCCTCTCTAAAAATTACGCGATAGACAAATGTACAAGGAAAAGTCTTTAAAAATAATTTGATATACTTTCAGGTTGATTGGTTTAATCGATTTCAAGCAGCGTTGAACAATTCCAATTAAAAAAATTGATTAGAATCAAATGCAACCCGATTTAAAATTTGCAATTCGACATGCATGGATAACTTCCTGTGGAATTGCACAGACCATTAAAGATAGGTTTTTTTAGCAATGGATCAGTATTTGATTAACACCTTGACATTCAATCATTAGACGAAGAAAAATTATTTCTCCTTTGTCTATTTCATTCTTGCGCGAAAAATGTCACCTGTTCGATTTTTTAGGTAATGTTACTTAAGCCTCAGGTAAATCAATAATTTTATCTCAATAACGAGGAGGAAGCTCAAAGCGTTTCAGATTACAACATCGATGATTATTTCGTAAATCCTGCGGGATCCCATAAAGCCGCACGTCAATTGGTTTCAAGCAACTTCTTATCAATTATATAGAAATATAATACTTTAGCTAAAAAGGAAATACGAAGACACTAAATGTATGGAATGGTGTGTGCTTTAAATTTTATTAATACTTGTAAATGAAAGAAGAAATTCTTTAAAGAGTAACAGGATGTCATGACCACAAGGGCAACACAGCAATGGTTATATCAATCCGAGGCGAATAAATTTCAGCAAAAGCGCAATATCAACACGTTTCCCATCAGGACGACGTGAATTGCATAGATAATTCGAATGGAAACATGTCTTGGATGAGAACATATTTCAGAAAAATGAAACCTCCTGTGGAGTACTTCCCTTCGAATCAAGATGTGAATGTCACGAACATGGCTTTCACCACTGGCACTAGATCCTGAGGAAAGAGTATTCTTCTTAAATCAGTGAAAATTATTTTTATATGCAGTTACCAGAGACTATTGATTACAGAGTTTCTGTATGAATAATTGGATAGTGACAACGTTTATTTATTTTCCACTTTTATATAATTTACTTTTAATTTAAGTGCTCTCAGCTATTCGGCATTTCCGAATTGGATTCATGCTGAGACATCAACAACAATCTAATTATAATAATTATTATTTATGCTTCTTTAAGAGGTTGGAAAATGTTCTAATGGTGAAAATAAGTTGTCCTCTTGTCTAATTTAGAACGTTCTTACCTTTTAAACGTTTATTTCTTTTATGCGAAAAAACTTAAAACGTATTTCGTTAATCGGTGTAATCGAAAATTTAAACACAATTAATGCCTTAAATAAGTAATGCTACTTTTTGTTGTATCTAAATTTTAAAAATTTTATTGGGCAATCGTATACAGTCAACTCCAGATCCACAAATAAATGAACATTTGGTTGCACATTTAATAATAACTCCATTACCATGTTATTTGAGGATTGTCCCAATTTTTGGCAGATCTTCACTCAAGACTCCGCGTTGTTCATGTATTCGTTAGAGTTTCGCCTTTGAACAAACGTGTAGATTATTATTTAGAAAGTTTTTCATACGCATGGTGTAATATTCGATCAGAGTCGCAGACCATTATCAGATACCGAAAGATGCAAAAAAATGATTAAAGTTATTAAATAATTTGAAAAAATATTACTTTTTAATAAATTCAAACAAATGCAGTGTTAAAGCAAATTCGTTTTAAGATTTATATGAACTTATTTCAAACTTTTGAAGGAATTAATTAAGCATATCTTCTGTTCAAAATTTCTGTAAACTCTTTTATTGTTTCAGGTTAATTGAAATTCGTTGCTTTTGTTTTATGAGTTTTAGAACGTATTTACTACGTAAAAATAAACCTGACAGTACTTTCGTAAACTTGAAAATGAAATTTTTAATCATTATGATTAATTCTATAAGCAAAGCTAGTCTATTGATTGAATCGGTTTTAGAAGAAAGTTTTAAGAAAGCATCATTTTTAATGCTTTAATTGTTCTACATTTTCTTTTAGAATAGCTAAACTAAACTAAAGTGTGCACCTCCTTCTCCAGCTTTGAGAATTTTAATGCGAAATTTTATAAAAATATGTTTTTAAATTAATATCAAAATTTATGGTATATCCGACGAGTGGCTGAAAGATTCTAAAACCTGACCCAAGGTATTTCGAAGTAGTAGTGGATTAAAAATGTACAGACTAATAAAAGAAACCAAACTTCGTTATCCTACTTCATAGTAAGTCTTGAATCACAAAAGTGCTATGCTAAAAAAATGATAACAACAATTAAGTTAATTTAAGGTGTAGTGTAGGGAAGTTTAGTAAATGATAATTTTTAACACATAGTTGAAAGGATAATGTGAAGAAAATTTGTTTGGAAAATTATTGATTTATTTAAATGATTCAAAGATTCACTCAAAGCGTAATAAAGCTAATTGTACTGAATTTTTATACATTAATTATGTATCGATTAATTAGTAATCTTTTATTCTTAAAGAGCTTATAGCATTACCCATTCTTCTGCCTGTCCGTACATCACAGCCAAATCCCACTGGGTAAATGTATTAAGCTGAAATTTGATGTAGTCCTTAGTTTCTTCGGAGGATCTGAGTTTGGTCTCCTACAAACATTTTCTTAAATTCTATTTGATAATTTAAAAGTTCTGTTAAGGATCTAGAAACTAGTTTTTTTATAAATCTATAGGATGTAATTCCAAGATATTCTAACAATATCAATATATAGCAACGTATATCACAAATCAACTGTCCATTCTCATTTCTACAATTGGCAAATTTCATTTTTGGGAAAAGTTAGTAATATTAAAAAAGACTATGGTTGTTTAAAATTTTGATATGATTAAGAATTTATATTTTTATATATGTAACTGCATGACTACAACCACATTAATGTATTATTTTCTAAAACTAATTATAGCATTTATTAATGAGAACAATATGGGAACCGTAGTTTCTTGAGCTGACTGAACAGAACCCCCAGCGTGCTAGTACAATACTGTCTTGTAAGAAGGAGCTGTAAATGTAATATAATAATTTATTCAATCCGCTTCAGAAATTGAAAACAATGATATAATATTTTTGTAAAGTAAGTTCGTTTATAACGTTCAAACAAAACCTTAAAATTTTTAAATGATGACTTTTATCTACTAAGCACTTTTCCGATGAATGCAGAACGTCTATTTGAACTAATCATTCACTTTCTTTATACTCAAAAGCCGAGCTGGTTGTCAGAGTTCTAAAGGACTTTAATTAATTTTAAGCGACTTTCATCTTGCACTTGACGGTTATAAAGTGACATATGCTCTCCAACATCTGCTATTTTATGTTTTATTCATTGAAAGCGATTTTGCAAGTCATCATTCTTGTCAACAGCAGAGAGTCTTTTGCGGTCTAAATTTCATTGTTTATTGATGAATTGAAATTGATGTGCATTTAACCATCATTGAGTTATTGGACAGTCTTTACGCTATGATTTTTATAGTTTGTTTTTACAGTATAAATCACAATAGACCTTAATAAAACCCACTTTATTAAAGTACAGATTTTATGAAATTAAAGTCAATATGCAGTTCCTAATTATTACTAAGTAGTAGCATTATAAAATCGATAGTTGCACATTTATCTAATTATTAAAGTTATATTCATCGTGCGGAAATTCTAATTAACCTTCTCCATTAAATCTTATGTCATCGAAATGCGAGAATTTGTGCCTTAAGGCATCCTTGGGTGCTTCCAATTAATTAAAAACGTAATACGAACACCCAGCCCAGACTGACTTTCGTCCTAGGAAGCACCGGCTATGAGTAGATTAATTTTCAAAGTTTTCGTAATTTCCTTTTGACCGCATTCACCTGTCGCCGCAGGGAATTTCACTTTTGAAATTGAAAAGCCAATGCACAATTTTATTCTGCTCCGCAGGCGAATAATTTAGAGTTTTTCTCAGTTGTTGAACAATCAAACATAAGATGTTTTCTAAAATTTAATAAGGTGCATATTTACTTAAATTTGAGCTTTAATTATCTTATTCTTAATTACGGAAGTAATGGTTTAAAATAAAGTCAGCTTTAAACTTTACTTTAGTAATCGTTAATTAGAATTTCATTTCATATGAGAGAACATTCTAAAAAAAATTTTAATAATGTACTCCTAAATTAATTTTTCAAATCCTGGAATTGTGTTTCCTCCAAATGGAATTTAAATTGTTAAAATTCATTCAACTAAACATCTATTGCTTAAACGCACGTGGGTATGAAATTTGTTTTAATAAAATTAAAAATTTGTGAGAAAGAATTTCGAAATTGATTTGAAAATTTAATTTCAGCTTCGTAGGCAATTGGAGAATTCTTTTGAATTCAACGCAGGAGAGTTTCGAATTACACAATTATATTATATGAGTGCATCCCACATGGGGAGATTTATATTCTTTTTCTTTTTTTTGACTTGTTTTTTACCCTTCGAGTATACCCTTCGGGGTAACAACGTGCATTTCGTTTTTGGAAATGCAAGTACAGAGGCATTCCGTACCTCGTGTCCTATATGAGTCTTTTGTAGGGGACTACGAGATGTTTCAAAATAATGCAGCTAAGAGGAAATAGCCCATGACTTTGCATTAACTGACAAATGAAAAAAAGCGAATATGTTTTATTTATACTTTTCTTATTATTCCTTGAAATCCAACTTAATTCGTTAGTTATAAATCTAGCACTTTTCTTTCGTTTCTGAAATCCCCCTTAGGTTGCGAATTCTCAAATTTTCAAATAATATAAATAATAATGTAGTCTGCTTTTATATTAAATGTATCAAATGAACAAATCTTTTGTATCAAGGTCACCTCTCGAAAAAGGATCTAACAACTTCGATGAAAACTGTGGATGGATTGAATATGGTCGATCCAGCTAAATCTTATATCTCGATTGAGATGAGTTGGATCTACTACTTATTAAAATTTTAATGGGATCAAACTTGGCGCTAAAATTGCAGAGAGCAAACTTTTACACGAATTAAGTAGAATTTATTAAGCGGCTAATCCAATCCAGAAATTTGAAAAAAGAAATATATTTTTATTTAAGTACAGAATTTTAAAAATACGTCCTTATAAGGAATTTTAATTGTTTTTTATATTTCACATTATTTTAAGTAAAATAATTTGAAAAAGGAAGAAAAAGATTTGGAGCAAATTGTGTTCCAGGTGAACGAGAGTTTTGAAATATTAACCGAGATTATAAATAATAAAATACTACTTCGTAAGAAAATTTTCTTCAAAAAGGAAATTGAACTTATTTTAACCAAAAATAATCCAATACTTTCGAGTTTTAAATAACTCATTACTGCATAGACAAAGTCTTATTGGGGCCCTATTTTACTATACGTCAATTTACATATGGATATTCATTTCTTAACTCAGTTTTATCATTTCAGAATATTAGAAAATATACTTAGAATATTTTCGTTTTCTAGGACGTCTCCAATGGTTTGTCGAGGTCAGCCATGTGAACTCTTACTTCACTAATATTTAATTTACCTAATTATAAATTCCTTTTAATAAAAGCGCTTCTCTCCCATTATAAAATATTTAAAAATTCAGATCTACTGTCCAAACGAAATTATACATTTATTGAAAGTATAAGAATTCCAATTTTTTCTTAGAGAATTTTATTTGTTGGAAACAGTAAATGTAAGTATTTCTATACAATTTTAAGAATATTTATGCATTAAAAACACGAAATATAAAATATGAAGTAAGGTCTGTTAGTTTTACACTACATTCTGTTTTCTATTACAAAGGTTCTTCCTAAGATTAAGTCTGTTAAATAAGATGCATCAAAATTAATCTATTTAAGAGTTATTTAAGAATCTTAATGAATTAGGAAGACGAATTATTATATTAGTTAATTTGAAAAGAAGTATAACCTTTCATTTACTATCATTTGTCTTAAGACATGCAATAATTTTGAATTTTTATCGATTTTCTTGCTTTTGAAATTTACAAACATTGGAGATTAAAGAAAATTCCTTTTAAGAAAAATCGGTCATCCAGGTATTTTAAAACAGAAATTCTTTTCCTCAATGCAAATCTGAAATTCCAATACAGGATGGATGCACTTTAGTGGACAACCAACGCTAGTGGAATGAAATGGGAATTTTGTGTATTATCTACTAACTCCTTGTTTTGTTGCTAGGAAATTTTTCAATTTATTCAACAGGACACGGACTCAACGCTGATTTACGAACTTTTCTATATCCCTCGACATAGATTTACACTTTTCCCATACAGAGATTGAAATGCAATTTAAATCTATATTCCGAAATAATATAAAAATAAATCCTCTATTAGAATATTTTTCCGAAAAGAATACCATTAAATAGCATCGAATATACGCCGGAATAACTTTCGTAATTTATTGATTTTATATAAATCGTTCTACTATCTTATCCCTAGTAAATATACTCTGTCGTTCCTTTCCATAGTGGAGGGGGGCTCCCGATATAAGTGTCCCCATATTTCTCGAGAATAGAAAAAGGAGGTAGAATAAATGGTGGCCACATTTATTTAAGTCAATTTAATGGCGGTAATTATTGAAGTTTCGGGGGTAATTTAACATGGTGGTCCGGGTGAACTCAGCTCAAGCCGCAAATTGTGTTGTTACACGAAAAATGTTGCTTGGATAAACCACAAAGCTCCAGACACCCGGAGCTGCCCCGCAGTGAGCTTCTGGCAAGCCCTGTGACTTCTTGCTGGACCAGTGGAAATTCTTCTGTAGTTATCCACATAGGAAGGTCCAGAACTTCGAGGCGATAGAGGGCTTGTAAAACCAATCGTTCCTAAGTGATGAGAAAATGACGGGCGCGGCGATAAGAGTGCCCTAACGACCCGTTCTAGCTCCGGTAGACAATAAACATAAATTTCGAGAAACCGACTCCACCCATTTTGGCGCTGTGTCAGAAAGTTTACTAGACGGAGGCGGGCGCCACCGACTTCATTAAGACCTTTGTGTGCTAGATCAGGAGACTTAGAGCGTGTATTTAATGAATTCGCTAGACTTAGTACTTAGTTCTCAAAATAATAGCAATATCCACACCATCTTAATTGCCTATGTGGATATCTCTTAAATGTTCTGAATAAATTGTTTATAAAGCTATTTCCCTAAAGCCTGCATAATCTCGTCATAATCTTGATAGACAAATTTGCTGACCTGAATTATGATCCGGTGATTAATGAATCAATGTGTGGAATAAGGCCTAAGCCTAAGACTCAGTTTACCTTACCTACTTACCTAGGTATAATACTTCGTACGAGACAATTTCATAAAGCTATGGTGTATAGTCTGGTCTTAATCGAAATAAAGTTGAAAAACGACCACCTTCAAATCTGAGGCTTAGGTTTTTAGCAAAAGTAGTATATATTCCATTTTCGTCCCAAAAAAAGTTCTCTAAGTATTTAAATGACGGCTGAAAGAATACTTTTTCAAAATTATCAACTTTTTTATACAAAAAATTAATATGAAGCGATATCGAATTGATAAAAAAATACAAAAATCTTGTCAAACCTTTTTTAAAGTAATACTAGTTTAAATATAGTTAAATATAATATAAAAAGTGATGTTTATGATTTAACGTAATAAATTTTAAAAATTATTTTACTATTATTATTTAAATATTCGTGTATTTGTAAAAAAAATGATCAATCAAATTTATTATTAACACAAAACTCAATCGAGCAGGAATTCTTGCAAAAATCGCAAGTGTCGAATAATTTCAGCTTGCTATTAAAAATGATAATATAACTATTTAATTATTAAACTTTTGGTATAAATAGAAAAATTCAGAACTAATTTGTTTCATTAACAAACAAATAAAAAAACAAAAAAGTACTAGATTTTTTTATTAACAGAAGTAATAGTGTATATTTATACATAAAGGCTTTAAAAGAGTGAAAAATAAATTTCGTAATATTAATTTTCAAAACTTTGTTTTTTAAAAATATTTTTCTTTAATAAATTGAAAATGTTGTTTGAATCCAAACATCACAAACTTTTGTGCAAGCTACTTTCAGAATATTTTTTTATATAAAAACAAATTAAATTTTTAAAATTCAGTAAACAATTTTGTTTATAGATTTCGCTTCCGTATGCAAAACAATAGTATCTGTTATTTGAAAAAACTAATTTCTTACTAAAATCAGTTCTAATTTTTCTACAAAAATATGACTTGTTCAATATTTTTAAATTAAGGTTGCCATATTTAATTCAAAAAACCTCATTAAAATGTTCAATTCTCCAACAAATCCAAAAGGTGAATTATTGCTTTATACTGAACTCTATTTTCATCTTGGATTAGAAAACTTGTGAAAACTTTATAAAACGTTAAAAAGTCTGTGTCGCACACGTCTTATATGATAAAATGTCGTTTAAAAGAAAAATAATAAAAAGACGTCTGAATAAGTTAAGTAAAGAAGTGATTTTATTTATGAGAAAATGTCGCTTAGTTGTCACATCATCTGTTTAAATTTGCGTTATGCATTGAGACTATCTTAAGTGTGATCAGTGGTTATTTCGTGATGTGAAAACAGATAAACCTACGAAATTCTAGTGATGTCCCCAAACTTAAGACTTATCAAAGTTATGTAAAAAGAAAAGTTTCATCCACTCATCATCTCAAGAGTTGCCGAGAAAATCAAGGACATTTATAAAGATAAAAAACTATATTCTGATTTTTTCCTAGAGTTCTTAAGAGATAATAAAGTCCCATCGAACTTCGTAACTATTGCAACAGACTACAGCCAGACAAAATCCTAGTAATATATGGGAAATTGGTTGGGAACCTCACCAAACAAAATTCCAGTAATTCCGTATGCAAATTGTAAATCTGCTAAGAAATCTCCAAACGTTATATAAAAAAGGGCTTCATTCAAATCGGCATTCGAGTTCCAAGAAAATCGAAAATAATTTGAATAAATCTTACAAAAGACTGAATCGGTTAAAAATGTAAATAAGTTTTAATCCAGAAATTCTGAGAAAATTCGCTTTTAAATCTAAACAATTTAATTTTGTTGCAATTTACGTATCAAAGCTAATTTTTAAAAAGCGGCGAATTTTAAAAATCCAACCCAACTAATTCTGTGGATGGGTCAAGAAGTTCGCGAAATAGTTTACAAATGAAACTTTATCACTAAATCGATTATTTTGCCACGTGAAAACCTACTAAGGATAAATTTTTCTATTCCATGTCATCAGTGTTTAAAATCGTTTTTCTAGAATTGAACAAAAATCAGACTTTGCAGACTCATGATTAGCATTAATTCCCCTCGATGTTAGTTTAAGTTCCGGGAACAGAAAGGAATATAAAAGTATCGCTGTTTACGAAAATTTAATTAAAATTAAATAGCATGATCTTAGGACCTTTGTTTTTGTTGCCCTGCTTTACAAATGACCCTTATTAAATTTTTATCTTACTAATGAAAATCGTGGACTTTTTAATATCACGCAAAATGTTTTCTATATTTCAGAAAAGTGCTTAAAGAATTCGAAGAAAATGTTGATAATTAAAATAAGTGTTTAATATAAGTGCAATGTTGTGAAGGTACGTGTTATATTTTGCAAATTAGTGAACTGAAAGGTTCTTGAACGTAGTGTAAAAGACAAAATGTGGATGAAAATAGCAATGCATATTCAAATTTTCCGGATCTATGCGGATATACATTAACAATATAAACCTATGTCAGATAAGTTCTTAAAAAATACACGTAAAACAAACTACTGACTCGACCGATACACTTCTATTCTTTAACTTTTTTTTATATTACGAATTTTTCTTACTTTGACTTTAGTATGTTCGCATTAAAGTAAATAAAAATGGTGTGAAAAAATTATTTTTCTGTTTCAATTCGCATAAAAAAGGTTTCAGGTGTATTTTAAATATCTGACCCAAATAATCAAACTTCTAATCAAAATTTAAATTATAAAACAAATGAATTGAATTTAAATGTTTAATTTTATATATAAAAAAAACTAAACATATGTTGAACATTTTTTTAAACTTTTGATTTAACAAAGTTCATAGATTTTAATTGAGAAATTTGAAAGCAAAATAATTCAAATAAATAAAAAGCAAGTGATAATTCGAAAATTTATACATAACAGGTGGTCATTTCCTGGTAGACCAGCCCCTTGGATCCAGGGAAATGATTGATTATTGGTAATCTTACATAGTTATGTAGTGTACGGGGAACAAGAACATATGACTGTCGGATTATATCCGAACAGAAAACAATATATCAACTTTCGCAATAAGCTCCATTCAGCTGACAGCGTAAGTGACTAACTCCGACGTGCAACATACCTTTCTTATATGCTTTACAAGTGCACGTTAGGAGTTTTGTACGAAAGTGATAAATGGCTACATTTTTTGAAAAAATTATCTCTTCAGCATGGTAAGTATAAAAACAATTGTCATGGCTTGATTTGGAAAATTGATTATGCCTTTCAAATCACACATAAAAGCTGAATTTATATAGTTTACCTAATCCGGACAAATCAGACGAAATTGTGTATATTGCTTGTTTGGGTTGTTCTCGCTAAACAAATTATGGATATTACCTCCCTGGGTCCATATAAAATTAATTTTAACTACACGTAGGTGCTTTGTGTTTCGAAACACGTTCGAAGTAGAGACGTAAATGTGATTTTTATGTGATACACGTACTTAATAATGCCCAATCTTCTGATTTTGTTACGTTAGTAGCTCATTGCCGATAAATCTTTGCGAATGAGCTTGTAAAACAAATTTTTTATGACCCTTGATCAAAGTAAATTGACTTTTTTATTTATTTTAAAGGACTTCTACTAGTCATCAGCCCTGCTAACCACAAGCAACTTCTGTAATAGGATAGCTACATCCTGGAAAAACTATATGCATATGCTTAAAGGGAAAAACCTACATATTTTGATTTTATTTTCGTGGAGTTAAAAGCCTAGGTCCAATGTAAACTATACTTAATTATTTATCCTATACTAATAAACGAGCAATTTTTAAAAATAGGCAATTGGTTTCCCGAAAAAGACGAAAACGATTTCGATGAAAATCACGGATTAGAGCCTTTTTGGGTCTAGAAATCGATTTATCATGATCTTATCTTCGGTAAAATTGATTTCCACGCGTTTTTTTTATTTTTTTACAAGCGTTTCATTGCACAGAGAATTTTGAAGACGCTATGGCTATTATTCGACAACTTGGAACCACTGATTTCTTTATCACATGATGTCAAATCCTAACTGGCCATGTCGTCCAGGTACTTAATCTGTTCACGCAAAAACTGCTGTACAGATTTTAATGGAACTTTCACTATAAAATAGCTGATAGATAGAGTTATTACATCGCACGAAAACTCCATTGAGAAATTCGTTTCCTTTCCCAACTTTAATTCATTTCGTCACCTCTTTTCCCTTTTTCCTCAAATGTTCTCAATTAATGACTTTATTTCTGTATAAAATTTTACATACACCCAATCTTATTCACTATTTTGAAAAATTAACGTTTGTGATTCTTGTGAAAAGTACAGATCTTCAGCCTGCAGCTCTATTTCCTTACACTTAAATGAGTAAACTAAATAAAAACTAGGTGACATTATCTTCAGATTCATATTACGTTAAATCTCTTTGACTCCTTAATTTGGAAGTATTTCTAAATGCATAATTCTTATAAAAGTAAATTAATTTAACATGACATATTTTCGTCGTGAATTTTTACTGAGATTACTGATTCACACCAAAAGTGGCCAACTAATTTAAGAATGATTCTCATTCTCCATACTTGTCCATGCAAGACTAGGTATAATCTATTTGAACTTACTACTGTAGACATGTGTATTAACAACTGTCCTGATGAATTGAATATAAAAATTGATAAACATGAATATAGAAATGTTACTTTCTTCATAATCGTGCATCCTATTTTTTTTGTATTCTTTTCTTGTGTTTATTAATCTTAGTGGCCTGCGCTAAGACTTGGACTAAGTTGAAAAAATAATTAATTTAAAAGATAATCTTATCTATGTGTATTTTTGTTTTCATATTTGCTATATTTTATATTAATCATGCCATATAAATTTTCTCTTTTTCTTCTTAAAGCTTTTCCTGTGTTAGTGTTATTAAAAGATGTTTTAACTAAAATCGTTCACGGTTTCATTGTTCGATCAAAAAGAAGCTTTCTCGAGTTGTTGAAATGTACATGACTAGAAACTTAAAACAAGAATATTGCAATTTCCGTTTTCGACTACCAAAAGAAAGAAAAATCCTTTTGGTTTTCCGATCTTTTAGCGTATAGAGACTTTTTCTTGTCTTTTTACTAATTTTACTAATCAGGACAAATCTTCTCTACCAGACTTTTATCTAAAACCTCCGGGGAAAATATAAAAACATCCCTGGCGCTCTGTAAGATTAAAAGCATCCCTCGTTATTTATTTATGCAAATAGGAATCAGTTTTTCCTACATCGTTAAGTGCAAGACCGTGACTGCGGCATCGAAGACACATTTTCGAAGTACGAAATGAAATCTAAGACAGAGGCACATTATGCAAAGTCAAGCATTTTATCATTCAGGTGTGTTTAAACGCGTTCTCGACAGACGCCAAAAATGCCAAACATCCACATTACCTACACCACAGGAAAATTCGAGCTGGCATGGTTTTCGACATTCGTTCCAAAAACTTTGAAATTGGAAATGCTCTACTGGCTCGACAGGCTCTTTCCACTTACTCATTCAATTTGGCAATGTCTTTGACCTTCTACGTAACCTCCTCAGACGTCCTTTGGGTGTGTGTTCATTTATTAAGCCCACCCAAAAAACTTTACCCGTAACTTTGAGGAAGACTATATCCAATACATGAGGATGCACCACACATGGTAAATGTGTCACAAATTTATTCGGAATAAGGTGGAAAAGTTTACGATTTTAACGAAATTTTCTTTTTTCTATAGTTATTTATCGTCAGTAAAAAACATTGGAATAGATGCATGTACCCGTTTAGTGTTTCCAAAAGAGAAATTGTATAACAAAAGTTTAACAATATAGAAGTCCGATGTCCTTAATCTCATATTTTCCAGACTTTGCTTTCCGGCAATGCCTTCTTACGCCCTATTGCACTTAGACGAAATTATACTGAAAATCTACCTCCATAATCTGAATAAAATGTTTGAAACTTTACCTCGCCAAATGTGCCCATGAATCTTGGGTGAACGATTTTTGTCCTAAAGCCTGAAAATTCAAATAAAGGGATGAAGGTAGTCGAGGGAGGAATTCGAAAGGGAACTTCCTCCATGTTTCATGTAACCTCTAATTTCTTCTTTATCCTCCATTCAGGAAAGGTGTTGAATGGTGCCATGAATTGAATGGACGGAATAAGTGCTCCTACTTCTGCTCTGTAACCTTATGTTACCCAAGGTGCATAAAAGGTACATACATAGAAGAAATTTATTCATTACCAAGGATTTAAGGTGGTTATCAAAAACCTTCGAATTTTATCAGCTTCTTTCGTATTACGTGAGCTATGGTATGTCCTTTCATAATTGCAGGGCACATCGTTGAATTAGCCCTTTCATGTTAAAATTGTCTGCTGACTGAAAGACTTCGATTAAAGGCAAGTGCAAAATTACATCTCGCTGTGCATATGATTTATTATCGGATTTTTAGCGTCCAGATCTTCGACAAGTATTCACTATTTTTAAATTTTAGAACTAGACTTAGAATATAAACCCTTCGAGAGAGCATGGAAGGTATTGCGAAAAGTGGCTAAATGAAAACTAAGCTGCAAGGTATAGAAAATCTGTGATTAGTAAACATTCTATGATATTAATAAACTCATAGACAACTTTCTATATAAAATAATGTACAACATTTTTAGAAATTGTATTTTCTTGATATTAAATAATTTGATTGAGATTTTTGCATTTTCTTGATATTAAGTAAGGTATAGATTCAACTTGTGAACTTAAATTTAATATCCACATACTTTTGAAAAGTAGGTAATTTTCTAAAACTTATTAAATATCAAGATCAAAAGACTAAACACAAAATCGAAGACCCAGATCCAATTCAATTCAATTGCGAAATTTCTTTATATTTTAAGAGAGCCTACTGCAGACGAAGAATAGTTGAAAAAATGAATAATACTAATAATGCAATATTATACATTTATATAAATACATTTTATAAAGCATTATTTTAAAGACCTTTGAAACCTTGAAAGACTAATTTAATGCAACTGGTCGTAGTCTATATTCATCAATATTTGCACGTTACACGACACGTTATGATGGGACAAGAGGAAATACACTCGATTTGAAACATATTTCTCTCTAAGTATAGAGTTAATTAAAAATAAACGCGCAAAATCCTTCATGCTTACCGATGCTAGTTTATTAATTTGCAATTCCCTGATACGGTCGTTTAATTTGACACCCAACATGATAAAATGCATTAATAAATGCTACGGTCACCCGCAACGAGGATTTGTATAATGAAATTTTACATACAGGATCCTTTTAAAATAGCATAAAATAGGTATTAATGTGCTAATGACATTATTACAATCGACTGTCGTTACAACTTTTATTGTAATAAGTAGCGAATTTAATACTAGAAATTAGCGCGAAAACATTTTAATTAAAAGTTACTAGAATAATTAAAAAATTCCAATAGAATTTTTAATTCTAAAATGATTTTTTTGAATAAACAGTATATTAAATATTTTTAAATTTGCAAAATACCGATGATATGATATTTAATCGAAAAATAAAAAGTTGTTATTTTTTATTTACGACCGTAAATTTTAGGGAGAGCAAAATAAAAATGTCCGGAGATATTCTGAAACGCTTCAAATACTAAATTTCATTCAAATCGGTCGATTAGTTCAGGCCATTGGTTTTGATGCCGTCCACCAAGTTTTATTTGACAGCCCTTAACAAAATTCTCTAGGATAAATAAATAGTGACAAATATCTCACAATATATTTTAATATACTATGATTTTCAAACATTTCAAATTAGGCATTAATTTCTCCTATATGTTGAAAGTAAAAAAAAACACAAAAAATGTTAAGTGTTAATATTATTAATATTAAAATTGATTGCCCTATTTCTTTTTTAATTACCCTACGGTAAGCTTGACCGTGTAGTAATACGTATTTAAGCATGCTGTTTATTTTGTTACTGACCAGGAGACTTCAAATATTTGACGATGTACTGCGGTCGGAGTCTACTTGCTTCCATACTTGTTACCAAGAGATTTGAAAGCCTTAAAAGCTACAAATTTAGGAATATAGAGCTCTCTGCTTAAACGCACCCGTGGGAATAGCATGTAATAATAGAAGGATAAAACTTTCTGAGGAAAAAGTGTTTAGGGCCACAATTTATGGTGGATAGGAGGACACAACCAGGAGAATTCAAAATAATAAAAACTAGAAAGAAGAGATTATACATAATTGTTCCCATTTCCCTTCTTTGGAATACACCCGAATTTGTTATCTGGATGATACAATCCCACACACTCCCACAATCCCACTTAAGTAACTTTTGAGAATGGACTTTTCTATTATAAAGAAGATTTGCAAAAGTATTCTGGTTCTAACATAAATTCTGATTGCGGATGCATTTTATGCATATTCATTGATAAGAATTCCCGGATGATCGACTTTAGTAGCCTCATGAGATTTGGTAGTTTCAGCGTACAGCTCTGAATACGGAACGCGCTTAACGATTCCCTCCGCAATAAGATTATCTAATTTAAGCTTGATTAATTTGCGAACATTCTGCAAAAAACTCGTCAGCACAGCACGTCCCAGGATTGCAGTCAAGGCGTTGTGGATCAATGTTGTACCCAAATACACCAACACACAATTACCAACAATAGAAGTGGTTTGCATACCAGGCGGTGGTATCCAACGCCAGTAAATCCCTTTTTTACGGTACAGCGCGAATCCTTCATGCATAAATTAGGCCTCTGTCGTGGGTGTACGCTTTGTCCTGGTTAGTTTGTTTTTATCACGTTTTTTAGAGAGATGGCTGTGACCCCTAGTTCCAGGATGATTTATTGTGGGAATGTTTCCCCTTTGTACGCTTGCGGCAAAACGAGGTTAGTTTTCTATAGTAAGCAATTCTAGAAGAATTCTCAGCCACAAAAGGATCAACTAAATACTAACTAAATGTAGATAATACATATAAAGACCATTATAATAATAATAACAAAGTCGTATGGCAAAAATTGTTGGCAAGCTTCTAGTTCTCCCTTTGTTATATATAAAGATGACATTTAACCCATTGATCATTTTCTCCCCATCTGTCTGTTATTAACGTATTGTATATTTTCGAAACTATTGATTCTAGACGGTCATTCCATATAAGTTCAACAAATTTCCTGGAAATTTTTGAATCGATATCCTTCGACTTTTGTGAAAATTTTAAAACCTAAACTGCCTCGGTAAAGAAGAATTGTAGCAATTATTTCGTTATATGACATGTAAGAAAAGTAGCAGGTAGTATTTACCTTAAACAATTATAATATCATTTTTTGCAATTCCTTGTATATACTCTCATTTTTAAGTAATTCCTATAAACTACGGTTAAGTTAAAGGAGATTTATATATGAACCCATAAAAATTTTAAAAAGCTGTAAACTTTTATACAAAATATTTGTTACAAATTTTCCTTTTTCTTGGGTACCTTAATTTACTCAAACTTTCTAAAAATCAGAGCAGATCTAGCCAAGATGTTTGCCAATCGTTCGAGAAATGAAACGCCTACAATTTTTTAATAAACTGTTGTATTGTCGTACCATTTCCCTTAAAACAAAAATCTCAATAAGTTGCATAATGCAACGACCGATTCAAAATATTCAGAAATCCTACAAAAAATATTATTTATAAAGTTACGTATCGATTTGACTGTAGAGGCATAAATTTGGTGGATAGAACGGTGTACATTTAGCACTTGTGTCATCAAAATTCATGTTCTAAAATAATTGTAATCTTCCAATTTTATTATGCAAAATTGAACTAAGAAGGATTTTAAAAAATCGGATTAGGATTAAACATCATACCCAGGGAATATAATAAATTATTAATAATATGTAATTAAAGTATTTTATGAATATTGCTGTTTTACAATTACATAAAATATTTTTTTTATTGAGAACAGACATTAATTTTGAGTTTTATATTTTAGATATAAAAGGTAATTTAATTTATTTATTCAGAAAATAAATATGGAGTTCATTTTTATTTCTTTGAATAAAAATGATTTATTAAAAATGAAGAGACGAGTAAAAATGACAATTTAAATTTAACGTGAACTAGTTATATACATATTTTTTTGTATTGTACTAAAAGAGAGTCACTCAATATTAATTCCACCTATTGACTATAAAACAAATCTTGGAACAAAAAGGGTATCAGTTGGAAAATTAAAGCACCGGAGAAGATATTAATAAAATTTAATCCAAATCCAAATTGAAATGGTTAATTTTAAATTTTATTATTTTTATAAATGCTTTGAAACGACGTATCGCAGTCTCTACTTGCAAGTAAAGTGTATGATATGGGTTTTTTTTCTTAACAGTGGCATCTTTTTAGGGCTCCGCAGTCAAAAATGGAACCTTTATAATTTCATCTACCACTCCGTCCATCAGTCACACCCTCGTAGTCTCTACAATTTTAAACCTATGTAAATTTGTCTTTAGATGCTTCAGGTAGAAACCTCAATTATTCGCATACCCCTTTATGTGGGGTATCATTAGAAAGTTCTTCTAAAATGAAGTTGTGGTTCCATTTATAATTATTTTCAATTTTAATCCCCGTTTTCAAAGTCGTTTGCAATGTATCCCCACTGTTCTATTTGAAAACCACAGTATTTAAAGAACTTGGAACTAATGTCGAAAATATGTGAGTGCTTGACGAGTGCTTTTAAAAAGAATTATTTCCAACGGAAGTTACTGCGCGACTGAGCTAGCCAGTGTAGTTAACGTGATTAATATGAATTAAAAAAATATTTTTGAAAAAATTTTGATATTTATTTTTAAAATGACTACGGAAGCGTACTGTACGGATCCCTTAGAATGTTCGATTCATGGTCTTCCTTCTAAAGGACTTACATCGATTTTTCTCGTTTTTATTAAAAAATAATCCTATTAAATTTTCTACTTAAGTCTTTTATCTTGGTCATTTTCGGATCGAAATATCTCATTACTTTTGTAAACGATTCCACGGACTGAAAACACGCAAATGAATGTTCATTCACACTTGTGCGCATCGCACGTTACATAAATTATACTCGCTTTATTTTATTTAATATTTCTTTTAAATACGACTTTTCCCCATCCTCTGTAGGGAAGAACTGTCGGCACCAGACGATATGGCACCGAAACGTGATCTCGATTTTATCGCACATTGAGCTCTGCTTCTGCGAAATCCAATTGGGTAGAATCGGGAGAGAAAAATCCCCATATCTCTGCGTCAGCGACAATAAAAATCGAAAAGTAGAAACTTTTGTTAGCTGAAAGCAGCGTCATCCATTTTTGCATAATTTTCCATTTAACCTACTAAATAGCCCGAAAAAATTGCACTAACCGGAAAATAAAAATTTTTATCTCAGTCCCAGCAGTAAAAATGAATTGTCTGTAAATTTATCATACAGACTCCAATTTAGGGAAGGATTAAACTCAGTCTGAGAATTGTTTGTTAAAATCATAAAATCGAGCGAATCGGCCCGGGGAAGTCTTTAAAAATTGGGATGGTTTATTAAATTGTATTATACAATGAACATACATCTAGAACAAACCGTGAACCAACCAAGTTCCGGCTGTGTGAGTATGTTACGCATTTTCTACACCATCCTGTGCATAAAATAAACAAAAGGTCCTGTAGGAAAGGCGGAAATATAAATGCATCAGTTTGGTGTGCATACGTGAATTATGCCCAAAGTGCCCATAAATCCTGTTTTCAATTGCAAACCCCAGATGGAGTTCGTCCAGTGGTGCTCCTCTGGTTTGGTCCAAATATATAGGCTATATATTTCAACAACCCTGTATCTTCACTAGAACTTACGAAAGCGAAATAGAACTGCAAGCAGCGGCTACATATGTGTTATGGAAATCTTGATATGTCCAAAAACATTGACAAATTTCATGGTAAATGGGCAACTTTAAAGAGCAATTTCAAGACAATGCCACGCTTCTAGGGAAATATGCAAGCTAAGTAAAGGAAAGTTTTCGATTGTGTTCTTCAACTTGGTTCCCACATAATGCAAATTGTTCAACCACTATATTAGACATTATCAAATTATACTTCTGCAAACTGCTGATAAAATATCTTGAATAGTTAAAAGAATTCGCGAAACTTGAACATAAGTAAAGTTACCTACAACGAGAGAGATGAGTATAAGGAATTTCTACAAATTTCCATAATTTCAAAGATAAAATGATGCAATTGTTTATGCGAGCATTTGCATCTTTCAATTCAATTTATGCATTTCAGAAATTCATGAAATAAAATTTTAGTATACAAAATGTGATAATAGATCCAAGAAGCTATTTGTGCGTTGATTTGAATTTATTCCTATAAAATAAAAGAGGAATAAATATTGTTGAAAATATATGTCTATAAATTCACCTAGAGTGAAAGATAAAATATGGTTCTATACTTTGTTGCTTGCTGTATGGTTCGTCCACTGTTGGACGCTTATTGAAATATACATAAATCATGTAAATTGAACATCCAGATTGTCTTGCTGCAGTGCATATTCATTTACACCAGCATGGTTCATCAGTGTCCCCAGGAGATTGTTTTCCGTCCAGTTGGGAAGTTAACTAAAGGGCATTGACGAAATAAATATAAAACTGACGAAATAAATATAAAGTATTACTCAAAATATTTTGACAAAATTTTCCTAGAAAATTCTTGGGATTTCATGTTTAAATTCACTCGACCAACGACTTCAATCGGTTTTTTGTCTGGAGTTAGGATTCAAAAAATTTTTTCCTTCGTAAAAGCTAAAAATCTAGAGAAATTCGATTCATAGTTTAAATCACAGCCCATATCATAGTCTACAATCTTAAAATAAACAGAAAATAAAAGATAGCAAACAATATAGAAAAAACGTTTTTGTGAACACTTTTAATTATTAAAAAAGTCCAAAAATCTACCAAAAATTAAAATGAAGTTATATTTTAAGCCATTTTCTGAGCACGAATTATTGTTTCAATAAAACTACTCAAGTATCAGTTAAACTAGCTCAACTAGTGTAACTTAATTTATAAACTTGTTGCAAATTCTCACGTTTTTAGTAGTTTGGAAGGAGAAAAATCGCACGAAAAGATTGTACAACAATTCCAATAGCCTAATTTAGATATAAAATATGAAAAAAAATGTTTATCTGTCGTAAATATCTGATTTTATTGTAAGAAACCCACTCCATAGAAATGCAGTCTAGTTTTTCTTTATCTTTTATTTTTATTTTGTTTAAATTTGGGACGAACGAAGCTACTGAATATGTAAGTAAATATTTTATAATATAATATAATTCCGCCTTCAGAAACAGTACACCTCTCATACACACCGTAAAGGCGATCTTTTAATTCTGCTGTTCAGATGTTCACTGCTGCTTTACGAATTTTAGTGCGCTAATGAGTATTTTTTTTACACCTTTTCTTTCAGATTAAATTAAAGATTCCTGTGGGTCGTTTGCAAAAAAATTTAACGCAATTCTTATGAAAATTGTATTTCATTGTACATCGTATATTATAAGATAGTTTTGGTTGTATTAATTTGTCTTTATTACCGAACTAAGCTTTATTTCCCTTCAAGATAAATAATATTAGTAAAATTATTTAAACCGTATTGCAGGAATTACGTGAAATGAGAGGCGATTATATATTTTTTTGTATTTTTTTTTTTAACTGAATACTAATACTATAGAATTCAAGGTTCTTATCAAAAAGTATAAACCAAGTAAAAACCAAGAACAGCTCTAAAAATATGCGCAAGTTGCTTAATATCAAGTGTTCCAAAAGTGTCGGTTGCTTATTCCCAAATTCTTTAAGATCTACGTTTATAAGGCGATGTAATATTCGTAGTTAATATGCACAAAAACAACAACTTTTGTGTATTTTTTTGTCCATTCTAAATGAAAATTGCTAGGTGTATTGTGATCGTGATTTCACCATGGCATAACATTTCAAGAAGTAAACTGGGGTGTTAATCATCTTGAAGCTGCGTCTGGCAGCAGAGTAATAAATAAACCAGTCACAGGCCAAATCAATCAATTCCATTTTCCATAGTTTTTCATATTTTTGCCTAAAAGTTTTAAATTTTTAGAAATGTTGCGTTAAAAGCTATGTTTGAGGTTATAAAAACATACAATATTTTGTATGGCCGCTAAAATGAGAATATTCTTAATTTTATTTATTTATATACCTGCTTTAAGGAAAAAGGATTGTATACAATTTTGTGATTTATGGAGTTAATCGAATTAGAAAATGAACGGTTGAAGTAAACTGTGACATATGGTTCACTAACTTTTGAACTTGCAACATTGCAGTTGCAATGAGGACATAGACCTATTTGTTAGCACTTAGAAGGAAAATTAGTTATCTACCTTCAGTCGAAATTCAAGGGTTAAAACAACCAATAAATAGTGAATGTATCTTAAGACGTCTTCTTATGAAATGTAGGTAAATAAATATAGCAGATATCTCCTTGAGACGTTCCGAGTATTTTTTTGTATCAGGCCCAACACCAAAGCTAGTTATAAACTAAAATTCCACTATATTCGCTAGTAATCTACTTACACCTTGTGTTAAATTCGAAAATTTTTTAAATAATTTAAAAATTGAAGAAATCTTTTATAATTGATTTATTTAAGCTTTTTATAAATTTCGTGAGTTCTATTTTGAAAAATGTCACTCAAAATATTTTTCATTGCCATTGTTGTCAGTACTAAAATTATAAAAATTTCATTTACCTTAAATAAACGCAATTTCCGTAAAATTGTTCCCTATAGTGCTGCTGCTGTGGACACGGAAAAATTGCCATCTCAACAATTTCCTGTATAGAGCTGAGACGTATTTTAAAACACAAGTGAACGAAGTCACAGAAGCAATTTTATTATTTCCTTCCGGTTATACTGTCGTCATCAAGCGTTCTAAAAAAGGTCAACTCAAAATAAGGAGTTTTAATAACGTGCCCAATTCACTCCCGACACGGAATACCTTACACCAGAAGTAGAAAAAACATCAGACAATGCACGGGAGCGTGAGAAAAACTAGAAAAAGGAAGAGCAATGAAAAACCATGAAACTTTTATTTCGTAGAAATGCACTTTTTATTCGTGGGGAATTACAAAATCTTCGTGCTGAATTGGGTGAATGTTGGTCGTTAAGAATGGAAACTTTTTGGTCAAAGTCCACTATGAATGTTCGCTCGTGTGTGTTTACGCACATCGTAGTGAGGATTTTTAAATGCTTAAATAAATAGAAACTCATATCGCAAATTGATAAAATAATAATTCACGTCATTAGAGCATATAGTACTACTTAAATATTGAGTTGTTTAACAAAGTAACAACCTATTGTTGATATACATGAAACTTACATAAGTTTATCCCAGACCGTCCTTAGTAAAACGATCCTTCTGCTCCTTTAAATTGTGCCAAAACGATAGCCACAAATGAAATTAGAATTTTGAAATAAAACAACACATGTTAGGTGTCTCTTTGATTTTATTTATCTGGATTATTGAAATAAAAACCTAGAGGATAAGAAGACATCAACTTAGAGTCTCGATAACAGAATTACTTTTTAATCAACAAATATTTTAATTTAACACCACATATTTCAAAGATTATGATAAGCTTTAAAGTATGCTTTAAATTTGCCAGAAGGTAAATCGTATCCCGCAAAGTATTTTCTGCTATCTCAATCTGAGACAACATTGAACTATGCCAAGTTACTTTCAAAGACGCTGCAGCCGATTTTACCACCCTTATTCGAAGATAAAGTTTGCTCTCGTCCAAAATAACAATTATTAATTTACGAGAATCCCTTCAATTTATTTTAACTTCAAACCTTAATTAATTGGGACGAGCTGATTAGAAAAGAAAAGAACAGAAAAATAATAATTCCTCTCAAAAGTTTTCTTTAAGGGGGTAGTCTACGTTAGAAAGTTAGGAACGACTTGCACACCCCAGAATACTGGCTGATGAAAGGAGAATCCTTATCCTTCTATAAATCGGAACGAATTTAAAAATTTTAATTCAGAAAGTGACTTCTCATCGAATTTTCCCTTCCAGCTTCCACTTTCTATCGAGGACGTTACCAGTACGTAATTGATGAATTCCAACCGTTCGTGCAAAACTGAACTGAAGATGCGCAGTCCTTCCTACGAGATACACTTCGACATTCTTTCAAGACAAATGAGCGGATAATGGGAAATGCATTCGTCTTCCTCAAAGGACCAACCACGTCTCAACTAATACTTTTCACGGCTAAGATGAGCGTAGTCCGGTGTGGTGTATTTCATCAAGCGTATCCCTAAATCCATGTGACGTCGTTCTCCCTTCCATGCTGAGATTAATCATAGTTCCGATTTAATTTCATGTCTTCAGGGATTTGATTTAATTTGCACATTAAAACCGTGAATCTAATTTTACACCTAGAAAGCCAAGAAAGACTTTCATAAATCAGAACAATAGTTTCACATTTTTAAAAACGCATACTTCTGCGGTATTTATTCCAGAACTATTTTCTATGGCCGAAAAGTTCCCGAAAATTTTTTAAACTCAATTATTTTATGAATTTTTCTGCATTAAAAAGGAAACTTTTTACGCTTTCTCGACCAAGCATAGCTTCTGGAGACTCTTTTCCATTTAGTGTCGCTTTTAGAAGTTTGATTTTGGCAGGATTTGGAGTTGCTCTAAGTTTCCAAGTAATAAGAGAAGGTTCGGTACGAAGGTTGGCTTAGAATTCGAACTATTCGGTTATGAAGTTACTTGAGAGCTATTCTACGCGGTAATTTCTATCAATGTATATTGTCGTTTTTCTAAATGCATATTAAATTTTATGCATATATAAAATTAAATCTAATGTTATTACTTTTAAATCAGTCCATTTTTTTCCAGGTATAATTTATTGCTATTTGATTCATTTCATTTAAGACTACTTAATTTAATAATTCTCGTGTATCGAAACTCTACACTTAAAATGTTCAACCTAAACATCCCCTTATTGTTCCGTTTTTAATATCTAAATTTTTAACGACAATATTTTCGTTAAAAATATAAAAGATTTTGTGAAAAGCTGTATCAGTACTTCTAGAAAATCTTAATCTGTTAAAAGTTTTCTAACTAAATATCTTTCACTTTTTTCCTAGGACGTATTTAAAAGTTTTTCGTTTAAAATTAGGATCAATTAAACTTTCATTGGATATATTTTAATTTAAAGTCACTCAGATTTATTAGTCTTGGTTTCACTATTTAAAGTGTCGAATCAGCAATCTGATCGAAGAGGCTTAAATCAAATTTAAAAATAATTTCCTAAGTATTTTTATTGAAATGATAACATTTGAGAAAAATTTCCCTTTAATTTCCTTTTAGGCACTACTAAATTTTGCAGTTTAATAACCAGTCTATTAAAACTTTTCAACTGAAACCAACATTTCAAACATCTAGAAAACCTCAACCATAAAACTAGTTTTTTTTAAAAAAATTTATATCCTAACCCGAAATTTGTTAGTTTCCTATGCCATTTGTTATGTAATATTGGAAAGTTTGGGATATGTTTGCTTTAAAACAGTGAAACAGTGGTCGAACTAAACACTCAAAACTCAAATCCATACTCTCTGTTTATAATGGTTCCATAGACTTCACCCAAATTACGAGATGCTATCAGCAAGCGAGAAAATGGTAATAATAACTCTGGGAAACATATCGAGCCTATTGAACACTCTTTTGGGTAAACTAACTTTTCCGTAATTATCGTTTCCATACTTTCACTACGAGCTGATTCCGAATACCCTCATGTAACCTCTGCAATGGAAATCATTTCAATTAAATTGTTTGCCTCCAGGGAGTGAATAAACACAAGGCGTAGATAAGGGCTGTTATAAGGGAGTCGACATCCTTTTGATCAATACTTCTTTTACTAAAACTCTTTTAGTTTACTTTATTATTTATACTACTTCGAAAAACACTTGATATAAACTTTTCTTAAAAGGCCGACATGGTTACGGCCGGATTTGGATCCTCTTTCCCACCACGTGTAGCTAGAACAATATAACATCCCGAAATTTTAACGGTCGTAAACTCCTTTGAAATCGATCTTCAACACTCATTAATTTTCTTAAGTGTTTCATTACATTTTCATAGCCGCCCTGCTTTTCAAAGAGCTAGTTCAACTATTTTACGACCAACTGCATTTAATGGCTGAGAATTTATTCCAATTATATTCCCAATTTTTGATGGCTGTTGCAATAAATGGTCCCATTAGCCTTAGCACTCCTTTCCAGCTTCTATGAATAACGTATTCATATCTCTAGCTCTCTGTTTGCTTCCCTTGGGGTGTAATTTAAACCCTAAGAGCTTTTCCATGCAAGATTTCCACGAAGGGTAACGAAGTGGAGGTTAATAATCGCAAGGGTTCTCTGTTTACTTTGGCAAACCAACAGTCCACTATGTTATTGTTTCATTTCCCTTGTAGGTAATCTCACATTATGATAAGAAACTTAATTTCTATGGTCTTAAACCGATGAACGTACACCCAGACGGAAATGGACTTAAACTATCTCAGATTACTTACGTTGTAGTTCCCGGTCTGGTCACATATTGCAAAATGTTTCTAATTTTCTTCATTATAAGCGCCAGGTAATCCAATGGTGTATATCCACATTGTTAAGTACGCTGATGATCTAATAAAATCATTAAGCTGGTTCGACACGAACGGGTATCAATAGTTGTACTGTACCCCGTACCATACCCTATTCCACTTCTCCTTATTGTTTTGCCTTCTAATTTGAAAACCCGGCACGAAACCCTTTTGGTACAGGACTTTAGAATGGGCGGTAAATGTGGACGTGGATGCTTGGAAGTTTAGTTCGTACTTACCGCCTGTATATTTTCGGGTGTTCAACTCCTGACGAGGGCCAAATTAGCATAGAAATTTGTTTGCTTCAATCCGTCAAAATGAAGATTGTTGTAGTAAGGGCTAAGGAACGCTTGCATTTCATTTAGGCGTCGACAACTTCGACATGTGACACTTAGTACAAGTCGTACTACTGATCCTTGGCACCATAACTTTTGTTTGAAACCACAAACACAAGTCTTTCGGAATCCTGCAGGAGGCGATTCAACGATACCACTCCCGCGCGATATCTTAACAACAACTGAAACTGGGCTGGTCCAAATACAGGGATGGTGACAGGACTTGAAATTGGCGCATGATCCTGGATTGCTCTCCTGTTTCCAGGAGCTTATTTAGTATCTGGGACGAACACCGTTAAGCTTTTTCGTCAAATTAAAATATTTTTGGTCAATAATGATAAAATCTTCTAGTAGGTGGTAAGTACCTCAGCTAAGGATTAAAAAAAAATTGCAAAAATAATAAAATTTTGATAAATAAATTAATAGTTTCAAAAATTATAGTGTTCATTTTACAAATAAGGAAAATTCACTTTCCGAAATAATTTTTCAAGTTCTACGTAAATTACTAATATTATTTTATATTTCTAATTACTAGTTTTATTTTTCGCAAATTATTTTAAGGAGGTATTTTTATTAAATATATAATTTATTCTCTTTTAAATAAAAAGGGATTTAAAAATAAACTTGCAAACTAACATCTTTATTATAAGTTAGACTATAAAAATCAGATTTTCATTAAAAATATATTAATAAATATTCTAGGAAGACTAGACTTCATGAAGTAGGTAGCGAAAATTTTTTAATAAACTACAGTTGATTACAATGATGAAGTAAATTTACTTTTCGTCTACAAATTCATCGATTTCATCTGTACTAGAATTAGTAAAATATAAAATAGCGTCCTATAAAAAGGCAAATTTTGGTGCCGACATCGAAAAACTTTAAAAACAAACAAAAAATTAAAAATATACTTCGATCATTGCAGTTTTTAATATTTACTAAAAATTAAGTAATCGAATTTTTGAGTTATCGTAGGTTTAACTTGGAACTTCTTTTTCAATAGTCACGTATAAAAGTAAATCAAATCCAAATTTTTTAAATATTTGCAGACGAGAATATTTTGAACGATGAATTTTAAGTCTTCAAATTAATTTTGAGATGATATTGAGATTCACCAAAAAGTTTTTATTATTTTATTTATTAGTTTAATGCTTATTAAACTTTGTTTTAATAGAGTTTCAATTCTACAGTAAAGAATAGAATTTTTTTAAATGCTTCTCTGTATTTTGTATTTAAATTCATTACCACTCTAGAATATAAATTTTTATTCACTTTGTAAATATATTTATTTTATTACGCTATCGCACCGAAATTACGGAACAAATTTTATGGAAACTTTTCGTTTTAGGTGTGATAACGATATACGTGCAAATCTATACAATTCTGTGAAGGATAATTATTCGGAAATCCTAAAAACTACTGATGTTAGAGTTTTGTTAATGGCGTTAATTTGTCGGTAGCATTATTTGTATACCCATTATTCAAAGATAAGCTTAATCTAAGCCATGTAATATAAAGTTTATCAACAATTTGTATATGTCTCGACTTTCCCCAACTTTGAAGTTAGCATCAATATTTCTACTGCTTGGAGTTAAGTATAGCTATAAGCGTAGTCATTTGGAAGTTTCCCAAGAGAAATTCCCAAGGATATAGCAGGACTTAAAAGAAAACCCGAAAAAATTCCAGAACTTTTTTTTATTAATATTGCATGCAAGTACACTCGTATTTTAAACATGAAACTTTCGACTTTAATAAAATTACATCGACTTGAATCCAGTACGGTGGATAAAGTAGAGACCGCCATCGTCTTCCGTTCATTTCTTCCGGCTCGAATTCTCACTTTTAATATTTTGAAGAAAAACGGGCTGCATATCAGCGAACCAAGAGATTTCCTCCCTCATAATGATGGGGCCGTCCTTGCATGTGAGCCAGTAGGTATTCATGAGACCCTTCCCCTAAAATTATAATAATAAAGAGCAGGTAAATGCAAAGTCGGCTTAAGTTTCACAGTTCGATAACTTTGACATCAATCAGACCCCGGTGCTCGGTTTTGAATCCGCCGACTCTCATCAGGGCGTTGTTCATTTCCTCGGTAATGTGAATTTTATGGGCTTCTCCGGTGGACTCCATTCGTGAGGCTGTGTTCACAGTGTCCCCAAAGAGGCAGTAACGAGGCATCTTGGATCCCACAATACCGGCGACCACGGGCCCAGTGTGAACCCCGCACCTTATTTGAAGGGTCTCCGATGTCCGATGGGGAATTTGAAATAGGCTTGATGCATCCAGGAGATCCAAGGACATCGTTGCTATTTCCGTTATATGCTTGTTTCCTGAAAATTAACAGAAATATAAAATTTTACTTAAGATTGGGTAGTAAAATTTGACAGTGCAATAAAATTTTATATTCAAAATAACTCGTTTGCCTCTTCAAAAATTAGTATTTTAATATCTTATAATTAATGTAATTAAATGTTTCATGTTTTAATTGCAAGAGAATAAAATTCAACGAAATTTCTAAAGCACATATTGAAGTTCATAAATCGTATCATAAAATCTAAATTACCAATTATTTTAAATAAGGTTAACGTAAAATATATATCCTTTTTTTAAAGATACATTTCATCATGATTAAAGTTTTTAGTATTTAAGAGAGCTAAAAGTATGCATTTTGCATAAAAAAATCGTTCGTCTTTTTATTCATTTCGGAATATTCAGAAAAAAATAAATAATCTTAACCCCTTCAGATCTAGAACGTATTATAATTTGCACTTTACTATAAATTATACTATGACATGAATAATAAATTGTACATCCTAGAAATACTAGATCAGTTTAAATTTTACAAAGACTGTCTAACTACACAATTTAATTTAATTTCATACAAAATATTTAGTGAAATATTATTTAATTTATATAGTAACACATTTTTTGGTAATTTTCCTAGCTATCATAACATCATAGTCATGTATTTACCTATATCAACTACAAACCTGGTAAACTTTCAGTAACTGCCAACAGTCTGTCTTTCCCTGTTCTCCCTGAAACAGAAGATTAGGGCATTGTAAGAAAATTATGCTCCGCGCAATTTAAATTTATTATCACAATTTATGAAATTTCATTTTTTTTATAAAATTCCCGAGCAATGAAAATTTAACAATATACTAAAAGTTTACGCTTGTGTGAGAATATGTATTTCCAGATTTATTTTTATGATTATTATTACTTTTTAATTACAATGTTTCTTTTTAATTACATTAATTATTACGTGCATTAAAGCTAGTAGAGCTATTTCATACATTAGTGTGGAATTATTCTAGTGTAATTTTTAGAAATCTTACCATTTTTAACCGGAAGCCCTGAGGCCACCATGTAAGAGTCTCCAATTGTCTCGACCTTGTAGACATCGTAACATTCAATGCGTTCATCAAAAACCTTGTAGATGGAATTGAGGAAAGTGACCACCTATTCAAAATGACGGACATTTAATAAAAGTTCAAACAAGTTTTTAATTTAGAAGTACCTCCAGAGGTGTGCATTCAGCAGCGATTTGTGTAAAACCCACAATGTCGCTGAAGTACACCGTTGCAGCTTCATAGCACTCTGCTGGCACCTTTGAAAGGAGGAGAACTTCATTAGTGTTTAACTCAGAGTTCAGATTTCTGGAGAAAAAGGTGCTCTTCTTTGAATAATGAATGATACCTGCTGGGTATGCTTCAGTTGCATTGCGACGCTCGGTGGAAGCATTTGAAAAAGAATCGAATCACTCTTGCGTTTTTCCCTTTTTAACTCCTTTGCCTTTTGTGCCAAATTTACAGCGTACATTTGAATGGTTGCAGCAGCATTCCGAACTAAAATTATTATAATAGGCGACACTAGCAGCACGACGACCAGGATTGCTATGCCCACTGCCTCTTTGTTACTTGCTGCCAAAAGACTACTTTGAACTTCTTCTCTGGGAATAAGAAAATGATGATAAAGTATAAGTGCAAAATTTTACAATATTATATAAGGGAATAAGAAATTATTAAAGAATATTAAGAAGCACCACTTAAAAAATAACTTGCAAGAAAAGCACTACCCATTTACGACATTCATAAAAAGAGGTACCTTATTTTGCGACGCAATTCTCTCTGTAATTTTCGCAGTTCGTCTGAGTACGTTGCCATTAAGTCATAATATTCAATGGCCTCTGGAATTCGTGGTTCCATTTTTTGATTTTTCAAAATCTTTGCACTCCTAAAAAGCTAGTATAAAAAAATTTCCCAAATGCCTCAGAGTAATGCTTACCATATTTTTAAACTTTTATAATTAGTCATATTGCCCAAAAGATTGCAATACATCTCTTTTAAAGATGGGACATAGTTGAGAGTGGAGTTGAGCAGTTCTTTGCCCAAAAAATCATGTCTTATATATGAGACGTATGCATCTGTCCCCAATAATCCACGTCCAAAATATTTAATACCATAGGAAGATGCAATCCCCAGGCATTCGATGCTTTTCAATAAATTTTTAAAGCCAATGAGATACCTGAATTTAATATTTTTCAAGAATTATACTTTGTAATAAAATACAAATAGAGTGCAAAGTAGAAAAACTTAATCCGTAAATCGGAGTTTTTGCCACAGATTTGTTTTATTTAATTATTATAATTTTCATTTTATTTTTTGCACAAAATTCTACTGACTCAGAGTTACGGGATTAAAGTTACTTTAGGATTAAAGTAGTCTTACCGCCAGACTCCACTGTTATCCGTTTCCTTAATTTGTTCAGTCAAATGGTTCAGCATCGCCCTGTTAATTGCGGTGTACCAGTGCATCACTTCGGTTACACTACTCTCTTCTGAACTAATTTTCTCACTTGAAAAGGAGAATCGGAATTAGAATTAAAAAATCAAGATCCTCTAAAGATAGACCAAGATAAAACAAAGTCTAATCTCATTAAAATGTGCGCTTATTTTACTAAACCCTTGCTAATTATAGGCCAAACGCCATCCTCTCTACTGTGCATATTGTAGTTTCATTAAAACCCAACGGACCATGAATATTCAAGAGGTTCTAGCAGACTTTCAGACCAACTAGCACCACCGGAGGAATTAAATTATCCAAGAAATTCACGTGAGAATAATCACGGCAACAAGACTCGAGCCTCAAACTCACCGAAAATCACTTAAACGACTTTGAAATTCAGTCCGGTTAAGTAGAAGCTCTTCGTCTTCGTCGTCCTGGGGATTTGTCGGAACACTCACTTCACTCCACGTCGTCATATTGTTTAATGCCTGATCGGTTATCTTAAATCGATGATTGAGGTTCGATCTGGAATTTTTTCCTTTCAAAATTCATAAAACACGTTGCATGTTCGATTCAAACCTTAGAGTGCTGCCGTTGGTGAATATGTAGAACGCCACTTCCGACCTTTCAAGTTGCAATCTTGTGACTACTTTACCGAGGTCTGTTGCAATTGTTACCTTTATTGAATGCAAAAGAAAATTGTTATTGTAATATCAAAGAACTGCTTCTATTCCTAAAGGTTTTCTCATGTTCTCTTGGAAAACTACAAGAGAGTCTTTTAAAAAGCACCGGCTATCGCTATCGAGGAGTTAAGCTGCCATGAATGAATTTTATGCGGCTATAAAAATTTTAAATTCCTATAGGGTGCTATAGGTGAGCAATAAAGCACGGAATGGGAGAAATTGCGAATACCTCCATGAGGTGCGTCCGTGACTGCACGTAAATTCTATCCTCTTTTTCTACATTATTCGAAATTCCCTTAAATTTCATTCACTATGATTCATGCAATTTTTAAATACTATTAAATTGCTTAATTCATTTTTCATTTAAAATCCGGCTATTAAGAATAATTTAGTAATTGTGTGAATACCTGGCTGGTGTTGAGCAGGATACTTTATAATCCCTTAAAGTTTATTGAAAATTTTTTAAAAATTCAATGTTATATAAACTAAAAAAGAGTTTTAAATATATTTTAGAAGCTTAGAATCATTATAGATACATATGAAGAAGTTTCTGGACTTTAGGATTATATGAACATAAAAGCAATACAGTGTTAATTGCACTTTTCTAATATGTAATACTATAATTTGGATGGTCGTTTTTCTAAATATATATATGAGTGTAAAATTGAATAAAAGTTAGATATATTTTTTCATCAACTAAACAAGATAAAATACAACCTAGGTCAAGTCAATTAATACTATAAGGTTGGCCTAATGATAGCGAAACAAGGTCCTTTTAAGGTTTGTTAGGAACATAAATTTAATAAAATAGTTAAATAACAACAAATTTTAAAATATTGTGTTCTTTATATAACGACAAATTCCAGGTTTTAAGTTTGCACCGTGATTTTTTTGGGAATTAAGGATTAAAATTTTATGTGCAAAGTATCGTTAAAGAAAGCTTAATAGTCTTTAAGATGAAATGTCTCTCGACCCCTCATTTAGGGTAAAGTAAGGAATTGAAATGGGTGGCAAATATACTCGAAATTGTTTGACTTTTGAAAATAAAATTTACCTATTTGAGCGCTTTCTTTATGATAAATACCTTCAAAGTAGTTCGTTTTCGTTGGACCAATCTACGTATTTAATAGAGAACTTAAAATTAGATACTCTGTGATTTAATTTTTCATAATTATATCAATTATTTTTTTTTTATAAAATTTCACGTAGAAACTTTTTATTGTTTATTGTTGTTTAATTGTTCAAAAAAAGTTTAAAAAATTTATGTTCTTATATAAATTTTCATAAGTAACCCTGATTTTAAGTGCGTAAAAAGTAACTCCTAAAACGAATTATAAAACAAAAGCTTATGTAAAAAACACAAAATTTCGATCATGTTCTCATTTTCAGATGACTTTCTGGACCCAGGGGATAATCAGCACGCTATCAAGGCCTCAATTATTTGTCCATTAATAGCCAAGAAAATTGAATGTTCAGAATCGATATGAGTAAACATGTTAATGTATTTTTCCGGAAATTCACAAAATCTTAAATAAAAGTTTAGTTTTTACCACGCTATCTTATTTATAATTTATTAATTTAAGTAATTCAATAATTTGTGTAGAATATCTCAACAACAAGATTTTTGTGTTTAATAATTTAAAGAGTTGTCTTTAAAGTAAAGACTTTTAAAGGTTTAAGTAAAGATTTATTCTTTAAATGTTTGGTGGTTTTTGTAAGAGTTGTTCAATTATTTTAATTTAAAAGTGATGCTTTAATTTATTGTCTGAATTTATTTAGATCGCACATTTCCAAAAGATTGTGAAGTATTTTTAGTTTGGGTAAAAAATTTATGAAACAAAATATTTTATTTGGCTATATAACATTTTCAAATTAGCCTTAAACGCGTCTATTCCTTTGAAAAAAAAAAATCTCTTATCCTTGTTTTCAAAAAGGCTACCTACTTCAGACCCACTGTCAGGAACAACTGCGAGGAGTTACGGAGCTGCAATTCCTTTTTGACATGAAAAGTAAAATATTTTAGTTGAGCTTAGATCTGCTGGGATGTAAGGTTGGCTATCAATTTCAGTAGCCTTTACCCCTTCAGGACCTGTCTGCGAGCAGGCGCATTGTTCTTTATTTTTGAGATTTGTTAGACATTTCGATTCAAGACGGTTAAGGTAAGACGAAATAAAAATTATTTTTACGATTTTTACTAAAAATGATACTAGACAAACATCTCGAGTCGCAAACTTGACGGCCGCGACTAGCACCTATGTCCCTTCTAGGAGGTTTTCTGTTCGTGTTTTTTGACCATTTACCTTATTTTGAGAATATATGTACGTATTTTTGTGTTCACAAGTAAATCAGCTAAAGACGAACAGGCTCGTTAGATACAAAGTAAATTCTACTGTTACAACTTTGAAACAAAATGATAAATACTACAGAGTAGCATGTTAGCAGAATTAATAGCATTAAGGTAACGTTGATTAATGATTGTTTTCTCAGACGAGCACAGGCGCCAAACGTAATTGTAGAAGCAGTCTTGAATTTAAACTACTTCGCACAAGATAATGACCTCTTGCAACTTTCTACAACTTCAAATTTTAGGCTTTTTGAATTGTACGTTTAATTTATCAGCTCTATTATTTTATTTTAGTGCGTTAAAGTCTATGAACTTTTATCAATATAAATCTTCAAAACCAATCTCTTAAAGCTCTGTTTCGATTTTCGGAAAATTAGATTCAAGGTTTTAAAACTATTATTCAACTTTTGTAAATACAATTCAAATGCAAATTTTTAAAGCTGAAATTCAAATCATTTGATTATGTTTCGAATTTTTTTAAAAGAACTCATATCGTTATAAGTTTTTCATTTGTATTTTTTTCGACAATATAATTTTAAAAGATATTCTGTTCTAATTTTCTACGAAAACACTGAAAAAAATTAAAATTAAAGTCATTTCTCAAAACATAGTTTTCTAAATCGATACTAGGAGTATTTTCAAAATTATTAGTTCGAAGTAATCGTTATAAAACCTTTTTTATAATATAATTTCTTTTATAAATCTTTGCTTTAATTTAATTTTAATGCTTTATTTCAAATCGCTATTACTTTTCGAAAAAATCAATAATTTCAAAAGGAAAATACTCGCCGTTCTGAATAATTTTAATAAAATGTTGGATAAAAATGTATTACTTTTAAGTAATTTGTAATTTTATTTAATAGTTATATTGTCAAGATAAAATATTTTCGAATAAAATTTTAAATCATCTAAAAACACATTACCCCTTAAAATAAATTGACTAGATTACTAAAAATAATAAAACAATAAGTAAGAATAAATTTTTTTATGTACTTATTCGTTTTTATGGTGCAACCGATCAAAAATAAGATGGCTAAAGATGCTTGTGCCCAAAATTTTTTTTTTTTGGTGGAAAAAATACTTCAGTTCAATAAAAAATTTAATATGATTTTTTTCAGCCACTTTATTACCTACCATTTGTGATAGTGCGTTAGCTACAAGCAACCATGGAAGAGTGAATTTAAGAAATTAAGAAATTTAATTTTAACTTAAATATGAGGGATTCAAATTTTGAAACTGCAATATGCATTTTTTTTTAAATGAATTCGAAGTTAAAAGTCTTCGCACTAAGTTTGTGAAGTTGTTTTTGATATAATTAATTTGTACATTTATCTAGAAAATTTATTGATTAAATGAGTAAGATTAACAACTCATAAAACCTCTTGCGATACTTAAAATACCTAGTACTCTACAATTATTCCTCTACGTCTATATTAGGAAACAATTATTTCAATTGTCTGCAGTGGAAGCCATTGGATAACCGAAATAAACCTCATTAATTTGCATCGAAGTTTACTTTAGATAATAATAACTTACTGCATGGTCTTGGCAACGTAAGTTATTGATCTGCAGAAATATAACACAAGGTAATTCAGCAGTTCCTAAATTACTTGCTGTGGATTCATAAATCATTACTATTTCTCGATACCCTATTACAGTGCCGGATCGGCGAGAGCTCTCCCAGACATCATTTAAAATTTTCCTCAACCGCAGAAACAGCCCCCGTCTCTGGAGGCTCCTTGAGGTAACACCTCACCTGTTGCTGTACAATAACGAACACCACGTTGAAACTTTTGTTGACACATCCGCTGCAATCATAAATTTTAATTACGAGAGCCAATTTATCTACGTACCTGAGTCTCGATATCGGAAACTTCCATGCGATGAATTAATATGTCGCGCAGTATAAACGACGTCTGAACAATCAGCGCCAGGATTGGAATAAATGGCAGAATGATCATCTGCAAATAAAGATGAATGCTCCATGAGAACAAATTGAACAAATGCGTTCAGTACATATAATCCAAGGACCAAAGGGACACATCCTGGGGAAACCATAGTGACAACTTTTCAATCTGCGGATGTTTGAAATCAGCGTTTATGGCTTCAGCGTGACTCTGCCGGAGTCTTTTGCCTGGCTTTTTCCCATTCCAGCCTTAGAAAACAAATTAAAAAGAATCTTGCCATTATCGTAAAAGGCCATCTTCCAGTAGACGGCAGTGATTATTCTTTATCCTCAATTTTAATTAATCCATAAGAATGCGAAATGAAATTAGCATAAATGTCGTAAAATATTGATATTGATCCAAAACGACATCTCAAAAATAAATTGTAAAAGCATAAAAATTTGATATTACTTTTTTTATGTATAGTGAAAAATATTTTCCATTCTGTTTTTATTTGCTCTCATGTTATAGTTACTCATGTTTGTAAGACTAGTGAAGCATTTTTGCACAAAAATTTATTCAGTGGACACTTTTTCATAGTTTCCAAGTTTAGAACGAAAAATATTTAATGAGGATTTCGGGAAAATTAAATATAAATAGTTATAATATAATTCCTTCTCTCTCCGAAGAGAAAAAAGATCTATTTAAAAAGATCAAAGATTATATATAAGCTCTTGTTGTAGTTTTACCAATAACTTACGTACGTATTATCAAAAACTATGACTTTGTACACTAATTTTTAAAAACTTCCAAAAACTGTAAGCAATTACCATTTCTTACTTCCCAGATTTACTTTTTCCTGAAAAATTGGGCTAATTAAACACTTTTCGAATTTGAAATCTACAGAAAACATCCTTTTAAAAATAGTTAATTAGAATCCAAAATATATTAAAATATATGTTAAAGGCAAAATGTTCGCTTCTTTGTTAAAAAAGTGTTTAAAAATTAATAAGAAATGCTCTGCACTGGAGGATATTCTTAACTTAATTTAATTTCATATGATTATATTTTTTGTAATTTTTAGAAGCTTCGATTTGTAAAGAGTTTTGAAAAGAAAACTTTTTCAGAATTTATTATTTTATTCAGATAAGGGTAGCAGTTTATTATTTCTTGGTAATAGACAAAAATTAAAATGTACGTTTAAGTTAAATATTGAGTTCTTCTAAATAAATTTTTTAAAAGTATTAAAAGTTTTTTTCTTTAGTTAATTTAATATTTCTTAAAATTTCGAATAATAAAGTATTTATCTTTTCGAATCCGCAAGTTAGTAATTTTTTGGACTATTTTGAAAAATTTTTGCCCAAGTACAATTATTGTACTACAGATAAAGGTTTACATTATAATATTATTATAATTTGGCATTATTTTATTGAAAACTTATATGCAATCTATTCATGCTTAAAATCAGACAAATATATACACGCCAGCTTATACGACGATATTTTCGATTTCTATCCACTATAATTAAAAACAAATTAACTGGACAACGATTAGGACATGATTTTTAATACTTGGATACTTAGATATTTTAATACTTGAAAGATTTTATATTTTGTAATTAAATTTTTCGGAAACTTTGTGATTTCCCACATATGGTAAACTATAATAAAATAAAATCATATAATCCAATCCAATAAAATTGTATAATCCAATCCTCACTTTTACCGACAAATCGCTGAAGGAATTTCAATTAAATCTAAATTTCTAAATTTCATTTAGATTAGATTAACTAATTTTAATCTAAGCTATAAATTTTCATCTATCTGTCCATTTTTATGTTTAATATCTTGTTATGCAAAAACTCTTAACTCTTACTCTTTTAAGTTACAAATGTTTCGTTATTCTTTTGTACTATTAATCACTAAAAAGTTATGGTTGGAAGTTAATAAAATAATTTAACTTAATCAAGTGCCTGAGCGTTAGAAAGGAATATAATTTGTCTACTTCAACTATAGAAGACTTCAATCAATTTAAGAGTATACAAAGAGCCACTCCGCAAAAACGATCTAAATATACGACATCTATTTTTCTACAACATTTAGAAAAAATGTTTAAGACGTTTTGAAATCGATTTCCCTTTTACTTCGTCTACAGTTTGCCTTCGGTTATATTCTTGCTTAAAATATATTCTTTTGTAAACACATTTCTAGAAGAAAAGAGCAGACATAGCATTGACATGGTATTACAAGCTCATAATATATAAAGAAACACATGTCCACATGTCCATATGTCCTCCTATTAATCTTCGTCTAGCTGCTCTGTAATTTATGCCCCAAGCGGAAAATTGATGAGTACTGAGAACTTCTTAACAAAGTGATATAATTTTACGACTTACTTATTCTTTTTCTAGTCTTACTTACACGATGGTATTAATAAAAATGGGCTTTTATATGAACAGCAGAACAAAATAAATACAATAGGATGTGAACATATTTTTAAAAAAACAAAAAACTAAATAAAATTAAAAATGGCCCGAATAAAAACAAACCCTTGCTTCAGCCCCGCAATTGCACGCCTACGCGCCGAATTGTATCAAAAATTTTTAACATTTCCATAAGAAGCCCAAAAATTATCCGCTTTAACGTCCCCCATATTCAAAGGAATGTTTTAAATATCTTCTGTTATCGGCGCGAATGAATATTTATATTAATTTAACTCACTTTTAATTACGTTGATTGTACAGGCTTCGAATCAACCTTCTAAGACGATGGCATTATACAGGCTTTGCTTTTTAAAATTTGTTTTTAAGATCTTGGGCACTATATAGGCATTGAGGAGGTTTGAAGAAATTCTGGGCCTCATATAGGTGAAGGGTTAACATCCAGTTTATTTTTCAAAATTTTTGAGCTTAATATGGGAGTAGTGTTAGCTCCGAATAAAATTTTCGGACTTCCATGTAATTAATTTGTATAAAATATATGTCACTATGATAGCAATGATAGTAGTTGTAATGATGTGATGAATGATGATGGTGATAATAATAATAATAATAATAATAATACAAATTTAGTTTTATAAAAATAGTATTATTTAAATTCTATTTATAATTAACTTAATGTATTTCAATAAAAAATAATTCATTCTGCAAATTATGTAATCTACTTTTTTATATAACCAATGCTATCCGGAATAAAAATTTTCTGCGTAGGCCCGCTGTAGGCCTACAAAATTCGCTGCATAGGGCAGCCGTAGGCTCTCAAAAATTATTACGCTTTAGGTTTAATCGGGCTATCGCAAAGGTACCCACTCGAACTTTTCGGCGTGCAATAGGCCTCGAATTCTAACCATTTCGGCGTCATTGTTCACTAAGTAGGCTCATTTTTGGCCTTCTAATATTTTGCCATCGACGTACTTTAGGCCTCAGAAAATATCGACAAATATGTTTTTTTTTATTTTTACTCGGAGCCCGATCAATCACAAACTAAGAACTTACAAAAAAAGCTAGAAGAATAAAAAACAAAATGTTTTTACTATAAATAGAAGTAAGATACGATTTTATTTGTTTGTTATATCACATAATTATAACTCCTGTTGTTTAATAACCCTTTCTTTTACTTATGATTTTAAATTACAAAAGAAAATAATAAATTGATCATAATTTGTTTCAATAGGAATGCCCACTCAAAACTAGGCGAAGGTTCGCGAAATCACTACAATACGTGAATCAACTTCAATCACTTTCAATTTTAGTATTTTTTTTAAAAACCAATCCTATATTCAAATTTGAATTGATTTGTGACTAGTTTTAGCCCACGGTTAATATGTCCAGTATCCGCCGTATATTCGATCCATATCCAAACTGTATCCGGCCCATATTACGCCCGTATTCGGCCAATATCTGCCTCTTATCCCGTCCATATCTAGCACATATTCAGTTTATATCTGATGCATGTTTAACCTATATCTGGCTCATATCTAGCCCATTCCAGTCAATGTCTGGCCCATACCTATCCCAAAGCAGACCCATGTTTGGTCCTTATCCGACTCATATTTGGCTAATATCTGGCACATATCTAGTTCGTACCTGGCCCATATTCGACCCATATCTGGCCTGTATTGACCCGTATCTGATCTGTATCCGGCCCATATCATGCCCATTTCTGATTCTTGTCCAGCCCATATCTGACGCGATTCTGAACCGTATCTGGCCCATATCCGGTTTCATCGTAAGACATCTTAATCCAATTCGAAAATCAAGCGAACATTTTACACAGTCGCCCTTTTAGCTAAATCAAAGAACTGTGTCTGTAAAACTAGCAAATGAATTAAATTCTTGCTTCTGTGTACTTAAGATGAAAACCGCTTTGGCTTTCTAAAGCATAAGCAATTAGAACTAGTAGTTTTAACGCTCAATGTACAATTTGAGTTAATGCATGGTGCAGTGATCTCATTCAAAATGTATTCTATTATTTTGTTATTGTTAAGTGTATTTTCAACGAATGGTTCACGATTACATCAGTGCTTGCAACGTTATTTAGAAGTGATGCCCAAGGGCAGCAACTCGATGGCTTGTTGTTATTTCAGGTTGTTATTTGGAATAAAATTGTTTTTAGGGCCTTGTCCACACGCCAACATATCAATATATCTCCTACGTACATTGGAAAATCGATCAATCCAGACAATTTATAGCGTGAACAGATTTCACAGTACGAGCAGTCCATCATTCATTTTCGGTGTAATTTATTATCCACATTTTGAATATCATAAACGTGTGCAGCTATAAAATTTGCAGTCGACCAGAGATTTTCTTTGTTTAAATTTCGATTACATTCTTAAATAAATAAAAATTCCCTCTGAATCGTATTTAAAAAAATTATATGAACAGTTTAAAAGCCTTTTGCAATTTTTAATGTTTATTGTGTTTCACTGATAACTGCAATTCGCCGGTAATTGCTGTAAAAGGAAGGAATATTTTAAAAGCTTTACCAGAGATAATTATTTAAAGCGTCCTTTTTCAATCTTCAGAAGAATTGTTCTATGTGAATATTTAAAAGTTTACATTTTCAGAAATTTAAAATATATAATTTCATATTTAATTAAAAAAAAAAGCAATTTCAAACGCTTTGTTACGCTACTTTAAAGCACCATTTTTCTTAAGCAAGAAAAAACACCATTTTATGATACAAAAAGTTTCGTTAAATAACCCGCAAAACGTTCGCTTTCTCTTTAATGTTTTTTTATAAACCTAATTAATTTTAATAGGCTCAAGGGCTAGCAGATATCAAATTCATGGTATTTCAAGATTCGTAAAGTAGAATTGTAATTTATTTTTTAATCTCTGTCTTTTCTTTGATATCCAAAAATGCGTTCTTGTTGGTTTTTTTTCAGTTAGTCTAAAAAAAAAAAAAAACAAATAAATCTTTAATTAGATATTTAGAACATCTAAATCTCTCTTTACGCGAATTCAGAGTTACGTGAATTGGAATAATTTTTCACGCGATTTTTATTCATTTTAACGTGAATAAATTAGGAAAAATCTGTAATTTAAGAAAATCTTAAAAATTAAAATGTTCCTTTTACGCCAATTTTATTTACGCCAATTTTTTAGGAACGTATCCTTCGGTTCGTTCTAGTTGTAGCTTTCTAGTTTTGTCATTTGCGTAAATTTCGACATGGAATTTCATAGATATTAGTCTACTTTAGAAATATACAAAACACTGATTTTTCCGACCTTAAAAAAAAGTTATATACAAAGTTTTTTAAAAAAATCACATTATTATGATGCTTTAGTTGAGTACAAAATAAGTAACATAGGCTTTTAAACTTAAGTATTTGCATACGAAACGTTCTATTTTCTTAACGTTAAACATGGTTTTTGAAAAAAAAAACATTTCTATAATTTGAAAGTTAAAAGCTTAATTAACAATTTTAGACAAAAGTTTGATAACAGGATCGAGAAATAGAGTTAAATGATTTGGCCTGTGAGGGGCTTATTTAAGATTTGATTTTTGAAAAGTTTAGAGCTAAAAGTTGGACACTTACTTGCATGAGCTGTATCCTCCGTCCGCGTTTAATTGCTGGATTCCTCGCCGCCGCACTGCAACATTTTCCTTCTATGGCGTTCGAGACGTCTTCGGAACTAATTGAGCGCACGGAGGTGGCATCGGTCTGATAGAGTTCATTGTTGACCGAGACCCGACAATTAAGTGTTGGTGACCTTTGTACTGTGCACTTTCCGTTCCACATGTTCGAAACTCACTGTAAATAAAAGAGACATGAACAGACACCCTGTGAAAGGCAAGCCACGTCAACTTCAAAATTTATGGCTTGTGAATTTAAACGCTTTTCCAGGTGAGTACACATACATGCCCATACGTTGACACCATCAAGCAGATTTTCCAGGCAAGTGCTCATTCGCATGCATTTATGCACGCATAAAAATAGAATAACTGAATAGCTTTGACGGAATAAATTTACCCCTTTGGTAAAAGCAGACGATATTTTCCCAGAAAATGTCGAAATTTCTCACTTTGGCGGGTATACCCCGGGACTTGGAGACGGATCTTAAGAATCTAAAACTTATCCTTTCTTGGGGTATATTTTTTATTAAACTATTTTCCTATAATCAACCTTTGTTAAACTCTTTTGCGGGATTCAGAATAGCTTTACAACCACTTGGGATAAATAATTCATACAGCCGACATAAGTTTTTTGAAATATTCAAAAACAATCGATTTAAAAAAAAAACAACAGATTGAAATTATGTATGTTCGCTTATAGGAATAATTTAATTTGATTTCGACGAAAATAACCGCTGAATTTTCGTTGCTATTCGAACCTACAGATTAAAATATTTAGACAGTATTCTTTGTAAAGTGAAAAAATAATTTAAATATATACAATAAAGATTTAGTTTGAACAGTAAGGTTGTTTTTATAAATGTAATATATTTACTCGTAGGAAATGGCGCATAAATAAATATAAAATTTATAATTCCACCCGCACTAGAAGTTTTCTCAACCATAATTCAATCTGTGGATTTATATCTTTCATTAATAAGAAAATAAAGTATATTTATTTTATACAATTAGTGGTAAACACTAAAACACAGTTTAGTTATCTAATCTAAATATTACAAAATTAAATACTTTTTGTTTTTTAGAGATTTCTCAGAAAGAGTTGTTCAAATATATGCTTAAAAAAATCACATTAAAAAACAAGTAATATATTTTTGGGTTCGCGTTGTAAAGGGCTTTAATTACAATACCTTTCGCTTTAACTTCCCTAAATTGTCGTTTAAAATCAAAATTCGTCTTTTGTCTACAGCTATGTCAAACTTTCTATATATAAAGTGTTCAAATCAAACGTTTGTGCTAGAATTTTAATAAACATTAAAAACTAATCATAAAATTCCGTTTCTAGTTTTTGGTATGCTTTCAACCAGCCATCCACAAAAATTAAGCATATGCTACCCTTAACTTTTTTGTAGAACTCTTTCAAAATGTATGATATCTTGTTTTGAAATATACTTCATGTTTTAATTAACGCTATTTGACTATCTTTCCCAAAATCCCATCTAGTTGTTATCGAAATTGGCCAAATAAACGCGATGTAAGAACAGCATTTTGTATGACATGGTATGACCATAGTCTAGGACGCCAGACAAAAATTCTATGTTATATCCACAGATCTCTAATAGAGCTCCATGTGAAAAGCAATGTTGAAGAATTCAGAATTTTATATTTACATTTATATTTATGCCTGTATTTCGCCCTTGAAGACTTCGTCAAAGGACCAAAGGACAAACCGATAGTAGACAAAAATTCTAAATTGTTTAAATAATTCAGTAATTCGGACTGCTATAGGATTTTATTTCCAAATTATAAACAGAAAGTTGAATTTTATTTAAATAGATTATCCTGGAAAATTGGTTGATGAAAATATTTAAAGACTGCTGTCTATCTCGTATTGTTACATACACTTTGGATTATTTTGTATAATAGGCTATTTCTTCCTTGTTGGTGTAACTTTTGAAAATAATAGTGAATTGAAATAAATAAAATACATTTACGTATTTTTGTATCTACTCTGCAGCTTTATTACAAGTCTCTAGAAAAAAACTAAATCTCAATTTCTCTTTATTTGTTTTCAATCCGCATTAAAAATAAAATAAAGGGACAAAAATAACAAATAATAATTAAATATATTTAATTTGAGCTATAACTTTTATATCCTTATCTTAATACCTTTATAACATAATAAGCGATATTGCCTGTTGTCAAGGAGAAATATTAAATCACTTTTATAAACATCGTAAATGTTGTAAGTAGAAAAAAGGAACTACAGAAAACGCATATGTGAAGGCTTTGAGAAATAGAACCAATTCCCCCAGTAATATTTTCTTTTATCAGGAGAACGAATAAATAAAATCTCATCATTTGCAATAAACACTGCCACAAAATTGGATATAGAGAGATAGTTTTGCCGGCAGACACATTAACTACCCATAAACCCCACAAAACATAACATAAATCTGGCCATTACTTTCTGAGATAAATCCAGCCTATTACAAAGTCCAGATATGCGGTAAACAAAATTTTATTTTTCATAAAAAATAAGAATAATATTTAGAAATTTAGATCCCCTGATTTTATTCAAAAGTTAAAGGGGACATATTCAAATCCACGAGACTTGAATTTTTAAAAAAATACTTTTCTCAAAGAAAGGTATTCAATGTTTTTCCATAAGAAGATAATTTAATACCGATATCATTCTTAACGTTTGGGGTAGCATAGCGAATTGAAGGAGTATTAACGAAATTGGTATAGACTAACCGATACGGTCCCAAAAGATAAAGAAATTTGTTTATATAAATATACAAATGGATGGTATATGTACGACCAACGACGGATAAGAAAATCAATGGAAGCAGATTTGGAGCACCATTCTGTTTACACTGCATTATTATTATTAAATCAGATTTTTTCGAATGTTTGATCCCTTTCACAGCCATTTTACCATTATAAAATGACGGGCAAGAAATCGAGAATACGAAAATTGTTCAGGGTGGAAGAAAAGAAAACGTAAATTCAACGAAAAGTTTGGTATGGGGCATTCTTCCAATTTCAATAGAATTTTGAGGTTGGCTTAATATGGTAATGAAAGAAGCTAAAAGGGTTAAACATTATGTGTACGTTGATTGGATGCCCATTTTGGTAATACAATCCCAGCAAATAAAGTTTTTAGTTACACGACCGTTTGCACTTTATATGTACTTTGAAATTTTCATAATGTAATTGTTAAATTACTTTGTGTACTTGTGATATTTAAAACCATGTGTACATATTTGAAAATGAGCGTCGCCAGAATAGTTATCATTTTTATTGAAAGAACTATAGGTCAAGAAATTATCAAAAGTATTTAAGACTCATAAATTTGAAAAATTTGTAGTACTTCTAATTTTCTCTTAATATTTGAATTTATTTTTTATTAAAATAGTACGTAAGCCTAATATTCTTTGTAATATTTCTTCTGTAAGAAAACTTTAAGACTGTAACTATATTATGAAAACCAAAACGCCGAAATAGATCTCGAAATCGCCAAAAATAACGTTTTTAACAGATAAGAGGCACCTATAAAGGTTCTCTTACAAGTGCGTAGAGATTAAACCGACCAGAACAAAACCATGGCACAGTAGATATTAAGTTATTCAAACAGAAAATCTTGTGGAAACATTTAGAGGACCCTCTTACTTTATGAGTACAAGACAAGAACACGTTCTGGGCTAAGATGAAGGCTTGAGTGAATTTCATGGCCGTCTACCCTAGCACTCTATTTATGTATTATCTTTAATTATTACATTTGTAAATGTGTCTTAATTTAGGCAATTTGTGAATTATTCCTGGGGATTAATTGCAATAAAACTCACTTAGTGGAAATGCTTAACACAATTTATCCAAAATCCCCATGAGATTTATCTTAAATGGAGTGGATCTTATTAATCCCTTTAAGTGACAGGTGGTAGCGGAGACTAACTAAAAGGTTTCTCAGTAATGGATCGAATATTCTAATACAGAGCGTCAAAACACGCGATAGCTTTCTTTAGTCTCAAATATAATACCCTTTTGAAAACAATGCTATCAGAAATTATTTTAATCGTGTGTTATTATTGTTTTTAAGAAAATTTAATAATTCACATATGCCGTGAATTATGCTTAAATAAGTGCTAATTCTTCATATTTATCCTTTATTAACTGGGTTTTGGAAGATAAGTCACAATATTTATTTAATTTTCAATTTTCCAAATCAAACCAAATTTTATTGACTCTTCAGGGAGAAAATATCGAAAGCAACATCGTAAAATTTCCTTTTTTAATTTAAAGAAACTTAAGTGCTTAAAATCCAATTTGGAAAGGCTTTTGAAAATATACTTCTTCTTTTCGAAGAGAGACAAATAAATGAAGGCCAACTTATAAGCCTTCAATTATGACACCACCCTTTAAAGGTTTGAGATTTGTGCATTGTGCACGTACAGCAACGCTTATTCAAAGTAAAATTCAATACTATTCAGAGAAAATTGATGATATTTCAATCGGGAAAGTTCGAGAAGTACTAATTTGATGAGAGAAATGAAAACGGGAGAACCACGACCAGTCTTAAGAAAGAAATGAACTAGAAGTCCAAAGCTATAAAGCAACAGAGATTGATTTGAAGGATGTGGTCTGGATGATTAATTGTTTCAATAATACAACTGGATGGGGAAAGGAACAAATTGTCCTGGACGATATTTCTTTATAAAGTATTTAAGCTTTCAAATTAAACTGAATAGATGGTTTCGTCTTACATAATTTTGCGTAACAGATGATATTAATTATTTTATAATTATTTTTCGTACAAAAATTTCCTATTTAGATATATCTAAATTTCAATTTTCGGAGGACTGACCAGTTTTAGTAATTCTAGCCCTTTGCACTTAATACTTCAAGCAGAGGTATTTTACGAATTCCTGAACATAACTTTTTCAAATAAATTTTTGGAAAAATTGGAAACGTTGTAATGCTTACTTACAAATGCTTTTTTTATTATATTATAAATCGAAAATTTTTTGCATTAAATTAATAGCATATTTTAAAGGCGCAAAGGTACTAGTAACAATTTCCCTCTAAAGGATTAAGAATATAAAATTACAGAAATAGGGAAATTTAAATCACTATTTTCTATATTTTAATGTTAACGAGTTATGGACGCATTTTCAGAAACAATATGAGTTATTTTTCTTTTTTATATTAAATACTATTAAATATAAAATAATTTATATATTTAAATATACCCAACTTTTTATATACGGATCTGTTCGGTTGATTTTTTCTTAATTGTTAATTTGGATGCTTGTTAAGATTATTGCACTGTTATAGCGTCAAACGTTTTTTTTAAACATGAAAAAGTAATTTGTTTTATATTAACAATAATTTAAATTATGACTTCATTAAAACCACAAGACTTAAACAACTCACATTTTGAGCGTTGCTTTCTTAAAATAATTCGTGTCTCACAGTATGGAGAACACCTATAAAAGTTTTATAAACTAATTAAAGTTTACACAAAACTTTATGCACGCACAAACTCGGATGAACCTGCACCTTACTTTCGGCAAAATCTTTTTATATAAAAAGACCTATGTGTTGAGAAACGAGTTGGCCGATAGAGGAACATCAACACGTGTGTATGAAATCGGATAATCCAAGAAGATTTACTGAAATCTCACTCATAATATAACGAAGTTTTAATGTATTCCCAAATGATATGCTCAATTTCAACAAATTTAAAGAACTACCAAATCTAAACTTAGCATAATGTTCTAAGAGGACTACCAAATATTAAACTTACACGACAAATCCCTCAATAATTTTAATAAAGCACAAAAACAAAAATCTTTTTTTTTACTTAGGCTTTACTTTATGTATTTGTATATCCTTTCAGGTGAAATCTAACTTTTCCTTTGATCTGAAACTGTCTTCTACCAAGCATCGCACTTGACGACTTTCTATTAACCGCAAATGTACTGTCGTACTGCCGACGACCAACCACTTGAACAACTGAGGACGACCTGTTGAATTCTGCTTATTTTATGTCTGCTTTAGTCTAGTTGTTGCCACAGGACGTCTACTACGTCTCTACAGTTCGATGGAGTGTGGTCCTTTTAAAAGCGACTGCGTCTAATCTTACTCAATGGGTTGCTGATTTCTAGCAGGTATCTAACCAAGAGATCTAAACACTCAACTAACTCTACTTTACACAACACATTTCGATTTTTAATAATCCTTTTGGTGCAATTGAAGAAAATAAAACAATTAAAATTGTTTTGTTTTGAAATTTGTCCGTCGTCAGTTTTAAGCCATGTTTGGTAAGTACTTTTAAATGATTACAGGAAGAGCCGCAATTAAGAAATATTATTTTTAATTACTATAGAAGAGAAACGGCGGGCTCATTCCAATGATTTATCAAAAACTGAATCCATGGTTCATGCAACAAAAAAATTAAAATAGTATTAAGTGTTAAATGTTTGTCCGAAATAAAATGGTACCTCAAAAGACTTCATAGGATTAAATAAAAATTATCTTTAAACTATAAGCTCTTCACTTTCCCATAATTATAATTTAATTTTTTTCACATTTTTTTTTTCTTTAATATATCTGAAGCGATGAGAAACTTTCTTTCTTTTTCTAAATTATAAAATAAAAAGCGACCTTTAAGGAATGTGAAACAATAATGAAATGATAAACAATTGCTCCCAAATTTCCAAAGTTTAATAGATAATAGAATCTAAAGGCGAAATAATCCACAGAATGTTTCTCACCTTCGTCTCAAGGAGGCGATTAAAACAGAATTAAGGTGGTGCCAGCGGAAAAAACAATAAACACTAGATAATCGCTACCATCGTATTGATTTTGGAAAGTGTAAAAATTCCCGGAATGGATAATTAAGTGGCACATTGTCAATTAATTACCTTTATGGGAATATTACAGTCAGTCGGGACTATAGACAAGGCTATTCCAACTGTAAGCGATTACAGGTAAATAATAAGTTTATTATTGTTCGCTGGCTATTAATTAAAAGGGTGTGGAGCAATTAGACGGAGGATTGTACTCCTTGTTCCACTTTGGAATCAAGGACTGGCGAGAGTTAAAAGCATTAATTTGTTTAAATGGAAAACCACAAAAAAGGAAATTTAATCGGAACGAAATTAGACTAAGTATTAACCCATTACCTTTCCCACAGACAAAAAATTACCATTCACTTGATGACAATTTTTTTGTTTTTTTTTGTGGTAAATGTAGACATTCACGATATTTATTCTTTAGTTTTAACACTTGTTTGTTTCATCAAAATTAGAACGCTTTCCACACCTATTGATAAGACGTGAGCTTTCAAGTTGAATTAACTTAGGAAAACAAGAGAAATGTAGACCTATTTTTGAAATTCCTAAAATTAGAACTGGATTCGTCTGAATGGATTAGGCCACTTAAATTTAAGACAAATTTTTACAAATTCTTTCTAACAATAGCCCAATTTTCGTCTAAACTTAGTCTTTCCATTTTTAAATTATCCTTGACCAGATTTAGCAATCTTGTTTAAAAAATGCTTATTTTATTCGCAGTTATGTTTCTAGTTATAGTCAGGACGCAAAAAAGCGAAAACAAAGTTTAATTCAAATTGAAACAATCCTTAAAAATTATTTGCTTTTATATTTGTTGTAATATACTGCAGAAGAAAATTAAACAAAGCATTTTATACTTAACGATTGCGATCTACCAAAACAAATAAATATTTGTTTTAAGTCAAAGTACTCCCGGGTTCCGAACAAGTACTGCTTCATAGTTAAAGAAGCTTAAATGAAAACTCTTAAAATATTCATTTAATTGATTTATTTAAAATGCATAGGCAGATTCAGTTTAAAACTTTTTAAGAATTTATTGAACAAAGAGCCCTGCTCTACTCTTAAGCTCATTTAATAACAAGCAAATACAAATATGTTTACAGTATTCCCTGCAATAATGACCTATAAAATTGAATTTCATGGTATAAACTTTGATTATTCCTTGTAAAATTGGAAGAGTTTTTTTTTTCTAAATGTTAAAACGATATGTTTACTTAAAACATCGACGTAATTTATTCACTACTTCCTGGTACTTGGGTGGGATCTAGACCACATCTTTTCATATTAACGGCTACAGAAAAAAGGTAGTCATAGCACTCGGTCCTAGAAATTTTAGATATTAGTCATATTATTCCAAAAATAATATTAATTTCAGTTCATACATAGTTTTAGCTTTTTGCCATGAAGCGCCCCAAACGTATATTCCGTGCCTTCGAACTAAAATTGCACTACTGCCGGGGTACTCCAGCATTGTTGCGTACATTTGGTCAGCTAAATCCTTTTCAAATGGGGTATTTTCAATTATTGGAACAACTAATTCTTCATCGTAACGCAAATAGCGCTTCTTCTCTTCGTCATAAATTCCCTATGAGTAAAGTTATTTTTAAAATACTATTCCTTTTTTAAATAGTTCGCTTTTACCTTGATCATCTCTAGGTGTGTGCAGCGAAATTCCCTACCGGGCCACAACAATGTAGCCATAACAGCGTTCTGGGAATGAGTGTGTATCACAGCTCCCGCGTTTCGATGCATATACGCCAACATGAAAAGTGGTGTGCATTGGCTTTTTGTTAATCTGCAAATTAAACATTTAATTATCAAGTTCAGAAGCTATTCCCAAAAGAGATTTTCTTACTTTTTATATTCAGGTGGTAGTTGTAAGTCTTTCCCCTCAATATTCTGCACAAAGAGGTCTTCAGGTTGAATACGTTCTTTCTGAACACCGGACGGTGCTATGTATATATCATTGCTAAAACAAATTTTGAAAAATACATAGACCTAAACTACAAAATACAACTCTTAACTAATACCAACTTCGTTTCAAGAAAATATTCTGATGGAAATATGTTTCCTAATCTTCTTAGGTCTTTTACGACGAAATTGTATAATTAAAATGTCCATATTTTTAGTTCAAATTTATAATTTCAAGTTCATATATATTTCTTAAATGTATTCAATAGTTCTAATAATGCCTTATTCTTTGAACTATTTCTTCTTGGAAGAGTAATGAAAATTATCTACCAATTTATCCCATGATAAATTAAATTTTTCTATCCATGGAGCCATTTTTCTATTCATTTGTACTACGTTGTAACAATCTTACCATTGACTTTATCTTTCAAAATGTTTATTATAGAAATATTTATATATTTTTAAAATTATTTTACATGTACGTTTTAGTATCCACATTGAGAAAACAATTAGCCAGAACAATATTTTTTATTAAAACCACATTTAAATGTAAAAGCCAAAAACCAAGGAGTCAATTTCAATGGAATTTGAAGGGTCCACTCATTTTGAAATTAATAGGAAGATTCGGATACAAATTTAAATAGCACGAAAGTCTCTTAAAATCTTATATATTCATTTTTTACATGTACACCCATCCCTCGATTTACACGGTTTCGTTTTTACGCGGTTTACAAATTTTAGAAAAAAATATGCATTTTCTAATTTTTCGATTATTATACATAAACTGAACGCGATTGTTTCACAAACTTAATTTCAACACAGATCCATAAATTGAAAGAGTTGAAGTTGCAGAAAATAATAAAAAATGCGCTTACTCCAAATGAAGAAATTTACAAACGCGATCGTTAAAGTAAATAAAAATTGATTACTAAATTCGTAACATCAACCGAAATCTACTATAATTATCGAACCCGAAAAAAGCGGATAGTTCATCTCGAAAAGGGGTAACTATGACAAAATAGATCCTCCTGGATTAAATTTCTTTTGGAGACTCGGAAACTAAAGAACAGAAGAATCCTGTTTTTTAAAACCTCAGGCGACAAATGAAGACTGGTTTTAATTTTCTTTTAAAACGCATAATTTGTAATTTTTTTTGTTTTTCATTTTTATGAATGTATTTAAATATAATATATAACATGAAAAATGTATTTGTTTGCATATTATTTGAATAACCTTCGACTATAATTTCACATTTTTGCCTCATTTGACACGGTTATTATGAAAATTTTTACGAAATTTTCGTATATTTTTTAATTCCATTTACACGGTTTAAGTTTCAGTTGAACCTATCCTACTTTTTTATGTGCATAGTGTGTATTATTTTATATGATTTTGATTTCCACGATTTTTTGTGGAACATATCGACCGTGTAAATCGAGGGATGGGTGTATATTAAAAATTAGTAGTCATTAATAGGAGATATATAGAAAAATTACGTTGTTTTTTGAAGTAACAGAAAGAACTTAACAGTCCTTCAGTACTCTAAAAAAGTATAAAAAATATAAAATTATATTCCTTTATATGTTTAAGTTTGTAACTCTAAATACGCTGCGATACGACAAAAAGTTGATGCCTACTTTCTCATTATTAAATCTTGTTTACGGAATCGGATCGGATCGTTTAAAAAAACACCAATGAGAATAAAATTGTCCACTATTCCTATATTTTCCCATGAGCATATATTTTAAGTGCGGCTAAGAGTGAATTATCGAAAATCTAACAATTACAAATTTGTATCAGAACTATTTAATTGTGGTAGGATCATCAAAATCTGATTAGTAGTAAAGTTCTAGTAATACATTCTAAATTTCTGCGATAAAAATTCTGTAAAAAAAATCGGAGTTTGTCTTTTTGTCTCGGAGATATTAATAACATATAAAATTTAAAGGCTAGGTAATAAACCGACAGACGAACATAGATAAGAATTCTTGGTCCTACCAAAACCCTGAAACACTTAGGAACGAACATACATACGAATTTTATCTAAGTAGGTTAATACACAGCTTTAAATAGCTTAAGCTATTTAATTTACTACCAAAAAATTCAACAGCATATATCCACATAAAGCGACTCTGACTATTCCTTTAGATATCAAAGCCGGCAAATAGATAAAGAATTTATAAATAGATAAATAAATTTCTTGTTAATAAATTTATTTGATCTAGTCGTTACATTCGATCACTCATATATTCGAAATTAAATGTATGCATACAGCAACAATTTATAATAGCTTAGACTTTCTTTAAAAAATCGATATTTCTTCTTAACTGTTTCAAATCCACCAAAGCAAATTAAATTGAATGAAGTATTCACTTCACGATTTGAATCAACTCACTCTAATTTTATGCTTATTCCTCCTCCAGTTCCTGTGACCCATCCTAAATTATAAAATTGCCGACATAAATCCGGGATTAGCTTCCGGGGATGCTCCTATGAACGGGAAACGGCATTTAAATAAACCCAAATAAAAGTCCACCTTACCTCCGGCAGATCTTTGTAGATGGACATTTCCCGAAAACTGAATTTGAAATGAACTGAAAACCAATCAAAGACAGCAACTAGACTAGCGAGTTTGATAAGCGATTTTGACAGTGGCCAACTGATAAGAAGGTTGTTTATTCGCGCGTGGACTTAATGACAGCCGGAGAAGCCATTCAGCATCACTAAGCTTGAGGAATCAAGTCATTCACCTCTACACTTTCTTGCGGCTGCTGCTTTTTCTAGCACACGAACCATTGGTCGGATTCTGCAAACGCCTCCCCCGAGCTTTTACAAAAATTTGAATATTTTCCGATGAGACCTAGCTTAGATAGATTTAACATTAGTTGTAATATAACGCAGGTATAAGCCTTTCGTAAAGAATATAAGCTCTGCATACAAGGGCATAAGCCAACTAGAAAATAAATGCCCTTGCACTTCAAGGCTAGAAGAACCTTTTACATTTTAAATCTGAGCAAACTGATGAAAATGCCTCTATCTATTGCAAAAATTTAATAATTTACATAACACTTGCCTTATTTACATTATATTAAATAATTATAATCTTATTTCGCTTGCCAATTTATTCCATTAAAATACAAAGAAAATTGAGCTTACAAATAAAAAATGATATATCAAATAAGTCCTACAGTAGAATCATCTTTTGAGTAAAGATTCAATTGCGTGCCTTTCTTTAACACAAAACTTAGTCAGATTTTCAATGCAGTTAGAAGATTTAATATAAACATCATCTTCTATCCGCATTCCCATTCCACGGAACTCTTTAGGAACATCGTTTCTATCAGCGGAAATATAAATTCCTGAAACGTATACAATCAAAGCAAAACATTCTAATCAAATGTTGTAGGGCATACCCGGCTCTACTGTACACACCATGCCTGGTAACAAATTTATACTCCTCGATATTAACGGGGTGTCATGAACATCCATTCCCAAATAGTGAGATACGTGATGAGGACAGAAGCTGTAAGCAGCCTGTTTTTTTTATAAAATTTGAAATTATTAACACCCTATTTTGATAGTCATTTAAATTTACTCGCTGCAAATCCCTGCCTCTTAGGCTTTGGGGAATTAGAGAAGCCTCTTGAAGATATTTCCCCAACTTCACGCACATGGTCTCAAAAAGCTCATCCAGTGTTTTCCCCCCGGAGTTTAAAAGCGTACCTATGTATAATACACCAACAAGCGAATAACTTAAATCATATAACACAATTACTTAGTAAGTCATTTTGTAACACATGAAGTATATCGTATAATATTGCTTGCGCCATTGAAAAACTTCCACTTACTGGCCAAGTCCTTGTTATATCGCTTGTATAGCCTCCATATTCGCAACCTACTTAAAAAATTAATATAAACTTTTCAGAAGGTATTTTTGCTTTACCTGCATCCATTAAAACCAAATCACCAGGTTTTACTAATTGACTGTTATTAATGTAGTGAATAGTTGTAGCATTCATTCCCGCTGCTACCACCGGAGGATAAGCCAAATAGCTAGCGTTTCGCATTCTACACTTATAATCCACTCTGGCGAAAATATGGTGTTCACTATCATCAGGCCTTGTTTCAGCAATAGTCTCATTAATGCTCTCGGACGCGATACGGCAGGTTTTTCTCATAAGTTCGACTTCAGCAGGGGATTTAAAAACTCTTAATTGGTGAATAAATATTGTAGGGGATTGAACACTTATTTGATTAGCAGTAGTACAATCGTTGACTACGCTTGATACATTTGGTAAATCCGATGTTTTTTCATCATACCAAACCGTAAGTGGCAACTTTTTGTCTGCAACATTTCTGAAAAATCATGGATAAGAGATCAATATATCTTTAGATCTTCAGTTGCAAAAAAATACTTAATTTCTTTTAATATCTGTATACCTTTTAAGTATATGTGGTAGCTGGCCCACACTGTAGGCTTCATCAACTCCAAAGAGTTGTATGGAATTATCAATTCCAGTGCGAGGTCCATCCCAGAGTTCGGCGTACTTGTCTTTTGGGCGTACGAAAAGAATAGATCGCATCCGCTCATGGCTATCAATCGTAAGAACGAGAACTGAATCTGGCTCTAAACATCCTGATAGATAGAGGAAGTCGGTTTTCTGACGGAAGACATAGGGGATTTTGTCGCTCATATATTTTTTCGTAGAAGAGGGTATAATGACCTGGGGAAGACGTTTTTTGCTTAATACTACCTAATTAATATATACCACTAACGATATGATCTCTAAGGTTTGGATTCGTGTTAACAGACGTTTGCTGGATAGACTGTAGAAGCCTCTGTCGCCTGTTTTTAATCTCGTCCAAAGTAATCCCAGGCAACAGTTCCTCTTTTTTTATCAAATGTGGATGAGACCAGGACGTCGGTTGTCCATAGCTTTCTAGTATCTTTTGTGGATGGTTTGAGTGCTCTTCCGCGTAGTAATTGACATTTGACGAGAACTTTGCATCCGTTGATGGATTTTGTTTGTAAGCACAGCCTAAGGGTTTTCCAATCAGTTTATTCTTAATTTCTGGCTAATTCTACTTACTATATGTGATTAGATACTTGGAAATTTTCCTATTGCAAAAGCGTCTCGCGAAAAACATTTTTCAATTTAGATGAAAATTAAAGGCAAGCAAAATTATAGTTCCGTGAAAGCCAAAACAAAAATCCGAAGTACGGAATTCGCTGGCATTTCATGCAGTGATGTCAAAAACAGCTGATGCATACGTTCCCTTCGAAATAATCGATTCTGTTGGTATCATCGTAAAAGAATCGATCTTTGTTAATCTTCGTTACACACACCGCATTCTTTTTGTTTTAAACAAAGCCCTGCATTTTACACGCACAGTAAATTCAGAATGGGAGTTAATTAAAAGACTTATATCTGCAAATTTCCTTAGAATTCTTACCCAATTACTTCACACCATTGTGTTACGCACCGTCCTCTTTAAGATTTATTTTTAAAACCAAAGTATTTTCGAAAATGTTGATGTGATTTTTAATTTAATTTTTTTTTTCCTCTTTTCTTTAATTCAATAACCTTATGCAGGAAGTTTAATTTAATAATGACAAATTTTAACTTATACAACACAGAGTTATCCCTAAGTCTATATCTTTTCCAACAAAAATAAAAAATTAAATGTATAATTAAATAATAATACTGAAGAATAGATATAGCGATTTGAAAAGGACAATGGGCAAATTGAAGGCCTTAAAATATTTTCCAAGATAATTCCTAGTTTATTCCAGTTTAGTAATTCCAAGATAATTCCTAGTTTATTGGATAGAAATAAATATATATAATTATATTCAGTATGCAAATGGTAATTGCACGTCTTAGGAGAAAGCATATTTTGAAAATCAATTTTAAAATACAATTATCTTCGAATATTAGGATGCTCCAAGTTTTCAATTTCAAATGAAATTGTTTAAAGAGCTAACTTAAAACCATACCCGAATACTTAATTATATTGCAGTACAAAAACCAAATAAGATATTTTTCAGCTTCTAATAGTATTTTTGTTATTTTTTTATCTTATCAACGACTAGAGGCTAGTTATGTATTTTACGTGATTCATAATGAGGTATTATTGTAATCTTTTATTGGAATAAATAATATCAATAGAATAATTCGTTTCCAAAAATTTTAAATACGATCATATATGACCAAATCCGCCCAAGCTCCTTTGTCGTTAAATTTAAATTATAAATGGCATTACCTTACCATCCATAGTGCTTCGATTTTAATTGAGGCATAATTCTACAGGAGTTAGGAAGGGCGATATCAATCCTTAAGGGGCTCATACAGGGGTCAAGTCAAACCATTTAAACCAATCATACCTATGTACCTCACCGTTTAGCTACTTTTTTAAAAAATCTGGGGTGTTAATATGTTTGAAACTAAATAGAACTTTATTTAAAGAATCTACAATGTTGCCATTTACTATAGCAAATTTTACTACCTTAATCTAAACCTAGGCTTTTAATACTTATTTTACAACATTCTATTTAAGATAACTACACGGCCCTCCATCGAAAATCTTTCTCGGATCAAAATGGTGAATCCGGTAGATTTTTGCGTGCTGATTACGAAGAAAAACATTCAAAAAATGCCATCACGTAGAGATTTTGCAAAAAATAGCATATTATACTGCAATTTTCCAATTTTGGGGGTTTTTCTACTCTCTTCTTGAATTAGTCTTACGTGCTGGATAAAAATGGAGTTCATATCTGAAATTAGCGTCCCAAAAACCCTTTAAATCAGTTGTTAAAACCCCAACAAGCCTTTCGGAACTTCGTAAAGATAAAGGGATCACTGATTCAGAGAAGTTAGAATAAAAGGCATTATAATATGATGATATAGTTTTAATTAAACAATAACATATAGAATAAGTATATAATAATCACACATGTTCAATTGTTTAAAACTAAAACCTTTTTTTTTTAAATCTACATAAAAATTCTCCGCAATTTATAAAAAGAGATATTTAAGATGTTAATTATTCCTTATGCTTACCGTTGTAAGGAAATAAAATATAACAAGAAAAACAAGCAATTGTAAAATACTTTAATTCAAAAGATCTCCTAATAACACCATAGCAAAAATATATCTGTATTTGAACTTTTTAAACAACACAATTATTGAATATCACTTAAGTTCCTTTGGTGTGCTTGATCCCAGGTAGTGCTTTAAATCGAAGAGAGTAGATTCAACTAATTTGGCTTTTATTGATTGCCTTCCGAGTCTTTTGTAAGCCTCAAAACGATGACAACCGCCAAAACTATAAAAGTAATTTCCACCCTCAGAGCCTTTTATCCACAAAACATCAATTGGAGGAACTTCATTAGAAGAATTTGGATTCTAGGAATTTTATTAAATATTCGCTGTAACATTTTCATATTAATGATATTTATTTACTTTTAATGTCTCCATCAATGATTGAACTTTTTCATTGTCAAGAACAGATGGAATAGGTCGAAGTATAACGTTCATAGGAACATCATACACCTCTTCAATCCCAGCTGAATGGACTGTGGTTTTTGACGACATGTTTCTACCTTCAATTTGAGAAGCAATTAGTTATTATATTAATAAAACATTTATCACAACTACTTAGAATAAGTTTCGAAAAATAAATTTAACATCCCTATTTCAATCCGTCTCATTTTGCCACAGAAAGTAATTTTAAATATATTAAATAATTTATTTGGGTTTAAAATAAAATGGTATATAAAATAAAAACACAAAATCATAAAAAAATTTGAAAACATATAAAAAAGAACATAAAAATAGACGATATCATTTCTACGTCATTGGAAATAATCTCAATTGTTGTTTTTCTTTATACAAACATAAATAAATTAAAAATTCGTTATGTTTACGATTGCTGCTGGTTAACACTTTATAAAAAATATTAAAGACTAATTAAAAATAATTTAGCTGCATTTACTTTTTACTAATCTTTACCAAATCTGATTCCAAGCAAATTTTTATAGCGACGAACAAGACCCTATCAAAATCGTGTTTACCTTGCCGGACTAAATTTAATTCACGGAACAATAAAAGCAACTCCAAAAACGAAAACAAAAACAAGCACCAATGACTCGTTAAAAGGAAAAGTAATCACGATAAAACAAGGAAAACATGCAGGGTTTAAAACAATTCATGTGCAACTGATAAGCACTGACGTCTTAGCCGGCATAAACAGTCTAATCTAGCGCAATAAGTAAATTAAAAGCCAAAAACAGAACTAATTATAAACCACAAAATTAATAATTATTTTAAACAGAGCGGCTAAACCCAAAGTGCTACTTACTCGACTTAGCAAATGGAACTCGCGCTAGTACTGAAAGTGATTTCAACATCGTGAATCAGCCAAAGTCAGAGACTTTTTTTTGAAGAAACGTAAAGGCTATAAAGCTCTACTGACAATCCATGTCTTTCTTGTGTTTTTCTTATAACAAAGTCACTAACTACTAGTGATAAAAGGTGGAAACTCTCACTCTCTCCTTACTTAGGCAGCACACACTTTAGAAGGCTTCCTAATCTGCAGTATGCGTTCCAAAGTATTCCAAAGATATCGGCTAAATTTACTTTATTTTGTTTGTGATGTAGACGGTGCTAAAATTCCGCTTCTGCAATTGCTTAAGCTTCTAATCATATGCTACTTGAAGTTATCGCTTGAGAGGAGAACTTGTTCATGTCATTGTTGAACTCGAGTGAGGTTGTTTGGGGACGTCCTTCTACAATAATTCCCATTAGCATAACACTTAGGTTAATACTCTCATTTTCTGTTGACAAATGTTTCCATTTTATTTCCTAATGCAGCGTTAAAGTTCAGCACACAGCTTATCTAACAATTCACCGATAGGTAGTCGGTTACTGAGCTATTTTTGAGCTTTTAATGAAAAGCCCGCTACCCAGGATTAGATGTTTACTTTTCTTGTAACAAGAATTAATTTTATTTATTAACTCTTTCTGATATGGAAATTCAGATCTTTTTTTATCAAAACTTAATCTCCTATAGTTATTACAAGAATGTTTGAGACATTCTAAGGTACCTTCAACGAAAATATTAATGTTAATATTTTTTTCTTATTTTTTCAAAAATAATAAATTATATTTTAATGGACTAAGTTTTTTTTTCATCATGGTGTTCTATTTTGACTGTTTTTTTTTCACATTTAATGTGGGGTTTAGACAATAATTATATAATTTAATAATAATTTAATTATAATTATATATTAGACACTTAAAGATTATAAAATAGTGAAATAGAAATATTCCTGGCCAATTTATATATCGATATATGTATATATATATAAATCTATATGTATGTATGTTGGTTATGACCACTAGACGATCTCTAAAACTTTCAAAATTCATTTACTATGTAAAATTAAAAGTTTTACTACATTTGATGTGATCATCTTCAAAATACAACGTACTATAGATATATAATAATAATACAAATGTACAATTATGAAGGTTTTTTAATTTCAAATAACAATTTCTGAAAGATAACCCTTTAAGCAACGCGGTATAAATAATAAGAATAATTAATAATTAATTAGAAATATCCAGTCTATTTGTTTCTTATTATATGATCATTTTATCCAAGAACCTATCCTATAATTATTCTTGGCAGTTTACAAGGGCTAATCACAGGGACATAATAATACGCGAAGAAATTACGTAAAAAATAGTTTAAATGAAGATAAGCAGATAAAACTAGAAAAACAATGTATTTGAAATATTTTACTATTTTACTAATATATGCTATGCTATTTGTGAATTTCTTGTTGTGATCATTTTGCAGACAATTAATTTAAATATATGTAGGAAAATTAGTCAATTTGTTTGTTAGATATTTAAATTTTCCAATGATAGTATATATATTTTTTAAATTACTGGTCGAATTTATACATTTTCGAGGATTTTAGGTGAGGTCAATTTGAATCTACGAAGTCATACATTCCTTACCACAGTCTTGCGATTTAAAACAAAAAATTACCTAAACCAGGCACTTGTATGCTAATAATATTAAAATTAAATACGCTACTTTCACACTTGCCTGCTTCATGCCACTGATGTGTAGTTTTTATATACCATACCATACAATGCAGACGAACACCTTGAAGAGCATATAATATATCAATATTGAATTGAGTATTTTTCTCCTAGAAAATGAATTTTCTCGGTAAAATTGAGAAGTTGTATTAAGGTAAGTGTTATCAATAAATAATCACTAAATAGCGTCACCTACAATCTTCTAAAAGGTTTATATCGATCCGCATACGAAAAAGGCCCATCCGCTTTTTCTTTATTGTAAACGTTTCCCAGTTCTTTTTTTACAATCATTGGGTCGACGTGGTGGTATTGAAAATACGGTCAAGGGCACGTTATATTTTAATATGAGAATTAGTTGAAAGTTACATTTGATTATGCATAAACAATGAAAACTTAACTTTATATAGGTACCTCCTAATAACAATAATTACTAGGGGTAACTTCGTGCATATTTAAATTTTTATAAGGCTCTATTTTTCCCAATTTTTCAGTCATATATCAATCATTTTGGTAGCAACATCCGGAGATACTCACTGTTCTTCAGGCGACAAGTGGTGTTGAAAACATCAAAGAAAAAGATTACGAATATGGGCCGATGTAATTTACTTCATACCTGCTAAATATTAACGAAGCTAATTAAACACTATGAAGGCATTTTTGATTTAAGCAATAAATGTTTCGTTATCCTCATGTTTGATACATTTTATAATGGTCAACATAACACAATATTTCGTGGTTTATACGCACTGCGGACTCTAAATAATAGATAATTTTAATTTGTATAATTCTTCAGTTTAAATTAATTTTACACATGTTTATTTTACTGCTTGTTAATCACCCAAATTATGGTTTTATAAGAACTATCTTAACAGTCATATTATTAACACAATCAAATGCTTTTGACGGTACACTCTGATGCAAAAACTCAAATATAATTAATAGCGTACTTTTTTTCTAGATGATGAATTTAAAAATTTCTCTGAATTTGGATTTTCGTAATGCGTATGCGATTTTTTATCAGAAAATAACTCACAACTCACTTCAAACTGTCAATCCAAAATGCTTATATGTTTTAGGATTTGATGTTTAACGTCAGTATATTATTACCTTTCAGCCGATTAAATATTTTCGTTTTCCATTTTCGAATTCCATCAAAATAATTAATATTATTTATTTTTTTAATGAAATCAAACCGGTCCAGTTTTAGTGCTCCGTACGTTATCGTTTTAGTATTCCAACTCAGTTTGAAAGGGTTGCATTCCATATATAGGTAGCATTTATGCAACAATTGACAACGATTGCATTTCTTTCTAATTACGTATTCTGGATGTGTTTTAAAAATAACATACTTGGCATAAAAGGTTTACACAGCAGCATGTTATCCTCCCCTTTTTAATTCAATAAAGTCGCTATTTCTGCAAGTTAGAAATGCTAAAGTAATAGCATTTTAATGATAAAAATCAAATTGTATTGTTTCACTATCATTCCGAAATTAATTTAAAGCCAACTTAATACCATACTCAAATACTTTTTAAAAATAAACCTTATATAATAATTCTCATTTTTGAAAACAAAACAAAAAATCGTAAACACAAATAATTTAGTAAAATCTGCATAGTCAACAATTTAATAATAACAAAATCATCAGTTTAAAAGAAATAAAAATTGATATTTAAGATAGCTTAATATTTATTTATTAAACAACTTTGAACAATACTTCATTCAAAATTTCCCGTTAAAATTTTTCTTAAAAAAATAAGTTGCACTAATTCTCTGTTATTAAGATAATTTAAATTTTCCCTTTACTCTGATTTTAAGATTAAATTAGTTCACGAATTATTGAATAATAAGATTTTAGTTAATTTTATGCCTCGTGAACCAAAAATGAAAGCAGTAGCATTAGAGATTCAAACAGAAAACCATCTTCATTTGACTGGTTCACTCATTAGCTGCTTAGTATGGTGTCATGGACTGCTACCAACTTAATTCTTCTGGAAGACCTCCTGGATATTCTCCAGTTAAACATGCAGTGCAGTAACTCGCATCAGCTTTAACACCTTTCCTGTTAAGTTTTACGGCCTTTACAAGACCTTCCACACTCAAATATTCCAAACTGTCGGCTCCTAGAAAATCGTATGGGTGTTATTCAAGTCGACTATTTGATTTATTCTATTACTTACCAACATGTTTTGCCAGCTCTTTAGGATTTAATCTATTAGCAATTAATTCTTCACGTGTTGGGATGTTGATACCCATGTAGCACGGATACAGCAGAGGAGGGCTTGCTATTCTAATGTGCACTTCCTTGGCACCAGCATCACGCAAAAGTTTTATGATTGGACCAATGGTGTTTCCTAAATTTAAAAGTATTTCTTTAAACTAACAAAGTTATAACTATTTTGAGACAATACCTCTAACTATAGAGTCATCTATTAGGACCAACTTTTTGCCAGCCACATTTTCAGATAAGGCACCGAATTTCTTAGCTACTCCAAGCTGCCTCAGTCTGGTAGAAGGTTGAATAAAAGTTCGTCCCACATATCGGTTTTTACACAAAACTTCAGCAAAAGGCAAACCAGACTATAATTATAAAACTATTATACATGTCTTCACTGGCTAAGTGCTTAGAAATATACCTCTCTAGCGTAACCGTGAGCTGCTGCTGTTCCAGACTCGGGTACTGAACTTACAATATCTGCATCAATAGGAGCTTCTCTTGCAAGCTGGCGGCCGCATTGTAATCTTACAGAATACACCATTTGACCCTCGAAAATAGAATCACTTCGCGCAAAATAAACGTATTCGAAGATACAAAACGCATACAATTTATTAAGATCAGTTCTTTCAACAATATCCACTGTGCGTACTCCGTTACGGGTCATTTCAACAATTTCACCAGGCTGAACTTCTCGAACGTATCTGGCACCAATCGAAAGAAATCCGCAACTTTCACTGGATATCACCCAACCTTCAGCTGGTGCATCTTCTGGTTTTACTTATTAGAAGGAATAATAAGCGATAACAAGTATTTATAAATAATTTTATAACTTACAATTTCCCAAGTTGATTGGAACGATTTTTCCTAAGCATAAAGGCCTATTGCCGAAAGGATCGCGAACCCCGTAAATTCTATCTTTTAACATAATAACAAGCGAATAAGATAGCGGTGCCATCTGCATAAAATGCCTAATCCTAGCAGGCCAGTCTGGTCCTTCTCTCTGTAATAAAATAATTTTTTTTATTTATTTAGTTGCAAAAAAATTGATATTTACATTTTTTAAAAATAGTAAAATTCTTCAAATTTCAACATATAATTTTGTTTAAATAGAATCAGATAAAACCAATCGCGGAAAATAAATCAAAAATATAAATCGAATTAATTTTCAATATTATACTGTTAATTATTAATATAATAAAACAAAACTATATGAATATAAAAAACATCGTTGTTGTTGAAGTTCGATTAAACGTAAAATAAATTGTAGCCATTACTTTTAACTTAAAATAATTGTTTAACATACCTCCCCCTCTGGTGGGCTTAAGCAAAGCGCTTGTGTAATAAGTTCCGAGTCACTGTGCGTGGATAGTCCCACTCCTCTGCCCAAAACCTGTTATTGAAGAATTAATTTAACTTTAATATAATTATAATTTTTTATAATCTTACTTCTCTTCTCAGACTCTCACAGTTTATCAGTTCCCCATTGTGCGCCAATCCAAGAACTCCATGTGCAGTATGTACCACGAAGGGTTGGCAATTAACAACTTCTGATGCTGCTGACGTCGAGTAGCGTGTGTGGCCAATTCCCAGATTGCCCTTGAGCTTTTTAATGGATTCATCGTTGAATATATTATTAATCATTCCCATTCCTTTGTGCACATTAAAATTTTTCGAACATTTTCCGGCACTCGTTACAATTCCAGCTGATTCCTGACCTCTGTGCTGAAGTGCTACTAAACCTAAACATATAACTTGAGGGATATCAATCTGAAATAGTAAAATATGTAAATTTTTACACTGTGTTGAAATAAGAACAAGAGTTTTACCTGAGTGGGCCAATCTCCAACTGCAATTGCACCAAACACTCCACACTCGTGTGTTAGCCCGGTTACCTCTTTTGAAAATTCTAGCTTTTGACCACATACTGTCTTGCCTTCAATTAAAATTTAAAAATTTCTAAACTTTTCATCAATTATTTAACTACATACCTCTTCTCGAACAACACGTTTCGGCTTTATCTTTTATTGTCATCGATTTCGTGCGTTCTGAATTTTTCTCTTCCATTGTTATCTTATGTTACTCTGCCAGTAAAAACAATTTGTCCTCGAAATATCTTCGTCCAATAGCTACAAAATAAAACTAACCTTTATCAGTTTTCCGAAATGAATTCTACTAGTGCTTATGTTATTATGTGCGCTTCTTACATCATTGAAGAAAACTTAATTTTTAGCTCCGTTTGGAAGGCTGGCTCCTTTATATCATAATTATACAAGTGATAAGACTTCGTTCGGCTGTATTGAAAACACATGCCAGAATCTTATTACTAGGGTGATAATGGGATGCTGAGGACTGGCTGAACCGCTTAAAGCAGGTTTTAGCTCTAAAATAATTTTGTAGATAAGAATTTTTGCTTTCGGGCCTCCTGAATTAGTCTATACTCGAAAATAATATTATTGACTGCAGATAATTCCAGGCCAATTCTCATCTGAATGATTTTCTATTTGAAGCCTTTCTGAGACCCTGAAGTCTGTTATCAGTTAAAGTGTTTCAGGAGCTTTCCAAATTTGTCTACGGGGGACTGGCTTAACAAAAATCATGAAAGCGAAATTTTCCATAAAGATTATTTCGGATTAATTGGAACGAAGTAGAAATCCATACGTAAACGATTAATATATCAATAACTAAATGCAATTCGAAATGATAAGGAAATGTCGTTATGCGATTACAATTCTCTACAAATTGCGTTTTTTCGTTTAGACTCTGACGTAATCGCTTCGACGTAAATAATATAATGCAATATGTTTTCAAATTACACACTCTGAACTATGAAATGATGCGTTTGGTTTTTCTTTTTTCAAAATATAGTGTGTACGAATGCAAATACAATAAACCCTCGTTATCCCCGGTTTTTTTATCTGCGGTTTCGGTTATCCGCGGTTTGAAATTTGGCGCAAAAGTTTACCGCGACGAACGCATGTCAACTATTATTGCTATTATTAACACAATAAATTAAACTGACATCGATGAAATGATCTCAAGTCATGATCGTCAGGAATTAACACTAGGAGAACTAGTCCACTGCTGTTTCCAATAATGAAGCCTTTTTAGAAGATGGCAAAGAAATTGAGACTAAACCAGATTTTACACTGAAAACATTAAATGAAATTTTTCCATTAACAGAACAATTAAGTAATCTAATTAGAACCTCTCCTGGAAAGGTGATTGCAGTATAAAAGAAGCATTCAAACTTTAATTATAGCCTTATGTTGAACTAAGAGTGAGAAGAAACTTGGAGTACACCATTTTTAAGTGTATTTACTCAAAACACACATGAAACCTAAAATAAGCACTTCGAAGCGTTTTATTTTTCTCGTCATATTTAAAATTATAATTTTTTAATACCAATTTTTTAACCAGAGCTGCGCCCTTTTAATTTTTTGTTTTAAATTAATGTCTCCAATTAACAAATCTGTTACAATTTAAAACTTGTCTCCAGTGTGTAAATTTTAGTGTTTTCGTTATAGAATTGTATAGAAAACTAAAAAGATTAGTAAAAAGTAGTTATAAGAAATATGTTTTTTTTAAAATCAAAGTTTAATAAAATTTTTTCACCCCCAAAGTTTTTGTTTTATAATACATTCGTTTTAATAATTACAATCCAGTTTCTAAAGCAAGAACTACTTTAATTACAGAAGATAACCATAGAACTCGTGAAATAAAAACGTGTACTGCGGTTAAGCTTGCAAAAAAGAGGTAAAGTATGATCGGATAGTAAATGCATAATAAATTTGAAGATTAATAGGTACACTTTGTTACAAACGTGTGAAATTAATTTCCCAAATTTGTTATCATATTAAAGTCAAAACTATAACAACTTGTCTTTTTTGAAAAATAGTAATAGTAACTTTTATTTAATCAATGAACCGAGTGGGTTGTAAATAACATTAGAATAAATAATCGTGTTCAATTGAAAAATTGCCAACTAATGGTTTAAATGCGGCACATGAATTGAATTCTAAATTAAATCACATGTAGAACATCCCACTAAAATATTTCTTAGACATTACACTATACTTAATTAGATATTCGAGTCTTAATTGTAATAAATTGGTCAACAGGTGTCAATCATTAAAAAGCGTCTCGTTACCAAATTTGGATTAAGACCAGAACATGTTCCCGTTTGCAGACACTCACCTTGAATTAAAAACTTGTACTTAAGAAAAACGAAAAACAGAAAAAATATAGATTTTTTGCTATGCCTGGTTAGACAATAAATACAACAATCCGCGAAAACGTGAACGTCTAATAGTCGCACGTGGCTGTTACTCAATCAGACGCCGTACACAGAATGACACTGGCCGCCTGTCCAGTAAACATCCGATCCCTAGATCAAATTGCGAAGAAGACGAAGAGTTTGTAGCGAAGAATTATAATTAAAACAGGTTTTAAAGCCGGCAAGGGATGTTATTCGAACTTAAGAAGTTGTAATTCTTCTTTCCGTTCAGTTTGGAAACTTTCGTTTATTTATTCAAGACAGTTGCGATTCAATAAACTAGATTCATCTGATTAATTCCTTTTCGCCAAAACGGTTTAGAACCTTATCAATTTTACAACGCTTTTATCAATACCGGGGTCCCGAAGAGGGGGCACCCTAAAAAATAAAATAAATTGACCCAAGTGTGGAGTGGGATTGATCCAGAGGTAGAAAACATTAACATTAAGCCAGCCTACTGCTAACTTTTATCAAGTTGTAATTTTTCTAATTTTTAACTTATATAAACGGTTTTATACTTTACATTCGTTGTTATTTCATGGATCTCATATAGATTCACTTATAAATCCCTTTAGCTCTCATTCTTTTCCTGTGAGATCAAATGTATATCTCAATGTCTTGCAATCCATCACAATTTCTTTACTTATTTTATCCTTGAATTTCTTTCGGCTGAAATTTCGTACCTGTTGCCATAAATTATGAAGTACCTCAAAACGGAGTACTTGGATCATTGAAAGTGTACGGTTCCCTTTTCATACATCAAAGGCTTTTCAGGCGTTGTGTAAAGAGAATGTATCTTTTGAGCAAATCGCTGCACTATTATGAATAAAATGAGCACCTTGAAATTTCTTTCAATTCTTTATTTTGGGACATTCGTTTCCTTACTCATTTTATTTTTTGAAGCGACCTTAGGAATGTGCTTTATAAGGCATCAACATAGGTCAAATCTTACACAAATCTTATAGCTTTTTCTGGATAAATTACGAATCATAAATAATAAATATAGTTTCATTTTTAAACTGTAGCATAAAAGAAAAGTAAGGCACATTTAAAGGAATTTTTAATTCTTTAAACTATTAACATCCAAAATACAAAAAAGTTTAAAAATCGTGTTTATATAATACAAAAACTTTCCCACATCTTAGTGATTGTATAAGCCTTTCGAAGTTTGCAACTATAATTTAAAGTTCTTCTTATTTTTTTTCAAAAAATCATTTTCAAAAACTTCAATAATAATACATTTTCGGATTAACAGCGCATTTATCATGTATGGCGACTTATTTTTATAGTTTGTATAATTTTCATAATGTAAAAAAAAAAGTTTTTTATTCATTGAAGTCTTTTGTTTTGCAGTAATTAATTGGAATTTAAAATATGATCAACTTGTATCTACACAAATAATTTACCAATCTGTTAAATTATACCTATATTTATTATACTAATACAAGAACGCTTTTAAAATTTTTAATTCCATTAATTAAAATTGTTCATCAAAGTTGTTTTCAATCAAATTGTATAAATGTTCTAATATGTGAATTTCCGAAATATTTCTTATTATATTATTATTATTATAAGATTAATGCTTCTAAAAACCAACGCGTTTTCTAAAAGGTAAAATGCTTATAAAAAACAAAATTTCTTATTTTAAATTTCTTTATGAACATCTTATGAATTCCCGGATTTGAAAATTATTTATTATTAATTAAATGCCCCTTATGATTTTTTGTGCATATACGTACTTAAATGCTTATCTAAAAAATTCCAGTAATTTTACTTTTAAGTGATAATGAAAAAAATTCCGTAGTCTGAATTTCTAAAAAATTCATAAAATGAAAAGAAATTTTTTATCAACATTAGCAGCTGTTTAAATTGGGAAATATTATTCCATAAATTCCACGATCCCCTTTTGAATGACCTTTACAACTTAATCAATAGTTTTTATGTAGCTACTTAGTTACTAAGAGGCCCTCTACTGAAGGAAGGTTCTGCTCCCCTGAATAAAATTCAATCGCATAAAAATGCGTCGTTGGGACACCAAGTATTAATCAGATCAGTGAAGAGTGTAGTACTGAATGCTCAGCCTGTCTCCGCGTCTAGCTCAATCAATTAAATAATATCGCCAAAATGAGTAAAGAAAGTGAGTAAATATTCTATAATATAAAATAATTAAGAAAGGTTCTAGCTCATTAAATATTTTAGTCGGAGGATACGCCTTGGGAAAAGTAATTATTGAAGGGAAAACGAAGATAGTCTATGATCTTCCGAAGAACCCTGGCTTGTGCCTACTTCTAAGCAAAGATCGTATTACTGCTGGGGATGGAGTTAAAGCACACGACTTAGCCGGCAAGTCGGAAATCTCAAACAAAACAAATGGAAAAGTATTTGAAATTCTAAACACTGTGGGTAAGTACTATTTTAAATGAATATTAAATGTTCGTTTTGATAATCGTTTTGAATTTTTTGATAGGCATTAAAACCGCCTACGTGAAAGAGGCAGCTCCCAATGCTTTTATAGCCAAGAAATGTGCCATGATCCCAATAGAGTGGGTTACACGAAGATTGGCAACTGGTTCCTTCCTTCGTCGCAATCCTGGTGTCCCCGAGGGCTACAGGTATTCTCGTTTTTATATCTTCTACATTCTTTTCTGTTCATTTTGCATATGCAAATTCTGTACAAGAATCAATTTGTTATTTTTCTTCTTAATCATGAAACTTATCGATTCTCATTTTCTAACCACAAAAATCGTATTGTTTGCGCGGTTTAACAGAAATTACATCAAGTTAAGTGTTTTTACGTTACACGTGCGAGTAACTTTTAATACATGCCTACCTTCGAAGGTCATTTAAAAAAAATTAAATTCATGATTTTCATTATTGACATATTTGAGAATAAAAATTTACACAAAATTTAAAAACATGTGTCTTATATGATACTTTAACAAATTGCAAAAGTAGACTTACATCACATTTTGATTATAAATGCTCCATTTCTTGCAAACCGTAACCAGAGGACGTTTTTTGGATTTTTTCATCTTATTCGGTGTTACGGACGATACCAAAGTAGAAACAAACATGTTTTTGATTTCAATTTCATATTTGCGTAAACGTGATAACCTTAAATTAAAAAGTAAGGGATAATAAAATTTGATAAGACTGAACTAATTACCGTATTTCTCCCCAATAAACAGATTCTCCCCACCGAAACAGGAAACATTCTATAAGGATGACGCAAACCATGACCCCCAATGGTCTGATGAGCAAATTATCTCGGCTAATTTTAAATTTAATGGTTTGTTGATCGGTGAGTATTTTTCAATATAAATTTTTTAATCGGTTAATACTCGTTCACTACAAATGATAAGGAATCGGCTAGAAGCTCCCCTCGGGTGATTTAATGACCTCCTGACATTAATCAATTGCATAGAATGGATTGGAATGTATGTCACCACGTAATGCGTCTTTAGCTTAGATAAGAAAAATTTGTTACTAAGGGATTTTGTTCCCAGTTTACCAAATTATTTTTCTTAAATTACTCGTGCGTATCCACAAGCAGTGATCACACTCTGAAACTTTTTTCTTATGAGATATGAGCCTTTTAATGTTTGAAAATATGGACAACGTGCTTCCACTAAATTCAAACTCACGTGCACGATGCAATCAAATCTAGAAATGTTAGACAGATTTCACTTTTAAAATGCAGATAAAGTTATATTTAGCTCTATACCTGTTGAACTTTTCAGTAACAGTTTATTTATGTTATTATTGCACTCTGACTACGCGTTGCAATTTTGAAATCATTACCATTAAATTTGGGAGAATTTTTATTGGAATTTAAAAACGATTCTTGAAAATATTAATACACTCAAATCTTCATTTACACAAACGTTTCTTATATCATTCTGACTTAGTAAAACAAAAGAAGTTTCTAGCTTGTTTTACACGGTTTTTTTCGGGATGTTAGCAAGAAACTATATTTTATTCTGTTTGCCAATTTGTTCGGTTATATCATTATTGCTTTATGATCCTAAAACTGTGGATCGTTTTTTAATGGAATCTTCACTAAAATATTTATGTACAAGCCGAAATTAACAAAAGAATCTGAACCGTTTTCCCAGATAATATATGGCCGTTTTTTCTTAATTTCAGGCCAAGATGAAGTTGAAATAATGAAAAAGACCACCATCCTTGTATTCGAAATCCTTGAAAAGGCCTGGGCAACTAGAAACTGTGCCCTAATTGACATGAAGATCGAATTTGGGGTAGATGAAAATGGACAAATTGTTTTAGCTGATATCATTGATTCCGATTCATGGCGTCTATGGCCAGCTGGCGATAAACGTCTGATGGTTGATAAACAGGTGTATCGCAACCTGACCACAGTGACTTCATCTGATCTAGACACAGTGAAAAGGAACTTCATATGGGTTATCGATCAATTGGAAGGAATCATCCCTAAGAACGATAACTTGGTTGTCATTTTAATGGGAAGTGCCTCAGACAAGGATCACTGCGAGAAAATTTCCAAGTACTGTAAAGAGCTTGGACTTAATGCCGAACTCCGAGTAACATCTGCCCATAAAGGAACTGAGGAAACGTTAAAGATTATGTCTGAATACGAGGGAATCATAAACAATTTGGTCTTTGTTGCTGTTGCAGGTCGTTCAAATGGACTTGGCCCTGTTTTGTCCGGCAATACAACTTATCCAGTTATCAACTGCCCTCCTGTAAAGCCCGACAATATTCAACTAGATGTGTGGTCTAGTCTGAATGTTCCGTCTGGTCTGGGATGCGCCACAGTTCTTTATCCAGAGGCAGCTGCCCTACATGCTGCTCAAATTTTGGGTATTGGAAATTATATTATTTGGGGCAAATTGAGAGTGAAACAGTTGAATAACTTTGTTACTCTCAAACAGGGTGATAAACTTATCCGTGGAGTCAGAAAGAGCGAATATTAATATATACTTTTTAAATATTTCAAACGTTGAGTAATAATTTGTTTTTGTTACATCATTTCAAATTTTGTTGTATTGATTTCTTACGTGAACGCTAATAATATTTATGAATGCAACAGCACAGTAAAAGAATAATAATGCTCTTGATTCTCAAAGTAATGTGTAATAAAAAAAATTGTACTAGCTTTTAATAGTTTACAGTTATTTCAATATATACAAATAAAATCGTAGACTTATGGCTATGGAAAAAATTAAAAACAATTCCCAAGTGTTTGAGTCGCTAACGTAAATAAAATTCGGTAAGTATAAAATAAAACAATAGTTAACAAAAGAAATTTATATTAAAGAAATAAAAATACTACAAAAACAATTAGCTGACATCAAGAGGTACATTGGCTCTATCATAAGTTAATCTCGCTGTTAAATTCGGATGGCATGTTGTGTAATAGAGAATCATAAAAGCAATTCCGAAAAGATTCATTACAATTGCAAATACACAATATGGTATAAAAAAATAACTCTCCTGGAGCGTACTACTTCCATAAATAACAGATAAAGCAATGCATGCTATATTCTCTAAAATGCAGACACTATAATAAATTGCAAATCTATAGCGAGTTCTGCCCTCCTTTGGTATAATGTACGCGAAAATATAAACAATACCTAATACAAGAGAAAACGCGAAGCTATGAAAAATAGTCTTTGAACAATAGTGTGGCTTATCGAAAATAAGTAAAATTATACTAGTAAGTAATATACGGCTGCTAAACGTTATAAGAGTCCAAAGGGGGAAAATACTTGCAATTAATGACATGCAAAGTACACGAGATACTGCAAAACAAAAAATAAGAGATTAATAAAAACTTAAATTTAAAGCAAAATTTAAATTTAAATAGATTATAAACGATATGAAGTTTATGCTATGATTCAAGTTTAAAGATACGTATTTTTTAAATTCGTCAATGTGCTAATTTTGGATCTTATAACAGAGAGATATTTTCTTTAAAAAATCGGTAAATCACGGACTTCTGTATTTGATTATTTTCAAGTGGCTCACCTGCTATTGAAAAATGCCAACAACATTGTCCAACAACGCCACAAAAAGAAATCTCTTCCTTATCAGCCTGAGAATACCTCGAGTATTTGTGATAAACAACCATGCACCAAGCTAAACTACACACAGCGCTTCCAATGGCTGAAACTTGGTACCCTGTAAATATTCTCAATTTTAGTCAATTTTATAAATAAAATATTAACAAATTTACATGAAACCCGGTGCCCATATTGAAGAAATATAGAAAGCTGCAGTACCTTTTGAGGGGCAGTTTCCAGAAAGCATTCAAATATTCTTATGAGAGCTACGTCACTTTCTTCCTTTATCATGAGCTTAAAGTACCTTAATTACAAAAATGATTTAAGATTGCTCTTTTTGGAATTTGACTAATACTTCTTCTGTGTTTCTACATCATGTTTCCTTTCAGCTTTTTTGCTCGATATTGCATAGGAAAGTGATTGGCAGTATCTGGAATAGTGCTGTACTTGAATTACGAGCTATAAAAATTAATTTCTTATCTACCGAAAGAAAAAGGGAAGAATTACTACAAAGTAGATAAAGCCCAAAGAGCCATGTTGCTTCCGAATAGCTCTACTTTTGTCCTGGAGGTACCTGCAATTGCAAAAGGGTAAAATAGAGTAACTTTCCATTCATGGTCCAAGGCAACTTACATATTGATGGACAAAAGAGTTGTAACGACCATAGGGATCAAAATGCAACAAGTAGTCCAGACAAAGTAGTTTATTTCGTTGTTTCTATAGTAGTCTGCTGCGAGAAATACATTTAAAATAACATTGACCAGCCGCATAATAATTGAAATGACGGTCCAGAAAATATCCAAATCGGTGACTGAATATTCATCGGAACTGGTTAACACAGGCTGCAAATTTATCTCCCCATTCAAGTCATTGTTTCTTTCCCCCATTTTTGTAAAATTGGTTTAGAGAAGCTTAAAGTCGACACAATTTCAACGTGAAATTCATTCTTAAACTCCATCAGGGACTGAGGAGAAAACGTGAAATCTTTTGAATGCCATCCTGAGAGGTATTCACCTCGAAAACACAACGTCAAATTTCTTGTTTACCTCGAACCGCTCGAACTCAGAGCCGACGTCAGAGATCAGCTGGAAGTCGCTGCGGTGAGAAGGTCCGTTAAAAACATCGAGTAACTCCCTTGAATTGTTTTTAAATAAGTATTGATATTTTAATTGAATAGCATTGAGGTAAAAATTAAGTTGGAAAGGAATAAAATTAAATAAAAATCTCAGGATTTTGCGTCCGCCTTGAACCTCCAGAATCTTGTACAGAGTTTACAGTGTACCGTTCTACCACTTAACGAACGCAGCGCTCCTCAGTGCGCTGATTTTTTGTTTGTTTTGCAAAAGTGTCATGTTGCATTCTTCTCGTCTACGTTCGATTGGATTTGTGGTTTTCTTGTCTTTTTAAGCTTTCCTTCGAAGCTTCTTCCAAGACCTTATGGTAGCCACAAGAGCGACAACGGCACTGCTCACCTTTGTAATAATAACTAATGCGTGCGGTCCACAGTGGCATCAAAGAATCTCGAGTGAACAACACGCCGATCACACTTAAGTAGTCCGGGGCGGTATTCCTACCTGGAAATTGAAATCGACAATCGTTAACATTCCTAACAAGTTACCTTTGCATTTCTTTGTGATTATTGCCCGTTTATAGTAAGCAGGTGAGTTGAACAAGTGAAGAAAGGGGAGGTTGTGGGACGCACTAACCATGCACATTGACCATAAGAATGCTATTCGGGTGCTAGGGCCAAGAATATCGGGTAGCTACCCTGCACCAAACGTAACACGGTTTTTAGGGGCTCACTAACCAAGTACTGCTTGTTCGCGAGATTAACATTTCAAATGGTAAATGCATCACATTCTTCTACTTCTGTTTCGTAGTAAGAATCGATGACGCCTAATTCGTCATTTTCTGCTTCCGTTTGAGGCTTCTGGGTTACGCGGATATCGGGCGAACTTGTGCACTCATTTCTAAATTTCAAGCACACGAGCTGGGGAGGGGATTCGAAAGAAGACGGATGACTCCTGTGTTTTTCCATTCTTTTGTATACTTCCTTGTCATGCATTCCACACCGATATGCAGTTTTTTTTTGTCACTGTTCTATGCCCTTTTGTAGTGTTCAGGGACTTGCCCTTTTGGGCACGTCGATTGACTCAGACACTTCATCTCAGAGTTAAGCTGCTTCTCAAATTTTCCGCTTGGTCCATTGTATTTTGATTTTATTCAGAATGTGTAAACCACGAAGATCGATTTATAATATACATAAAAATTAATTTGTTTTATCCATTCTTCCATGTTCTTAATTTATGATATATTTAGCTTATAGGCGACAAATGTCTTTTAAAAGCAACATTACCTCAAACAACCGACAAACACCAATTAAACATCGATATATTCTTGTGTTTCTTTTACTTTATTTGTTAATATTTGAATTATATTTACTTCGTACTAGTTTTTGATCACGGTCTAGAAAGTATGTTCAGTCCTACGGTTCTCAAATTGTACCCCTGTATGAAGGGACTAACCAAGTGGTGCTACGATAATCTCTCTGGTGATCTAAATAAAGAAATTCTAAATTTGTACTACTCTGTGTATACCTGACTATCGACTGAGTCAACTTGTGTGCTGGAGGTGTACATAAAACTCGAAATAAATTGATGCAATCGGACTCGTAGCCGCAAGATTAGAGTACAAAACTGTTTAGGAGTTTAGTATGGCCGTGCGTCGTCCTTTTCACGATATTCTTCAAGGCCCTATAATATAATTAGTTTAAGAATTTCAAATTGTTTTCTTAACAATAGAATAAATAAATACTGCGCAGAGTTTAATTTTTACAATAGTGGAGACAAAATCCTAGAGACTAAGGCTATAAAACCACTACCGGCGATTATCAGTTATCGGCTTACAGAATCAGTGCTACATTTTGTGTCATAATAACACGGTCACGAACTTTAACAGAAAGGTAGGCTAGAGCTGCTGCCGCAACACACCATTAGCACAATCCCCATTTTATGTTAGAAATACTCTAGCTTTATCAATCAATATCAATGTTTGAAGATTTTAAAAAAAGATCCAATTATAGTCCAGTGTGGTATCTTGATTAAAATAAAATTAAAGGTGTTATTCAAAGAAGTAATTATAAACTTTTGAGAATTAGATAGGAAGACTTTATTCTATCGTAGATATTTGAAAATACATAAGTTCTTTAAAAAATTACTGCTTTTGGAATGAGAGAATAAAAGTACATGCTTAAAACAAGAAGCATGCTATCACTTATAAAAAACCAAGTTACTCTTCCTCCCGCACGAAAGCTCTCAAGAGCAGGACATTTTGTCTTAAAAATTGTGCAATATTTTATTTTGTATTATGTTGTTTTTAAAATTTTGAATAAACAATTAATATAAATATTCAAAAGCAGGAAATGGTTTGATAAACGGAATAGGTCTCCCAGTCGTTCAGTTCTTCACAAATAAAAATTTACAAAGAACAAAAAGGATCGATTTTTTCGTAAGAAATACCATATAATTCATTCAGAAAGGAAGGGTAATCATTGATCAATTAAATCTTGTAATTTTTATAATAATACCACATTTTCGCTTTTCAGTAGAGAATAATTTTTTTTTATTTTACCGTTCGTATAGTAAACATGTAAATATACAACATAAATCCATGTGGTGGGCTTATAACGTAAACGAAACAAAAAAGTAGTATTCAGAATGTGAAAATAATTTAGGCAATGTCAGCGACACGCAACAAAAAAAAATTTTCTGGCCTCCGTGTACTATGGATACCGGGACGGCATCATAAGCATAAAGGTCGGTGTGGAATAACTGAGAAACAATTAAATTATCCCCAACGACGTAAACCACACGAACAATGGACTCTTGGTGGCAGAAGTGGTCAGGAAAATTTAATTAAAACGTAAGTTTACAAATGAATATTGAAGATGTCCATGATCTTCTATCAACAAGATTCGTATCATCACATTCTTTGCACTATTAAACAATGTCTTTGTAATAATGGTCTTTATTTGTCATAATTTTCCTAACCACATTCATTGAACTGTATCATTAACGTTATCTAAAGCATCTCTACACAAAATACTTAGCGCAGAATGCACACACCGTAATTTTCTTTATTAAAAAAGAACATAATTAATTTTTTCCTAATTATTTAAAAGCAATTATTTTAAATACAGGTTTTAAGGTAATGAGTACTTTCAATAATGTTGCTTTAACCAGTGAAAATTGTAAGAATTTACAATTATATGAACTAAACATAAATAAAATCATAATAACAAATTTAAAAAGTAAAAATTCGCTTAATCAGTTCTTTTGCTTTAAAAAAAAAAACATGGTTCTTAAGATTAGCATTACTTTTTTACGGGAAATATTAAACATGTATATAGTGATTCACCAACGTAACTTAACGCGCCATTGATATAGAGAAAGCATAAATAATTGTTGTTTTATATAAAAACACAGGCATACTTTCAAAAACTTTGATAAAGAATCCATAGACCGTAGTAAAAACTCACGTTAGTTTCAATGTCATGTATCACACTTTTTGCCCTTCCGAATCAATAATCAAAATCAATGAATGAAATCAGTCAGCCTTCGTGCAGATCTAATTCCCTTTGACATTGGTCTTTGCTCTTCGGGAAGGCCTTTCATACACTTGGTAAGATTGCCATTCACCTAGGGCAACTTAACCTGTTACACAGCTCAATTTGTGTGACGAAGTGATCAAGTCATTACTCCAAAATTGTAATGGTTTCGAATTATTCCCTCATTCCTAGTAATTTATTTGCGACACTTTTTTAATATTAAGTAAATTATATATTTACGCATCTCTGAATTTTGCATTTTTTTTCAATTTTAATTTACTCATAATTTTAGTTTCAGTTACAAACAAATATATGTGTATATTGCACATTCAAGCACCTCTTTAAATGTGTAGAAAGCGTTTATTTCTCTTTTTCTTAATATTTTTGAATCAGTGTTTTGATATTATAAATTCTTTTTAAGGATCATTATTTGTTTGCAATATTTTTCTATAAAACTTAAAAATAAAATGATTTAAGTTTACTTATCCTAAACGTAAACGTATCCGTACCAGTAAGAACGCACAATTAGATTTTCTTATGTAACAAATATCATTTAAAAGGCAATTATATTGAGAGAAAATCTAAATGTGAACAATTATTATTTAATTAGTTAGTACCAGACATTTTACATAGACAAATATAAACTTGCAGCTGTAACAATTGTGTCAACTAAATGTAAAAAGGTAAAACTTGAATAAGCTAATGGATAAGAATTAAGAATCATCTTTAGGATGCCTGGAGTGGGCGACGACGGTATCCAATGAGCCATAATACAGCAAGAACTCGTCTCGCCAATATGATTGTTGAATGAGCTAATTTCTACTTTGCATGCAAACGAACAGCACGAATCTATCTCCAACAAATTGAGCTTAGTTAAACTGGAGAATTGGCTGGGATAAGGTAGATTTTTATGAGTACAACAGACTGCAGTTGATAATATTGCCTTGAAAGTACTGGTTGGGGTCGCGGTCCCGGTGTCGTGTTAATTCATTTCAGATATTTTAAAGGAAAAGAAAAGTTAGAATTTTCATAATTCTTGCATCGAGCATTATCATTGTTGGTAAACTCATCAACACACATATGAAATCATTAAAAGCTTGCTCGAACAAATCGATCTATAGATCAATCAGTTGTGAAAAAATCAAATTAAATCTGTTAAGAGTGGTCGACAGGTGATATGCTATCATCATCGTCATCGTTGAACTTTAGTGTTATGCAATTAGTTACCTCCTTTGTATTTCGTAATTGGATGCTTTTAAGTGTAATTCTCTGTATGCTCTTTAAATTCATGCCCCTTTATTTCATTAAAGCATTTTAGAAAAATCCAAATTGATACCTCGATATTTTTATATACCCAAATAGTGCTGTTTGCTTTTTTATCTTTTTATCCTTTTCTATATGCATAAACGTAGTTGTCAATGTTTCCATAAACAATTTTTGGCATCAAGAATTTAAAAATTTTGACAAGGAATATGTGATGAACTGCAAACAAAAAAAGGACTTACGCTTCCATAATGCTTCTCTTGTGATAAAAATATGCAGTATATTTATGTCTCGAAAGATTTTGAGATATTTCTCACTACAATCCATTTTATTTCCTTCTTGATTATTTTGTAGTGGACGACAAAAGTAATGACAGTTGCAAGACTGATTAAATACTTCGAGTAAAATATCCTTGGATTCGATTTCACTGTAAATAAATTGGTCTCTTTTAGAGAATTATCCGCAACAACAGAAGGACCAAGTGTATCATCAGTTCTACCAGTCTCATGTGCAATAGTAGTGAATGCGCCAACTTCAAGCATGAAATTGGACGAAGAGGTTTGACTCTTCTAGTTGTTAACTTGTATAATTATACTATTTAATTATATTATTAGTCTAATAAATTTGCCATTCTGAATACATTTGATGACGACAACATAGAAGGACGAAACCAAGCAGAACAAGAACACAGCGAAATAAAACAGAGTGAAAAATTTAATGGCACGTTGCCAATAAATGACAAAAGGGATCTGAGGCAAAGTCAAATAAAGGTAAAGTTTTCTAACGATTTTTATTTTAATTCAAATATTTTTTGATTAAATTAAAAGCAAAAAGTGAAAATGTCTTTTAGTTGAATTTTACAACTTAAAGTGTAGTAAAGCTATGGAAAAGGAATAAAAGTATGCAATAAGTATTCTCTTTTTGTTCTGTTGTGTATGTTTACAATAGATTGTCATATAATGGACCTTATTCTAGTAAATTTCTATTAATAATATTAGCACTTCAATCGGCCATAAACAGCCGTGTCAGGTGAAGTTCAATAACAAGAATGAAAGTCGATTTGGAATCATTGTTTGGTCTACCATCTAAAAGCAAGTCATTAGAATGAATCAATGACTTGAAATGTATAAAAACTATTTTTTTATGATAAAAAACGAAATTAAAAAATGTATAATTAATACATGAGTCCTATTATTTAAATATATACATTGAAGTCAATGCTAAGATGTGTACAGAGTTTGAAAAAAAAAATCCAGCAAATCGTTTCGAAATATTCTTTATATTATTTAAAAACAAAAAACAGTTTCAATGCAAAAGAACCAGAAGAATTGCTTGTCAATGTGATAAACAGAGATTTTTTTCATATCATCTTCAATCTGGAAATCCTTGGACGACGTGTTGACCCTTTTCAGTAGAGGCAAAATCTTCAAATTCTTTTGGAGTTGTTCTTTTCAGTTTTCTGGTATATTTTAAGTATTTGCAGAGCAGGTATATGCAACGTATAAAATACAAACCATTGTGCAACACCAGGTATCGTACTTTCGATCTCTATTGGACATTTCTGAATGAAAGATGAATATGAATTGGTATCTGTTTATTCTATAAAATAATATGATAAAAAACTCGCGTATCGAGCGTTCCGTATGCTCAATTTTTCTTTATCGAAAGAAGATATATATGCAATTATTAGTTATTAAATTGAAAAATAATTGATTATTATTAAAGTATTATTTATTTTTGAATGAACTGTGCAATTTTGGAAAAGCAATAGAATGAAACTACCTTTATAACGGGTATTGAAATTTAAAGGTCTATGAAAAACAGACGGAAAAATAAGCGCAATAAGTTTCTGTTCGGTCCCTTCGAGAAGCATTAGCAAAAGTTCAGTATCACTTGCAAAAGTTATGTCAATAAATTCTATAAGAAATTAGTAACATCAAAATTCTTCCTATTGCACGTCAAAAGACTTGTTTAGGAATGTTATATAAATAAATTTGTATTTATATTTTAATACCTTTTTAACAAACAACTTTGATTTCAAAAAGATATGATCAAAATTTTCTAATGTTTTGATTCTTTCCTATAGGATGACATAAACACAATTGAGAGTATTGGAGAAAAATCTCCAGACGAAAAATTAGGTCCAGATAGGCCTGATGGAAGCTTATACAACATAACTCATAGCAAAAAAAAGAACAAAAAGAGGAAGAAAAGGAAAAGTACATTAAGTGAAGAAGTTCATGAATCTCAGGAAGAGGAGGATGAAAAGATGGTTAAATGTCTGTACTACACACTCATGTGCTGTGAATGCTCAATTTCCTAAGGGATCGGAACATATTCCATACAATAATAATCGGTATTTGTAAAATATAAACTGAGACAAAAGTATGTAATGCATTTGCCTAATAAATGGGCTTTGGAGTTTATACATTTTTACAAAATATTTTTGTAAAACTTTTTTAAAAACTATAAAAGTTTTTAATACAAAATTATTTTCTTGTATTTATTTATAGAGAAAATGGGAAATATATTTTTTTGATATATTTTAATAAAATATCTGATCACGGAGTAGAATTGTTTCTGCAATCTTCCAATATTTCCAAAGAAGTTACCATACATACACGTGTGTTTTTTCTTACAATTTTAGTGATATTTCAGTTATGGATGGAACATAGTTAAAGACAAGGTAAGTCTGAATAAAATATTTATAGGAGTATTAAACGTTTGTGTTACACATAACTGAATTAGCCTAAAGATTATAAAATATTTTCTTTTTATACAAATATAAAGCTATTAAAACCCAAAGTACTGTGTTCCAGGTACATTCCAGTAAAAGAAGAAAATGAGTATTCATGTTTCCAACACGCCAATGCCAAGGTAGTGTTTTATGCAGGACTGAATGACCAACATACATAATAATTGCATTCATACCAGCCTCAAAAAACGGATGTCCACTCCAAATTGATTTCACATCCACCAGATAGTAACAAATTGATATCAAGAAAAATGCTATCCCAACTGTTGCAAGGACATACGACAAAGACCTGCAAAATTCATCAGATATGTTTTTAAGAAATCGTACATTCACCAGAGCGTAGTTTTACCATAAATTTTTATTTATTGGAATTAAACCATTTTCTTGTGAAAACCAACAGAGCAGACCACCAAGAATACCGAAAAACAAAGCCATTGCTAACCATCTTGTTATCCTTGCTTTCCAGTCAGGAAAACTTATTAGAACTGCACCGCATTGCATCCCAAGTATAACTTGAACTATAGTTAACAAGCAACCTTAAAGGAAAGCCATTTTGGTTATAAAATTAATCTTTCTTCTGAATAGGTGTACCGAAAAGCCCTTCGGGATCAAATGGCAAAGAATCATAGGTATAACTTGCAGTCGGATGTTGGTACATGTGTTGTAAACCAAGCACTTCTCGGTCTAAATAGCCAATTACTCCTCCCGTGCAATTTGGATACAATGCATTCAGATGTTTACCGCCAGGTCCCAAATACCCCCTGAAGTGGATTTTCGTGTTAGTAACCTACTTCATTTGAATTTATCCAACAGACCTTGGACAACCTGGTATCTTTACACCAAATACAACGCCTAGATGAATTATAATCAGAACTACAGCAACCATTAATTCTGTCTTCATGACAATAACGTCGTAAATTGCTTTAGCCGAAGATGTCTTTAATTATACAAAGAATCAATACGTGGCATTTTAAAACATAATTTCTTTTTACCTGCGGTGGAATATTTTGCAATCTTGCGGTTAACGTATGTAAAGTGGCACAAAAGAAATATGCAACGCCAAACCTTTGAAGTACACCCATTATCCGAAGATTTTCTAGATTAGGTCCATAAACAGAATTTAAACAAAGACCAATGACGAAAAGTTTTATCGATCTCTATAAAAGTAAATACAGAACTTGAAAAATTCTAGCAATTAATTTTCTGTACATACCCATAAAATTTTGTAAAATATCTGGTCTCTTGGAATGCCTTTTGTTAGTTGAGATTTTATGGATATTGGAATACAAACGCCCATGATCCACAAAAAGCAAGGGAATACAATGTCGGCCACATGTAAACCATTCCAGACTGCATGATCAATCCACCAATAGTTTCCACCTCCACTGTTTACAAAAATCATCAGAACAATCACCATGCTGAAATAAAAGCAAAGTTATTTGTAAAAATAATGGTGTTAATTTAAAAAATTAACCCTCTAAATGTATCTAGACTCCTTAATCTTTTCCTTTTTGTTGTCTCGTTACTTTCCTCTGACGCTTCCTCACTTGGACCAACACGGTACTTCCTCCAGAGATATAAGGAGCCTTTTATTAACCCGGCAATTGCAGTGAATATAATAAAAACAAATAGCATTGCTGAAAGAGAACAGTAAGATGAATGGCTTTCATGATTTGCTGAACCTATTTTAGGATTTATTTATTACTTTTTCATTTTTGTTTTAAGTTATTAATTCAGTATGCCGTTAATATACTTAGCAAAAACTCAGCGACACATACGACAGGGGCAGAATACAGAACCATGTAGATTTATTTACCATTTTAATTATGCCTTATAAGGTGGTAGTTCTGTAGTTTTATCCCATTAGTTAGTTAATTAGAAGTAGATGAAAATATTTTGTGTATTTAATTTTTCTGAGTAAATTTGACATTTCTCTTGATGTAATGTAATTTGGCATTTATAAAAGAAATCACAGATCTTAATTTCGACAAGTTTAGTTTTAATATAATTAAACTATTTTTACTACAACGATATTTTAATATTATTGAACTCATAAAAGAGAAATTGTACAACCTTGTACTCTTATTTTTGTAGTATATTTTTAACTATTGATAAGGTGCCATCTCTTTTTCACTACTTCACATTAACTCTCAGGATTTCTAAACAAAATCATTTTTGAAAATACAGCGGTATAGAATAAAAAGGCCCAAATTTGAATTTCTTATATAAAAAAGTTAGTTTAAAAAAAAGTAATTAAAGGCAATCCAAGAAACAAACAAAAAGGCGTACTGTAAACATTGAATTTGTTCATTCAAATTAAACACGTTTATATTCGTATTGTTTTATTTTATTACTATAAACTAGGTAAATACAATTGTTCATTTTACAAATTTAGAGAGACATGTATTTCACAGAGATTCAGTTTTCCACCCATATTTGGGTGGTTTTTTGTCTTTATAGCCCTTTTTGTAATAATCCTTCTCCTGTTTGCCTCCTCCATTTGACCCCGGACAGTAGCAGGATCGTTTCTGAGAATCCAGAAAAGATTTACAACCCAGAGTCATGGTGCCCGTGAATAGCATTTTAGCGGCAGCTTTGCAACCCTTTACTATGATGTCTCCAGCCAAGGACTTCTCATAATTCTCACAGTGTTTGTAGAGACAGCGTTTAAAGTCGAGATCACAGAGCTCCTTGTCGGTGTTGCAAGTGTCATAGCAGATATCGTGAGCATCGCAACACTTCTTCATCTCTTCTGCAGGCAGGTATTCTTTGTTTATACTCAGTCCCAAGGAACCGCAACCATCTGCTGATGGAACATAAAACTTGTTTTTTGTAGGAGTCCCACCTCCCGGACATTTGTATATACAGTTCTCATCCACAGCAGCATCGAACACTTCATGAACTACACGAAACTTTTTCGCCACTGCTATTAAATTTTGGAATACGTCTCCAAAAACCGCCTCCGCCGCTATGATAGCATCTCGGAGGTTTGCAATGATATTCGACCCGTACCCGGAATAGACGTACGTTAGAAATGTTAGAGCGTATATAGCTGCTTTCATATACGGAATATTCATCGTTTGAGCTAAGTTTACTTGTGTCCAGAGAAAAATATCACAAACGAACCCGGTGGGCTCCACTGACAACTAATGACAGCTACTGTCGCTTTATATTTAGACTTCGGTGAGCTGGGGCTATCCGGGAGCACCACGCAATCCGTGCTGCAGTTTTCTCTTATATAGAAACACGATTAAACCAACTAATTTCCACACATGAATAGTGGCTAGGAAATTAATACTGCATATTTTCTGCCTTCTCTTTCGCGAGAATTTACTTAAATAATTATTTCATATAAACACACACTTTCCATTTAACATGAAATTTTTATCTAAACTCATGTTAAGCAAATGCTTGCCAAATAACTCCGACGGCTTTCCTTTCAAAAAATATGTATTTAAATGATGCATAAGAAAATCAACATTTATTAACTTTGACTTGAATAAGGAAAATTATTTATTTTGTCCCATTTTTTCAGATGTGCAGAAATATAGTTGAAATTTTTAAAAATTGTTCAATAGTCGAAACAAGAAAGATTTAAAAAAAATGGTTGTGAATTGTTCTTTAAATGACATTGGAGTCGAATATCATCAAATACCATCTCATGGTACTTTGTTTGAAAACACGCATACAACATAACTACATATTCTCGGCTTAATATATTTTACTAAGTATAATTTTAAAGGTGTTTCTAAGACTCAAAGCCTGCTTAAATGAGTTCTCTATGTGTCTATCATCAGTTGATGAATTTTAACGTTTATTCCGTTTAAACTTTAAACTACTATACTAAATTTTATGCATATAATAAAAAGATGTTTAACAAATATATATAGGTGAATACTTTAGAATAGCATTTACCTGTTCGCAATCTACAATTATAGTTTCCATAATTACTACGTACTTTCACACTCCATATAAAAATGAATCCATGATAAATAGAAAAAAAAGTTTTATGAATTAAGGTAATCGCAGGGCATTGCTTGTTTATAAAATTTACATTATTATTCTTTCCACTTTTTTTACGTTTTATGAAAGTAGACGACGGCGCCGTTACACTTAATCTGCTTGTATTCAGAATTAGAACTATAAGTGTAGATTGGGAACAAATATTTTTTTTTTTCAATTGATACTAAACGTAGAAGAAAAAAATTTAGCAAGCTCACACATTTTATTTGTTTAAAAAAAAACACTTTATTTAATTAAAATATATTGGAAAAAATGCCAAGTATTATTTCACGACATTATTTTTTATTTTAAACAATTATGCACGGAAAATCGAACTGCAATGCGGACAATTTAGAATGCAATTTTATCATTGGATCGTTTTGGACTAAAGTCTTATTATCTAGAAAGTTGTATAGTGTTTTTTTATGAATACAGTAGTATTCACAAATTGTATAATCTTTTTGAAAGTAGCTTTAAGACGAGTCAAAAGATTAACCACTCCTCTTTGGTTAGCCAAGTAAAACTCCAAGAACAGACACACATTGCTTCACATATTGAAAATCATTATACCTTTGAGATATTCAAATGCATATGTTCTATAATTCAACCGAAATCAAATCGTATAGGCACAAGTTAATTCCTTTCCCTGGAGCTCATGTTGGATTTTTCTTACACGTGATATTAGTTATTAGTTCGTCGATTTTCGTCAAGCCCTCGACAAAAAATAGTGTCAATTTTCCACCATCCAGTCGTCGTTGGTAGTGCATGATAGAAAATGGAGTAATTCGTTTTAAAATGGAGTAATTTCGTTTTAAAATTTTCAAATATGATAAAGGAATAGCATAGAAAGGGATTTGCATAAGCGGGTCATATTAGATTTTCATACTTTTATTAATGGTTAAGAACTAACGAAATTTAGTAGATAGCAACTAAATATTTTTATCCGGATATTAAGAAAAAAACTCAATTGTACGTTCTTTTTTCGCTTTAATAACTAAAGAAGTTTACCATCCCCTTCCTTCTACAAGAAACTAGCACCTATAGAAATCATACCCGAGCAAGGTTAAGTTTAATTTAAACAGTTCACTAAAAAATTGTAAGTTTAGGTCAATAAGTCAAATTCATTTTATCATGTTTATGCAAAAGCGAAAAAATCGAGGGAAGACTCCTTTTTATACCAACAAACTTTTCTAAGGAAATAAACCTTCTTAGGCATTTACGACTTCTTTTTAATCTGGTTTCTCTTTTATTTGATTGATTATTTTAAATTATAGAGGTATTATTTAACAAATCGTTTTGATTTCTACCCTGTCGTTCGATCAAATTCGGATTCAATATCATTATTATCACATAATTACTAATCACCCGAGTGTAAGTACAAATCGAAGCTACACTACAATTATCATATATTTTGAATATGACATGCGATTTTGCGAAAATATTCTCATTTTGCCGGTGTTTGCATTGAAAGAGTGTGACGCATTCAGAAGTAAATCAATTGATATTAGTTATCAAACAATTACACTACGATTTGATGAAAACAGGTAAACAATAGGCGTCGACATTATGCTATTCTTATCGATTTGCGATAATACATGTTATAACTGCTTGCATCTTCCTAAGTGCTGCGTATGTTCTATTAGACATTTTTGTTTTCGATTCAGTGATCACTTAACGTGGACAGAATGAACTTGTTCAAGGTCCGTGATAAAGCATAGCATGGTAACCGGTGAGTTTGATTTTACTGACCAGATAACTTATGATCTTTTTATTTAATGTGGGCGGCGATCAGGAAAAGATAAAAGTGTCAATGAATGAATGTCTCGTCTTGCAATTTGCAGCGTAAGAGATTAAAACTGTACCTCCGGAAGCTTATAACAACCCTCAGCATTTAAATTAATTTTATTAGTAATAATAAATACTTACGTAAATAAATGTTAACGGCCTCTTTTTCTGTAACAAACTCGCAACCATTGTGCTTGCTTATCGACAAGTTGTAAAATCCAAATTCACCCATTTCAGGATGAAGTGTGCAAAATTCAGTTCTGAAACAAGTTTCAATTACGAAATGGTAAATCCGTGAATACATTATTCTTATTTACTCGTTTTTAAATGCGTACTGTCCAACATCTTCCCGAAACACTTTCAAGGAAAGATGTCGTGCAATATCCAGCACTGCATGACTATTGCCTGGTGGAATCGCCTGAACTTTACTGTAAGGACACTGGAAGAAAGGTAGCGTTATATATAACATCACCGAAGATATTCTAACACTTTTTACCTCGTAGCATTCTTCCGAGAGAGCGTACAGCCAAAATGTTTCACCGTTACCATGGTTTTTGATCGCAAGATAAGCCTCGTCAACCTTTAGGTTGATTTTTCGACCATCCCATTCTGCGTCCGTGTATTCTGTCCAGCTAGCCATTTGGAATTTGGTCAATATAAAAATCAAGATTTAACTAATGGAAAGCAGATAGCAGCTTACAGCTGCTTCTCTCCTCAAAGCCACGAAAAAAACTGGACAAGCCTAGCAAATCCGCGGTATCTTTCTTATCCACTTCAGTATGTACTCAAATAAAACAGAGTAGATTATTTTCCATTTTTAGACATGGGCGGTGGATGGTTTTGGTTCTTTATTACTTTACCAATTCACTTTCACTAGCTGACCCCTCATTGAATATGCAAACTGGGCCAGGGGCTTCGTAAAACAGGTGAAAACGCTAAAAACGTAAATAAGCAGGCAGTAGCTGACAGTTTGACGTCGTTTTATAGGACCAGAGATAACGAGCACTCAAAGCGCCACCAAACACCCACAAGTTGAAGGGTTAAAGAACTTCAACCGGATGAAAATTATTCTACTCTTCTTTACATAGTAAACTTAATGCTAAGGAATTACTGATCAGGAATCAGTAAGAAATATCAATATACACTTTTTATAAAGTCAGGAGAAAAATAAGGGATTAGATTTTCTAGACTAAAATATGTTACAATAAATCAAAAAAGTAGTTTAGAAATTATAATTTATTAACAATTATGTTTCTTAATTAGTCTATTAAAATATTTTACCTCTACATACCCATAATGTAGTTAATACTGTTTTTAGTGAATTAGCAGTTTAGATAAAGACTATTTGAATCTGTAAAAGCGCTTTGCAGAAAAACAATGAATCGTTGTTTATCTAATCCAAATAGTCTAATTTGAATATAATACAGTAAAAACTACTCAACAACTTTTAACAGTGATTAGTTAAATGTTAAGACTTTAAGACTTATTTTATTTATTATACGCCTATAAAGTTCCATGCCCCATACGCAAAGCCGAAGCATCGTAAACGCGAACCCACTTTCGAAAACGATTTCTCGGCTAATAGAAAAGACTCTCAACGTTTTCGAAATGTCAGATCTCGAATATTTTGATGCAGTTTGTTTGGAAGCTGTGACAATAAATAGATAAAATAGTGCGAAATGGTGCAATTACGGTCTTTAATCTAGTTATGGTGGTCGCGACTATATTCAGCAAAGCTGGCATGATTTGCATGCGACTTTTCATTGACAAACTGGGTAAGTAATCTGCAGGATAAGACCGCTCTTCGACACCTTATTAATAGGAATCTTAAAAATACGTATCACTGCTTACTAGTTGCCCTGGAGGAAGAAATACTACTTCCAAGACCTGGTATTTGTTATGTGATTAGATCACAAATAGCCTAGGTTAATTTATAGTGCTCCTAAGGGGGATTATGAGAGTCGGGCTGCACTGGCTTATCTGCCGTAATAAGACTTTAATTTATTGAGTGCCCCTGTGATGCAACAGGTTTTCATGAGAATGCTTTGCTCTATGATCTCTACGAATATCACTACCTTGATAAAGTATTTCCGTTAAAGGTTTTGAATGTGCTTCGACCTTTCACGAAAGTAAAATGAAATATGTATAATACCAAGCCCCAAAACAGTCTAATTCCATTCTAATCATTTCATACCACTATCATCATAATCAGGATTGAGTTAAAAGTATATTTTATGCTTCTCTAAAGATCATGTCGTGTTTAGAATTATTAATTAAGGAGAAAAACAGCGTTGCGCTGCACCTGGATTTGAACCTTGGGCACTCGCTCTGCCATCAAATTAAGCATTAAAATTTGTTACGCTCCAATTCCAAAAAAAAAGTCCAATGTTTTTACATTTTCTGAATGAATATACTTTCAAAAATATATAACGAAAATTTTACTAAAAAATATAGTTTTGATTTTACAAAGGTATAAAGTAAGTAAACTTTAAACGCGTTTATCTCGAAAACTCGAGCTCGAACTTTCTTTCATGTGACGTAATGGACAAAGAAACTACTAAACCGGTCTCTTTGAAATTTTTACACACTGTTCTACACATCTGCAATTATCGCCGGAATTTTAGAACTTCTTAACTGCTTTGGAATTAAACTTATTTATATGTTTTTTGTAATCCTAGTTCCAACGATAGCGACAATCTGCAGATTGATTATTGACCTTATTTTTTCATTTTACATATACCTGTGCAGAGATATCACCTACGCCAGCAGCATCAAAAATTTCAAGAGGCCTTCAGCTCCATATTTTTAATGTTAAATTTTTTAAAAGTGATTTTTTTTATTAAGTGTAATTATATGTATCTTTCAAATAAAAAAAATATTGTTGTAACTATAGTCTTTATATTAAAAAAAAAAAATTCAAATATCGCTAAATTTTTAAAACTCGAGACTTGGATAGCCCCTTAAAAAAAGCAAGCCATCTAGAAAAATTCCTGAATTAAGTGTGATATATGAAAAATATTCAATTTTGAATATTAAATTCTAAAATGTTCCTACTTTGCTTTGAAATAATTTTTCAAGGGTTAGATTAGATGTAGTGATTAGTTGGAAAATTCTGATAATTTGAGGATCAAAAAATTATGAATATTAGGGAAGTGTGTTTCATTGAAATAAATGCAATTAATCAATCAATACCCTTTGGTTTAATCGTGTAAAAATTTCACCGGGGTATACTCACAAGTTCGGACGTTCGCTTTCTCAAAATTTATTTTGATCAATTATGTAACCATTCGTATTAGAGTGTTCTTTATTCGCAAATTTATTTTAATTGATAATGATTTCCTTTCCGCGTTGCCGGCAAGAGTTTACTGAGAGTATTTTTAAGTGGTTTTTAATGCAATTCATTTTCTGACATGTGTACCAACAAAGCTAAACATGTAAAAGCAAATGATTTGTTGTTTCTGTAATAGCAAAAAAATTTTTGTTGTTTTGTTGAATTTATAAATAATAAAGAACGTTGTAAGGTTTGTTACAACAATAGCGAACAGTGCTCTTGCCAACAGTGCTCTTGTCCTGAAAATTGTACGCGGAAAGAAAAATATTAAACGATATAAATTTATTGAATAGTTTGTAGAAAAATATCCTTTTTGCGGTATGTGCGGTAATCGAAATCGGATAAAGAAAGAAAATTGTACGCTTAATGGCATTTCAAAATTTGTTAAGTAGTTTAATTCGAGTCGTTTTATTGTAAGACAGCTAAGAAAAACAAACTAGAAAAATCAAAAACAACTGAAAATAATTATATCTCAAAATGTATTTAAATTTTTTTATTGTAATTTATTTTTTTAAAATCCTTTAAATTTACAATCTGCACTACAATGGTAAGAATAAAATATTAAATTATCTAGTAAAACAAATAAGCAAATAATTCCTATGATATCGCTCACGATCTGGAAATATCTCCCTTCAGTTTGAGTACTCGACCGCAATGACTATCTGAAGATACCGCAATTATTAACTACATCCTACTCTCCATGGTTTGTCTGCACCTGGTAGAATGTTAAATATATGTAAATAAACCACGGGAAGTGGAAAGTAGCAAATAATTGCAGAGCTTTAAAATTACAAATAAGATACATGTTGGGTGTATGTGGTTTTGAGAAAATCCGCGACTCGGGGTAGTTAAGTTTTAAAACCACTTCTTACTTTTCACAGCAGCTATAGTTGGTATGATCAGTGTTGTCTTCGTGGTCTTCGACTGCCACTACTTGGGTAATTATCTAGAAAAAACTCTTCACGCATTATTTGAACTTTTTAAAATTATTTTGCAAATACATAATTTTAAAAACGAGATATTTAATCAAAATTTAACCGATGGGAACTTAAATTTGTTAATTACTTGTTTTCAAATTTTCATTTGATAACAGTTTTAATAGTTACGAGCTTTTGATATTTAAGAGTATTAAAACAGATTAATCTTTCCTATTTAAATTTATGAAATTACAGCTCAATTATATTTCTTCTACTTTTCTAAGAATTAAACGAAACACATTTTTTCTTGAATGAACACGTGCATTTTATTCAAAAAATACAAAAGAATTCGTAATTCTCAATTAAAAGCTTCCAAAAATATGTTTCCAAAGCCGTGTTAAATAATTTGAGAAAATTAACATGTCCGCTGATAATATGACACCAAGTGGCATGAGCTCTTCTTGTACATATTTATGACGTTATAAATAAAATAAACAAACGCTGCGTTCGATAAGAATTTTTTGTTGTGGTCCGTATGTTACCCATGTGACCATGAGATCATAAATTTATTGCTAGTATCTGATTCATATGTATGACACCGGGCTATGGGAAGACGTGATGTCACATATGCCTAACGTTGGGTAGCAAACGCGTAAAGTTTTCGGATTTTCTTTTCTTTCAAAATAATGCAAAATAATATTTAATCATGTATTTATATATAGGAGTCTTAATCACAGGATATTTTTTATGAAGCAGTCACATATGTACTTAAAATTCAAGCGAAATCAAATCGTGAAAGTCTGAAAAGCTTACTGCCACAAATAATTAAAATAAAATTAAACAAAAAAGAATAATAATAAACTTTTAGTCTAAGATCCTTTTCTTAAGAAAAAGGATTATTTTTTTTACTTTTGCGGTGTGATATTCGTTGAATTATAAAAGGTAGGTTTGTACTTTTCTACCCCTGAGAAATCACTCAATTACTTTTTTCAAAACCCCATTTTCTCATCAATAATTCTACTAGTTTGAGTACCAGAACAAAAATTGAGTTTTCCCTCCACAAATAAAAACAATAATATAAAGTACAAAATAAAACTCTACAAAGCCGTGAAAAAAGATTGCTGGATTCAGTCAAAATGCATAAAAAAGAATTAAAGTTGACGATATGCAGTAAACAGATTTTGTTATTTACAATTTCCTAGGATTCTAGTTAGACTTACAATTAGCATAGTGTAGACATTAAAAAGCAAAAAGAGTTGTTTCTTTTTTAATATAGGAAATCAAAATATTTTTCAAACGATATAACAACCTTTTAAAAGAATGACGAACCAAGGAATTAGTATTTGCTCTTCTAAACAAAGCTTTAGGATTCGGTTATATCCTTTTGAGGGTTAAAAAAGACCAGTTTATTCGCTCGTCCGTCCATCGACCTAACACAATCGAGTTTACTTTGACAGAGATATTAAGCTGAAATTCACATCCTTAAATAGCAATTTTCCTATGAATTTATGAGACTTTAATTTGATGATGTATTTCAGTCTTAAGAATTGAGAAAATTTTTTTTGAGATATGAATGAAAAAAAAAAATTAGTAATGTTAGAGGATTAGAGGTACACATATACCGCCTCCGGTTTAAAGGACTTTTTTTTTTCTTTTTATAGTGAAAAAATTGTTAGAACAGGTAATTATACGATAATAAAGCAGTATTTTTTAATTCAAATAGAATGCACATAAATGATTATACGTAATACTCGGAGCATGAGTTGAACTCGTTCTTGTCTGGGTTTTTCTTGTTTCTCAAAGATACTAGGCTAAGCTTATTTGGCATATAATAAACAAAACGTCGCCCACATTTTGCTTAATTTAATAGTCGAATAAATTGAAACCCATTATACAGAAGTCAAAACAAACTTTCTTATTGATCTATCGCGTTAGAATAAGTTTGTCAAGAAGTTAAAGCAATCTGGTAATCTAATTGAAATCAAAAGAGTGATCGAAGGCGATTAAATTGATGGAGATGGATGCGCTAGTTCGATTTATTTAAGAGAACTCTGTACCAGTCGCAGTGTTTTTTACATTTTAGCTTCTCCGCCCCGACGTGGTCCTGAGTTTGCGCATTTTTAAATGGCAAAGGTGAAATCCTGCTGAAAGCTATAGTTTGGCCCGAGCTTTGCGTTTTCCATCTCCATAGTTCCATTTTGCTTAATACTTGACCGTGTGGTTGCACGACGCAATCGGCTCGGCATACAAAAGGACTAACGAGGCTTCCGCGTCCTTTTGATGATGGTCTGTATTAACGTTCCTCGTATGAAAGGAGTTTACAACATTAGAGACCAACAGAGAATTTTTGAACATCAAGTACTGTGGTGGTGAATGTTAACTCTGAAAGAATAAAATGGGTGAAGGAATTTCGCTTTGTCTAGCGCTTAATCACTTTTTAGCGTAAAAGAAAGACCCTGGAATTTAGAACGACTTGAAATTAAAATTCACTAACAAAATTGCAGACGATTTAATATCTAACGTGTATTTACAGTCGTTCCCGTAGGCGGGTAAACAAATTTACTCCTCAGTTTTCTGTTTTTAAAATTCAATTTATATTTTGGCAATTATTCAAAAAAGTTTTGTCTAGTCTGTTTGCAGGGGCGAAACTAGTAAATTCATTTTTGAAAAAGATATTTGCGCAAATGGAACAATTTGTAAATTGAATCATTTTAGTTGACATAATCTTTCTGATCTTAATCGTTTAAAAAGTAACATCAATTTTAATTTATTCATTTTTACACTTATTTAAGCAAGCAAAACTGTTTACAGAAGAACGAAAGACGTTGTTAAAAAATAACTTTAAACAAGTATTTTAATTAGAAACGTTCAAAACCTATTCTTATACAAAAATTAAAAATAACTTGATGGTCTTAAATACATCTATCGTTTAAATTTTGAGAGATACAAACTATTTGCTCTTTGTATTTCGTCAAGACGTCAATAGCTTCTGTCCTTAATTACCATACTTATTGCTAGTTGTGGTGCACATTTTAGCTATTATTATTTTTAAAGACAATTTATTCCTTACAATAGAGACGAACCAATTTTCAATTCATAAAAGACCAGATGTATGGGACGGAAGAACACAATTTTTGAATAAGCTCAGCTTGAACAAGAGCTGGGAGAAGCGAAGCGAAGCAAAGGCGAAGTCCACATCGGACATCATCTTATTGTAATATATAGTGCATAGTAATTACACTCATCTAAGCTCGAACGTTCGAATAAGGTCGTTCGTATCTGTTCATCACTAGCCAGGGACCTCATCGATCTACGAGTGGCCCGAGCTCAATGTACTGTAGCCTCTTTCGTAGATTCAAAAGCATATCATTGGAAATTGAGAACAACAAAATGTAAAACGAAATAACTAGACTGTTCTCACTGACGTCATAGTTGAAAGTAAAGCTGTACGACCTCTCTGTCCGACTAATAACTTGGCCTATGGTTATTTTGTTCTTTATCTATGACGTCGTTTTGGGGAGACTACAATCTCTATAGACGATGGGGCTCAGGAAAGCTCTGCGTCGTTGAAATTAAAGCACAATATGCCCTGGCTGGTGGCTGGGAACCAAAAGGTGAGTTTAGTTCCAAGGTAGCTTTCGAGTCGATAACATTTTAGTCTGGGGGCCTCCGGTGCCTTTCTTGGAACTACTTGCAGAAAATTTTGCTAGCCTAAGCAAAAAATCGCTGAATTTGTTGGTGTAAAAGGTGAAAAATATATATGAATGTGTCCAGCCAGAAAATCAAAGTCCCAATAGAGCAGTGATTGTTTTCATAAGAAGAGCATTCCAGGTGAATAAGTGCGTTTAATCGAGTGCCAATATAATTGTGTGGGAAAAAAATTACATTACAGCATCTCCTAAAGCTGTAGCACCCTGCCAATAAATGGGATTTAAAAGGCAGCAACACATTGACGTCAAATAGTTCGATGTAAGATTTATCTTGAACGTAAGTTTCGCACGTTTCATTTCTTCCACCTGTCTGTCTGTCGTACCAATGATTGAGCAATTCAGTCTCGTGAGTCTTTTAAGTAGTCATAGGTTTCAGTAGATATAATGGTATAATATCTCAGGTCGGATTTCTACCTGACTAAGGTCGATCAATATGCTAGCATAATAGCTTACTAGTTGAACAATTCTATGTAGACAGGTATAGTATTAAAATCCCCCATTTCAATTGTATGGAATAGTCCCTTTGTTGGCTTCTTTCGTACATTTTAATTTCCTTTTCATCGAAGGGTAGCACAACAAGAACTCTTACAAGTATCAGTTTTAATATTATTTTCTGCGCAGCGGATTGTTAAATTCAAAAGGAATTTAAAAAGAAACACTTTATACTATTGAGAGAAAACAGTGGAATTCTAGAGGGATTTGTTCTGATTTACATGTACGAGGATTTCTGTCGAAATCTAATATAGGTTTACAAAGTATTTTGCGGGATGTGTTTATTCTCTATGGATAATCGATTACAGCTCAATTCGATGGCAAAGAAAGGGCTCCTCAAGTGTTGTATAGAGGTCAAAGCAAGTGTTTCTTCCAAGTTATGTAAGTTAATGCGTCGAACTTTCTCCGGTCCACTTTGTGGATGCTTGTGATTTGTTGTACACTTACAAGAAAAGGACGGGGAACAGAGAGAACTGAGAAGGGCATTTTGATTTTTCCTTATGCCTTTGTTTACAAACAATTCTGATTGGAAAAAAGGCGAACGATTTACACGGTCGTTAAATTGTTAACTCCCAGGAGTTATTAGTTTTTACATTTTAAATTAATCCCAGTACTTTTCTTATTCGTTTATTTTAAATAACTGTAGAGTTTTATGATAATATAAAATATTTTGTCCCTTAAAAAGATGACTTTCTATTTGAATAACTTTTTATCCGGATTTTTGTTTACATAATTTCAAAAAGATTTAAACTGATTATTCTTATTGTGTTCAGAATGGTATCGTGTAGTTAATCAATAATAAAAATAACAAGAATTTATTCTAGTAGAATAACAACATTAATTAGTTTTTCACTAAAATTTCATCAAACTGTTGAAGAACGTAGAACTCGTTCTTCTGAATTTGGTTTGTATAAAAAAAAATTACTTTTTAGATCTTCATCCAAAACAGTTTTTAGAAAAATTATACGATGCGTTGTTGATTTATCCATTATAGTAAAATTGGTTTATAAATTAGATACCGTCAAGTGGAATTAGATAAGATGCAATTTTTTGTTTTAGCCATGTTACGAGAAATATCAAAAGAACCAAATGGAAGTAGAGAACGACTGTTTAATATGAGATATTTTTCTCTAAAAACTTTCAATGTGATAAATATAAATTTATAAAGTGTAACATTTGGTTATTATTTATCTTAACATTTAAAAATATTGTTTTTATCTTATATGAAATTTAAAAACGTGGTTATCTATATTTTATAACACCATTTATATCGGGAGACAATTTCAAGTATATTAATTATTTTAACCATTACTGCAAATTTATTTAAGTTTTAGATCAGACATAGCACGTATTAGAACTATGAAATTTTGATTTTTTTAAGACAAAGTAGACAAAATTCGGATAAAAATGAACAAGTGAAGTGTGAACTTGTAAAAAGGTATGTTCGATTTGATGGACAACTTTTTATTATTTTATTTGAAAATGGTTAATAATTAATTTTAAAACGGTTCATGATTCATGAGAAAACTTTTATGATGAAATCTTTAGCCCCTTCTTTAAAAATTTAACTATTTATTGATTTTATTCATATAATTTTAGATTATGTATGAATGTATGAAAATTTTTGAAATAGTATTTTTGAAACTGTTTTATTCTTGAAAGTGTAATCGAATTTGAGTGAAAATTCGCTTGTACATTCTTTGAAACTATGGTAAGGATGTAGGCTACATTTTATCTTAGCCATCTATTATACACTTTTTTCTTCTTTGTTTGTTTGTTCCAAAACACTGGGATGAAATTTAATGAGATCTTTACTATTATATATCTTCTAGACTTAGAATAGGATAGAATAGACAAACTTTTATTTATGGTTAATTTGTCTTTGATATTTTGTCATGTGCCATTACTACATTTATTTGGGATATTGACTACATTTGAAATGTACACCAAAAATATAAATAAAGTAATTTTTCTTTATGTAATGTAATTTTTTGCAAAAACTAATTGTTTTAAATCTACAAATGTAGTTAAAATTTTGTTTATGGCCTTAATTCAGGTTTATTTTCTGTAAATTGTTCATTCATCAATTTTTAAAATGCGTCTGGTTTTCTTAGCATCAGCAGAAGTAATTTTAATTTAAAAGTACAAAATCGTACAAAGTTTCTTTTGTCCAAAGCATTTAAAAAACTTTCACATTAATGAATTTTGTTCAAAAAATGCAAATAAATAAATTGATTTAATTTGAAGACAATAAATTAGTGCACAAATATGCATTATTATATTTATTAAATTTACTTTATTTACTTTTCTTGCTGAAAAACACGTGACTCATATAAAAATATCCACACTTTAAAAATATTAAATTGTTTAAGAAATCATAAAAGTTGTAGCGACCTGTTTTTAGCTCAAATGTGCGAGGCGAATTTACCAGTTTTGGAGTAAAAAAGCACTTTTAGAAGAATGCTGTGACAAAGCTTAATGAAAATAATTAACGTGCTTTAATGATGAAGATTAGTCGAGTTAAAGGCAGTTTTTAATTAAAATCGTACTTTGACTTAAGAGATGATCATATCTTATGGAAGGAAAAAAACTTTTAATGAAGTTAATAAATCACTTTATTTCAATTTAGTATTTTAATCAAATGACGAAAATATGAACAGTTTCATAAAGTTGAAAAATAGGTAATTTTTTTTACTTTTCCTTCATAATTTATATTAATTTCTGATCATACAGGTATTAAGAAATTATACACAAGTACGACTGTAACCCAAAAAATTCATTTTAAATATTTTGGTGGCAAACAAATGTTTATTTCTAATTTCTTTGTAACAAACACATTTCAATTATTTCTGTCTGGTATAATTTTAGCTTTTCCATTGTACATTATTTGTATACTTCTCACATGTGTTTCAAACATCTAAAAGCTTATAAAAACAATATATCTTAAAAAGTGCGAACATGATTTTAACCATCTAAGCCACCTACAGAAAAGGAAAAACACGATTTAACAATTTCATTCGAATTATTTAAAATTTTTCTTTTCTATTTTTACATAACAGACTTTCAAAGCCACTTTGGAATTTTCAAAACTCTGACTGACCGATAAATAACCTATCAAAAAATGTATGTGCAATATCAAAATGTCTGATCTCTTGATTTATCAGACTACGATATTCGAATGGTGTGTGTAAAATTTGGAATGAACAAATCTATTAATATTTATTTGCACATTGAAAAGGAAGTTAATTGTTTGCCGCTGTTAGAACAAATAAACAAATTCATAGCAATAAACACTAACTTTATCTTTAGTGAGTTTCATCTTCAGATATAAACACGGAAATAGTCAAATGTAAATACAAAATTTCTTTAACATAAAGAATAAGACATTTCAGAAAAGAAATGAAAATCTGAGTATTTTTTATATGGCTTGGAATGTGTAAACAAAGCGTTTTTGTTTAATAATGAAAACTAAAGAAGACGTATTATTTTTAAACAACAAAAAATATTTTAACATGATCCAGATTTGTGTTAAGAGACAGAGTAAAACATGCTCACCGGCTCTATTCAGAGCATTTTTGAAATCCTCTAAATTGATTGGATTTTTCTTTTTTGTATTCATCAAGTAAACCTAGAATATATTACTTAATTAAGAAATAAATGATTCCCCTTACATAATTACAACTTAGGATGTTCCATTTTTATGATATCTTAAAGGCTAAAATATAAATTCTATTCTAAATATGCGAACTTATTACGAGCCAAAAAGTTTCTATAATTCCACTAAAAGCGTTACATTAAATGAAAAGACTTTAATGATACTCATAGCTGTACAAAAACATGATGATTACACCAAAATTGCTGACGGAAGTGCCCGAAGAGCACATTTTAATATTGTAGTACGTCATATTCTGTAATAGCTAAAGAAATGCACTTCGTGTATGGAACTCCCAGCGCCTTTGTATGCTCATTTAGTGCTTAGCAATGGCAGCGTCGAGGGTGAACCAATTTCATGATTAAATTTCTAAATATGTATCCTTCACTCGGAAAATTCCCAGACTAATGGTTAAGAACGACGAATGGAATATCCTTGCACACAGCACGATTGCAAACAGGAATGTCGATTAAATTAAATAAAAACACCATTTTTACTTGTACTTGTGGTCCGTTCATTTCTTTTCTTGAAGCCGATAAGAAGGCAATTTTAATTTTAGTAAGTATTTTGCCTTGTACAGCCCGATGTTAGATGATTAAATTTGAACCAGAAACCTTGTACATAAAGAAAAAACTAGAGAAATTCATATTCCTTCAATGTTAGACCAGTTTTCTTGAAGCATTTAAGGTCGGCTTTTTTTCTTTGTAATGCCGTTGTTACAAAGGTGTGCATTAAATCTCGTTAGTGCTAGAATTCTAGAGAAGCCTAGCCAATGTGAAAATTGGGGTACGACTCGTAATTTATAAAGTTTTATGTCAGTGTTGACTACAAAATACAACGTTACCTTGTACCCTTATTTATTATTTTATTTTAGTTTATTTGAGTTTTTTTAATCTTTATTGACTTTCACACTACAACGTTATTGTTTTTTTTGGAAATACACTACAACGTGGGGTGTGGGCATACCTCATGTACTTTCTCTTACTTTTCGCAATACTTGTTATAAATAAAACAACCTCATTTCGACATTTCTCTATTTTACCTCTTTTTTATTAAACAATATTAAATATGTCTATTAAATTGGGGGTATCCCCACACCTCCTGTTGTAGTGTGAGGGTTAAAAAAAATGTGAATAAATTTATTATTTCTTTATATTTAGAATTACTTATTTTAAATTGGACTGTGTAGACCCAGATGTACCTTAATCAATTTAATTCTTTAATTCTTCTCGTACTTGTTAGGCTAAGGAGTGGCTTAAAGTGAATGATTAAATTCTAAAAAATATTACTTTTAAAACCTGGTTTCGTTTTTTATACCTTTAAATTTGATTTTTATATTCTTTTGGTATATTGCTATAGGTATAGTGTGCAAGGTCTATTGTCTAAAAAGAAAGATAAAACAGAATATTGGCTGAGATACGTCGACTGTGTTGCACTTCGTACATTTTACACACTTAAAATTCAGATATTTTTGTATTTTCGCCAAATCTACATTTACGAACACCATATTCATATAACACCTATGGATAAACCACCATTTTTGTAAATAAATATCTGTCCGTGCTAGGTACAAGATGCTACAAAACATATTTACTGTAATATCATCTGTCTAAATTTTATATGAATAACTTTTTTATATACGTAAAACTCTTAGAAAGCTCCTTACGTGATGTTATTGTCTATCACCCTGAGTTGAAGTATTTTTTACCCAAGTCCAATAACACTAGAGAGCACGAAATCGCACACTTAGCAACTTCATGGTCTTTTGCACGCAACGCACGTTATTTCGTTGGAGTTTATTCTTAAAAAAAAATCGACTACATAGTTCATCAAAGGCGATAATTATTTTTATACATACTTTTCATTGCAAAAGAAATGTCTGCCAGAATTTAAGGAATAATTATTAATGATAAATGATACTTTGTATTAATAAAATAAGCGCAAATTATAATCTGATTAATCCAGTGCCCTGAGTGCTATAGGTACCTCATTAAGCAAGTAAACCCGATTCTTCATCGTAGATTATTATACGCCCAAGGATCAATATCCCTAATTTAGACCTGTGAAACAATGAGATTGCATAATTTGTCAAATTTCTCCGAGCTCCTTGAAAATAGTGTCAATCGTCGATTTGAAAAAGGAGTTAATATTTTATTTATTAGTTTTTAATAATCCTCACTTATTTCGGATTTTTTCTTGAAATATTTTTCTAATTTTTAAATTTTTCTTTTCCAATAGTTAACCCTAGACTTTTATTTAGTCTAGAATATCTTGAAAAGAGTACCTTAAACATTAACACGCCTTTTACTGTCAGTAATTATGTTAGTTAAAAAAATGTTATACAGTATGCCTGTAATCGGAATGGTAAACAAAAATTTGTAGTTAATACTCTAAATAAACCTATGAGCTATTCGGCAATAAAAGTTCAATACAAGTTAGTTTCGAATTTTTTATATCATAGAGTAACAAATAGACCAAAATTCTTCACTACTAAAAAAATATTTTTATTCTTACAGAAGTTCTGAACTAAGCAATGAATAAACTTTGAAAAAGTAGTCGCACTACTTAAACAGTGGAGTCCTCATGCTAGGTATTCTGTGGCTGGCTGGGAATTATAAGTAGGCAGGATGTTGATTAAAGAATATAGGATCCCACTGCCTCTGACAGTGGAGGAATATCGGATAGCCCAGTTATACATGATCGCAGTGAGTTATTCAAGTTCGAAAAATCTGCGATGTGACCTCTCCACTAATATTTTAATAATTTTAGAAAAAAAGCCGAGAGGAGAGTAAAGGTGAAGGTAGTGGTGTAGAAATTATAATAAACGAGCCATACCAAGATGGACCTGGCGGGAATGGGCAATATACTAAAAAGATCTACCATGTCGGAAGTCATTTACCAGGATGGATTAAGAGTAAAATGAAAAATTAAGCTAGAGGTGTTTGCCTCCTACTTTAGGTTGGTTAAAATTTCAGGTCTTTTACCAAAGAGCGCTCTGACGGTTGAAGAAGAAGCATGGAATGCCTATCCTTTCACAAAAACTCGATATACCTGCCCGTTTGTTGAAAAATTCTCACTAGACATAGAAACCTACTACTTTCCAGATAATGGCCACCAGGAAAATGTGTTCAAGTTATCTGGTAGTGATCTCAGAAATAGAGTTGTTGGTAATTTCCAGAAAAATTAAAATGCAAATAATATTTCTAAATTTATAACATACTTTATAGATCTGATCGACATTGTCAAGGACCAATTATACGGTGGAGACTATGTAAAAGAGGAGGATCCTAAATTATTTGTTTCTGAAAAAACTGGACGTGGACCTCTTGGTGAAAATTGGTTAGAAGAATATTGGAATGAGGTACAAATTTTCGATTTGATGATGAATAAAAGAAAATTACAACATAAAACATAATTAATAGGTTAAAGGAAAAAAGCAACCAACAGCCAAAAATATGTCTCTGATGTGCGCATACAAAATATGCCGTGTAGAATTCCGATACTGGGGAATGCAGACGAAACTTGAAAAGTTTATCCATGATGTTGGTAGGCTTACTGTAAATTTTTTAAATGAAATTTGTATTAATGTTCACTTCGACAGCACTGCGAAAGACAATGCTTCGCGCTCATAGACAAGCCTGGGCATGGCAGGATGAATGGCATGGTCTTACCATGGACGATATTCGAGAAATAGAAAGGCAGACTCAATTGGCTTTAGCTAAGAAAATGGGATTGGATTCCAGTGGAGCAGAAGAAGAAGAAGAGGAAGAGGAAGATGGTACTCAGTGATAATTTATTTGAGCGAAGTTTTAAACAATATCTTATTCTAGATCAAAGCATATCTGAAGCCAGTAAAGTTTCTAATCAAAATGAAAGTGATGCCACAAAGGAAAGTACAGATACTAAAAAGAAACCACAACCACCGATAGTTAAGGAAGAACCACCAAGTGTAGAAGTTAGTTCAGACGAGGAAGAAGATAATCAAGCCACCAGAAATAGGTTCGTAACTCTAATATATTTTTGTTTAGGCTTTTGTAAAACATATTTAACTGTAGATCTGAAAGTGTTCAACTGGCAAAATCAAAATTTGGGTCCAAGGGGGCATTGCATTCACCTGTAGGTTCAGCACACAGTTTTGATCTCCAGGTAGATATATTGTTATTAAAGGAAACATTCTTTCAATGTTTCTCTTACACTCATTTTATTTTTCCTATTAATTCAAGAATTATTTTCTTTTGCGTTCTCCTCTAACTTTTATTTTGAAAAATATACACTACCGTGCAGCCATCTAATGCAAAGAATGATGTAAGTTTTATTTTCTTGAATACTCAAATTTAGTTGATTTTATAGTTTCTATAATAAAACAGAATTCTGATTAAAAACATAGACAGTATGAACATTAAAGTTTTTTAACAGGTTGCAAACTGGAGAATGGAACGTCTTGAGGTCGATTCCAAGTCAGGATCGGAAGAAGAGTTCTTTGATTGTATTGGTATGATTTTTGAAACATTTAATACCTTAAATGTTTTGTACTGATTTGCTTTATTTTTAATGTTTACGTTTGAAGCAAAAAGTAAGTTTCAAATTATGGCGCAAGTTTTCAAACGCCTTGTAAAGTAAAGTAAAATTTTTGCTTGCATTTCTAATGCAAATTAGAAAATTGTTTAGGGGAAGCTAAACTTCGAAAACGTAAAAATGCTTCAATTGTAGTAAAAAGGAAAAGTGTGGGTTCTTCGCCTAATATTTACTTTAATCATTTGTTTGTGAACAAGTGCAAAACAATTGAAGCATTGTAATGCCTATAAGCAATTATTCGATTATTTTAATCATATTAGCATGCATTTCGCACAACTCTTCTAAACTTTATCACCATTTTCTCTATTTAGCAGAAATATGAAAATATTTTCGACATTCTTCTCACTTCTATTTTAGTCTCGTTTAAATTTACGTCCGATAAATATTTCCAACTGTTAGACATTAAAGACACAAGTAGAATTCGTAAGATAAAAAGGTTTGCTATGTAAATTGAAACGATATTTTCTTTAAAAAATACATAAAAATGAAACAAGGCGAAGATGTAATTTTAAATACTTAAATAAATTGAAGGGTATCAATGCTGTTCAATTAACAGTTATTACCTGTTGAAATAGCAAATAAATAAGTTAATTGATCAACACAAATAATAGAAAATAAACACCGTCATCTAAAAAAAATGTTAAATTTATTATTATATTGAAAAATATATATTTAGTGAATTTAAACGGCATCTTACATATTCAAAGGAAATCTTGATTAAGATTGAATTTATAAAATAAAAAGATCATTTTCTTCATTTTGCTTTTTGCAACGCAACATTTACATTCATCAGGTCATATTATTATTATTATTGTTTTTTTTATTATCTTGAGTCGTAAAAAAACATACAATTGGAAATTATAGTAATTATTTTTTTCAATTTCAGTCGATTTTTCATGGGATAAATTTTAATCTACTTCTCAAATTATTACCTACAATCAATTACCAGTAGTTTATACAATATCAACATTTAATATATAAATTCTATCTGGTGGGCATACAATTTTTTACGAAACATGCTTGTGCTAACCTGAGATTCATAAAAATAAAATTTATTTTGCACCAGATCATTTCACGTGGTAGTCAAATGGTCATCCAAAATGTTCTTAATCTCATTTCACCTTTAATACATGAACATTTCGTTCTATTTATTCATAAAATGACTATCGCGAAAATTAAATTTGTTATTTTGTGAAATGGATATTAACATTTTATCACAATAGTAACTAATTCACAAAGTTTCTATCAACGCTGCTAAAATTTAGCCTTCTTCATAGAATAAATCTATAAACTTTAATAACCATTAATCTCTAGTTGTCATATGAAATTTCAGTTATTTTATTACAAAAATTCTTGAAAATTTAACATTATTCTCTCGTAGCTTTATTAGTTGATTTAAAAGATTTTAGTAATAGTTTCTGAAAAAAGAGCCAAGTAAAATTAGTTGAGAATTAAGAGCACATTATCAGAATTTCACTAAAAATTAAATAATTTTTCTTTTAAGACTCTGGCGAATCAACTTCACTTGCTAAATGGAGTTCACTAGAACTACTGGCTGAAGAAGAAGACAGTCCTCCTCCATATGTTAACAACCAAGGTAATGAAATTTCAAATATAATAATAACGTTACTATTGTTTTTAACATTATAGATGACTCAATATTCAGTCACGCTTTCCTGCAGAGAGTTGCCTCAGAACGAGGCACAAAACGAAATTTGCAGCCATCGTCGAGCCTCGACCGGGGCCAAGAGTCACCACCAGGCTCGCCAAGTTCACATTCATGTGCAACTTCTGTTTTGATGCTAGTAATGCACGCTGGAAGTGTTTTAGGTATTGAATCAGCCTGAATAGAAAATCTTCCAATATCAAATCCTGAAAACAAAAAAGCATCAGGTTTTATAATTCCCATTATTGATGTTTTTTTTCAGATGCAAACAGTGAACTAACTTCGAAAAAATCTGATGTAACAACATTTAAGGGTGCATTCGAGTCAATAATGCGCCAACACTATCCTACCCTAATGGGCCACATTTCTATAAAATTAGTGGCATGTCCGTCTGTCTGCACGGATGCATTAGGAATACTTTCAAGCTTAAGTCCATACTCTTTTGATTCCTCGCCTTCGGCTGCGGACCATCCAAACATTGCGGATGTTCCCATCGGGGCTATTCCACTACTAAGCGTGGCTTCTCCAGACTTCCAGGATGCTGTGAATCGAACTGTAACTGCTGCAAATGTTGTCTACCAAGATTTCTTAAAAAATGACGAAGGACATAATTTTAACGGACAAGTCGCCCTAATTGGGGACTCGATGGGAGCGATACTCGCATATGATGCACTATGCCGCTATGGAAGTGGAAAACATAATGAGAATCCAGCGTATGATGACGAAAGATTTATAGATGGTGATTTAGACGCAAAAAGACTTCTCGTGGCCCCATCGCCACGCAGGCGCTCCTCTGCCACATGCGACTCTCGTTTACCCAAGTTTGATTTTGAAGTCAGTGATTTTTTCATGTTTGGAACACCTTTGTCCATAGTTTTGGCTTCACGACGGTTGCATGATGCAAAACATGGTATTATAGAAATAATTCCATCCATTGTTCTTAATTTGTGTGATTCAAATAATTTTTACAGCCCTGTTACGTCCGAATTGCCTGCAGATTTACAACTTGTTCCATCCAACAGACCCAACAGCATCACGTTTAGAACCTTTGTTAAGCGCCAGATTTTCAATGCTTGCTCCTGTGAACATACCGCGATACGCAAAATATCCTCTAGGAAGTGGACAACCACTTCATCTATGTATGTCAATCGTGTTAAAAAATATTAAATTTGTTCATAATTTTATGTAATTATTCTTTTCAGTGGAAATCATTCAATCAAATCCGCAATATTTTAATGATAACTCCCACCCAGGACAAAGACGTTTGTCAGATGCGTCTATTCAAAGTACTGTATCTGGTTTAGTTGATAATGTCCCCCTTAATACCATTAACACCCGTAAGTTGAAACGCTCACTGCTTGTATGTCTTAAATTTTCAGTAGATTATAGTAAATATTTAGGTCGTTATTTTTTATTGAGGTAAGTGGCTGCACAGAATCTAAAAGAGACGACGTGTTAAATAGATTAAAGCATTTGAGAAATATTTTGAGTGTAGACAAATTGTAGTTTCCCACATACTACCCAATTCTTTTAAGTTATGATTGATTCCACTCACGCTAGCAACTAATAAATAAAACATTTCTTTTTGATTAAATATTCTATGCACTATGATAACCCAAATCGAAAAAATGATTGGAATTCGTTTATCGACGATAAGGAGCTAGAAGACCTATAGTGTTTTAATTCGTATTTTTCGATATATTTATAATTTTAAATAAAAAGTATAATTCCTTATAGATCTCAGTAACAAATCCTTTTTCAAAGACGAATTTAAACTTAGTATATATGAAATTAATAGTGTTATTTAAGGCGTAATAACGTTTTGTAGTAAACTGAGGAAATAGGTAAAAGTAAATATTACGGTTTAGCATTGTTTATATTTTCATTCATACCATAGATAACAAAATTCCAGGGCTTAATTTTTTGCACAAAGAACGCTTTGAAATTATAGAGCTTTACTTCAATACAAATAATTTCTAGTTCACATAATATTTAAAATTTAAACAAGTGTGAAGTGTGTGAATTTTTCTGCTAGTGCCTTTGAATGGAAAAGGTTAATTTTCCAAAAAAAAAAAAAGAAAAAGAAAGTGCCCTAGTTCCTATAAGAAAGCATATTCCTCAACCAACTCTAGTGGCTACTGTAGCAATATTGTAGATTATAATTTTAGTCCATGCATGCATCTTTAACACTACATTACACACGTTTGCAAAAAGGAAATCACAGTTATATGATTTATTTATACAGTGCAACAAAAATGGTGGGGAACAAAGCGGTTAGATTATGCAGTATACTGTCCAGAAGGTCTAAGCAACTTCCCAGCACATGCTCTTCCACATTTGTTCCACGCTAGTTATTGGGAGAGTTCAGATGTGATTGCCTTTATATTGCGACAAGTATGGCTTTTAATTCCGTCACTATCATAAAAATAAATAAAAGCCAAACATATTTTAGATTGGAAGATTTGAAGGTCTAGCGTTATCGGGACCCGACGACAAGGAGTTTTCATTCCATCCTGGTCAGCCTCGTGAAAAATGGATGAGAAAGCGAACTTCGGTTAAATTAAAGAATGTTGCAGCTAACCACAGAGCAAACGATGTCATAGTGCAAGAAGGTTATGAGCAAAGACTTTTGGCTCGGTTTATGTATGGACCATTGGACATGATCACGTTAGCCGGGGAAAAAGTCGATATTCACATCATGAAGGATCCGCCAGCTGGAGAATGGACACTTCTGTCCACAGAAGTAACAGACAAATCTGGACGGATCACTTACATAATTCCCGAGGATAAAGCTCTTGGTTACGGGATCTATCCTATAAAAATGGTTGTGAGAGGCGATCATACCTCTGTTGATTTCTATATGGCTGTGATACCACCTCGCACAGAATGCATTGTCTTCAGTATAGACGGCTCATTTACGGCATCAATGTCGGTAACCGGCCGTGATCCAAAGGTTCGAGCTGGAGCCGTGGACGTATGTCGACACTGGCAAGAATTAGGCTACTTGCTGATTTACATCACTGGTCGCCCTGATATGCAACAGCAAAGAGTTGTGTCCTGGCTAAGCCAACATAATTTTCCACATGGCTTTATATCTTTTGCCGACGGACTTTCCACCGATCCTCTGGGACACAAAACTGCTTATTTAAATAATTTAATTCAGACACATGGAGTGATTATCCATTCAGCTTACGGAAGTAGCAAGGATATTAGTGTCTACACAAACATAGGTCTCAAGCCGAACCAAATTTACATAGTAGGAAAGGTAAGTTTTTTATTTGACTATTGAAATTGTACATTTATCTAAAATAGCAACAGGATATTTTTATGTTGCACGAATTCTTTGAAATTTGGCAATAAAATAAATGTTTTATTTAATTTATATTTTAATTACAGGTTAGCAAAAAACTACAAGCAAATGCTACAGTCCTTTCCGAAGGGTACGCCTCTCACTTGAGTAATTTAATGGCTCTTGGTGGTTCTAGACCGGCTCAGGGCAATGCCAGAATGGTTATACCACGTGGATGTTTCAATTTACCTGGACAAGTTGCTAATCCGCGTAGAAGGAGGTTAGTTATTTCCTAATTTAAAAGAAAAATGCAATAATCACAAGATGCACATATCCCTTGGTTAGGTAACTTTTAATTTGTTTTATTTTCTACTTTATCCCGTAGGTTGCATGACCAGGATGCATAATCCGCAAAAAAAACAAACAAGACAAAACTCTTATCTTATCTCATTTTTCTAGCAATGATACTGGAGGGCTATCGTCGCCTATACGAAGTGGATATCTAAAGAGAAAAACGTATTTAAGTCACGTTTAAAATGTGTAATTGCGATATTTTGTCACACGGTAAGTGTTTCTGTTCTAGTCATCTCAAAGGTGGAGGGAGGATTCTAACGAAATTTACTTTAATTCTATGTCAAAAAATTTTTTTTATTGTGCCAAATAGGTACCTGGCTAAGAAGACTGTCTAGATCTCTCTATTGTATTCAAAGATAGACTAACTCAATGGTTCCAAATTGGAAGGTGATTGGATTCCTCAAATAAAGCTTAGACAAGAAATATGCTCATGCTTCCACAATGCTTCCTAGGATAAAATGCATTCTGTATCGTTGTGTGATTTAGATCCAGTGAATTAACATCTTCAAAATTCAATGTCCTTATGGATTTTATTTATTAAATTAATTAAGTGGCGCTGGCAAGGTTTTGGTATTAAATTATCATAAAATTTTTAACAAGAAAAATAAATACAAGTGATGGTAATTGTGAATGGCAAGAGCAAAAGAATATCATATTTTTCTATAAAAAAAAGTCATGTAATGAAAAAAATTAATCCAAATGTGAAATGACAATGATTAAAGTAATTTGATCAGCTAAAATGATGGTGATATATTTCTCAAATTGGTCTGAAAAACAAAAATTTTTTTATGTTATTTTTTTTGTTTTACTTTATCATTTACCTATTGAGCGAGTTTTTGGTGGATTTACTCAAAGCCAATTCGTGATACTGAATCTCAAACGCAGAAAGAAAATTTTATTTATTTGTAATCCAAAGTGGTCCAAATATCCGTAAGGTTTCACAATTACTCTTTTTATAGATTTGTTGCTTTTTGAGACGCACTTTATAATAGAAGTAAAACAATACTATCGAATATATCTCCAGCAAAAATAACTTCACGTAACATTTTCTTTCTCATAGTATTTATTTTAAACTTATTTATTTTTTTTTTTTTGTTGTTTATCTCCATCCAAATGCTCAAACATGTCTCTTACTTTTAGAAGTCGATTAGTAATTTTTTAGTTAACTTATCAAATTGTGAAATTAAAATATATTATTTTTTAAAACAAATTTTTATTATCATCTAGACTTTTCGAGGAATCACATCTCCCCTGTAACTTCTTTTTTACAATCTTCACCTCTGTCTCTCAAATTTTCTTAAATAAAAAATTTACGTGTTACTCGGTAACATTTGCGAACTTAATGCTCACTGCACATGCCGGAACATTAGAACATGATTATTTAGCCAATTACGTAAAAAGTACCAGTTTTATCGCCTGCAATGGATGTTTAATAGGCTTTTACTACGCAATACGAAAAATTGTTTGCAAGTAAAAAATGAGCCCGTTTTTACGGGATTTGCTTATGATGCAGTTCATGAGCTCGACGAAGATATGATAAAAGACGTTTAGAATGCCGTTTCTATTTCTATTTCAATAAAATCTATTTTTATTATTTCAAGGAAATGCTAAATAAAATCTTATTTTGAACTGATAGTAAATTTTTTTTTCAATATCGTTTTTTTTTCGAAACTAAATCTGATATAAAAATAAATTTTATAGTGTTTCAGGATTTCCGTATCAAAACGAGTACTTTATTACATTCTTATCATTTCAAAAAATAAATTTATTGTGCATCATTTTTACTATTTATTTTGATATATTCAAACATCCCAGAAAATAGTACACATGAATCTTCAACTTTACAAAATAAAAAATCACCTATTGTATAAAACCGAGAAATTAAAAATTTTAAACATGGTTTTAGAGTTAACACAAATGTTTGTCCTAAAAACAGCTTTTATAAACATCTCTTTCTCTAAGATATAATGTAAGAATGCTATGTAACTAAGCGGATGCTTAACTGTGGATACAGTTAAGTCATAGTAATAAGAAACATTTAAGAGAGTCACATAAAAATAAATATTAAAAAGTAAATGTGAAAATTAAAACGTTTATTTCAAATGTATTATTTATCATGTCGAATTTAACTGTGATAGGATGCGCCACCGTATTTCCAACAATAAGTTTTATGTTTCTCTTGTAATTCACACCCACACAGACCATTGTAAGACAACATAACAGTGGATAACATAAAAGCAAGTGATCGTCGATATATTTTTCTATTTGTAAAAGTATTCTTAAGCGAAACACTCGTCTCACATTGTCCAAAAAAAAGCATCCAACTGCATACTTTAGCTTGAACGCTATTTGACCTACCATTCATTAGTTTTTTTTTTTTTTTTGTATATTTCGGCTTCCAAGTCAAAGAATCTAGTGAATTTTGTAAAAGGTCACCTGTATATTTTGAGTAACACCTTGAAAACAAACAAAACTAGTTAATAAGAGACAATCTCCTGAAGATTGCTGTTGTTTCAAAACGCTAGCCATGTAAGATTATAGTGATAACAGATGGTAGCAATGGGAAATGGAAGTAGAAGAATAATAGGGTAAGAGGTTTTACGACCGAAGGATGTTTGGAAAAGGAACATACATTAAATCAAAAGTATCCTGAAAAAATATTTTTAGAATGGAAATTTAAGTGTAAAATTTGTGTAAGAGTTCAAAAAAAAAAAAAGAAAAGAATTGTGTAAATTGTTGTTGTAAATTGTATGAAACATTAATTTAATAAATGTGTTGTTTAAATTGTTTGATTTCTTTTTGTATTTAATCATTTAAAAATATCTACGTATTTATCTAAGTAACCACAACTACGACTGAATTTTAAAAGAATATTCTTTCTCTCCTCCTTTTGTACTTTCTCACAATTCATACTTTTCTTTTTTAAATCTTTATAGACACCATGATCACGTTTTCATCATCTCGCTTATCATTTCCCTCTTATTTCTCAATAGATCGACCCCTTTTCTGTATTATAAGCAAGGTAACTTCACAACTGCAATTAGAAATTATTTTGATAAACAGTACTTCCCTTTTTCTTAATTAAAATGTAATAGAATTATTTTTAAATATATTGTACAAACTTTCATGTCCGTCACAAAGTATTGAACATAAGTCAATATTTAAAGAACTTTTAAAATCAAAATAATTAGTTAAAAATTAATTAATTTAAAAATAAAGTGGTGTTTCTATTTTTAATATATTTCTATCATAATTTAATATACAGCAGCTATAAATAAATGATTAAAAAATTTTCCCTGAATTATTCATAGAAACATGGAAGTCATTCTTATAATTTCGTAAATTTTGATTAGAAACTACACAGAATCTTCATCCAAGCCGTAATCAGGTATCTTGTTTATAAATTCTGAAGTTTATTCGACAAAAACTTCGTCTTAATCGCTTCGATTTTGATATCTCGATGTGAAACAATTAACAGACCCCCAAATGGGTAAACAAATTCATCTTTTTATTGTCCTCCGAGTGAATTAAAAATTCTAAGAGTACTCAGATAAGAACAATAGAAGTCTCCTGAACTCATGATAATGGATTCTTTAGTAAGTAAGTTATTTTATTTAAAAAGAAACCCAACGTATCCACACAACCAGCAAGGTTTTTCGCATTGTAAAGAAACAACGCTCAACGCTCCATTGATCTTACGAGATTCGTTTCGCGATTGCAACAGCAAATATAATTTTTTTACTTTATCAAAAAATGATGACGATGATGGGATACAGCAACGTAAGAGTATCTCGAAGAAAGCTAATCAATTGCTTTCGCTCTTCCTCAAGGCGTCGGACCCGGGCTAACAGCTGTTCTTCAATGAACATGCGTAAAGCTGAGTAGCTTGGGAGCATATACGACCACAGAGCACGGATCATAATCAGATCTGGTTTCACACTACTCGCTAAAATCCATTCGCAATCAGTCAAAGTTGTACAGCTGCCGCTGGCGGTATAATCTGAATTCTGTTGTAATAGGTGCTAGTGTGCTATCATGCAAATTAATCCACAGTAGTTTTCCAATAGCTTTAAACATTTAAGTGAAGGTACACCGATTAAAACCAATTTAGACCTTAAATACAGGTGTGCCTAAGAAACCCTTCTGCAAGGTAAACAACTTTTGCCCTTATCATATACCACTTAAGGGTTACGACTCCTTTACGGAATCTGTGGAATTTTTAGTGTACCATATTTAACATATTTTTTAATTTTAATTGTGCTAACTTTTACTGTTTTTACACGTGCTCTAATACGACGCGAGAAAACCCAATAAAACTCTTATCTCTTCGTACTGCAATCACATCTTAAGAGAAGCTCTGTAGGCGCGTATCTCACGTGTATTATCTTTCTAATTAAATGATGTAAGAAGAGATAGTGTTGCTCATTTCAATATCTAGTGACCGTTTGCGCTAGAACTTTAGGTTTACCATAATTGACATTTTTTTAAGAAAAAAACAAAAACAGAAAACGGGGTAAACTCATTTAGAAAACTTGATAGTAAAAGTTTGTTGGCATTGTATAATCTTATTATTATAAAACGAAAATGTTAATCTTAATTATTGTGATCTTTTTACCTTAGAACTTTGACTTACACTATCATAAAATCTGAAAATTGACGTATTGGTAAGGTCCCTTGGAAATGACCTGATATATTTGATTATCTGTTGGACCATAAAACCGTGATATTATCTAACCGCGTGTGGAAATCGCTTTCCATGCATAATATAATTTTCATGGAATTTTGTTTTTTTTTTTATTTTCACAATTATAGACAGTTATTGTATTTATACTGTCCAAAATTTCATTATTTACAGTTATTACAGCATCGTGAATTTTATCGGAATATACCATTGGTATTGAGTATGGTATTTAGATTTTTATAGAAATATGATTTCAAGAACATATAGAAAATAGTCAACTCTATCTGAACTCTAAAAGTTAAGAATATGCTATTGTTGTATAACTAAACTAGAAAAGTCTTTAAAAACTTAACTTTTTTCCGTGGAAAGGCATGGAATTAAACGCGGCACTTATTTGAATTTTAGTAATGAAGAGTAACTACCTATTTATGTAAATCTGGTGCTTAATGCTCTTGTTAATAAACACTAAAAACTGTAGGTGTTAGTGGAGTCTTCTATTTTACTAAGCTGATAAATTAAGGATTTTTATGAATCAAAATACGAAATAGTATTTTTACCAATAGAGAAGCACGTGTACGGATTATGAGGTGATATTTCTCGTATCGTGCAAGTTGTATTGTATTATTATTTCATTAATATAGGCAAAAACCGGTCAAATTTTTAGTCTATAGAAGTTACACACGTTTTAAGCTCATGAAAGTAGGAAACCTTTTAAGGAAATCGCATTCAAAGCTAGGACAAGGCTCGTTAATATCCAAATCATATTCCAAGAAAACTTGATTTAAAAAACTTTTTTTCTGATTCAATCAAAGAAAACAATAGGATTAATTGCAATTGCCTGTGCAATAGACTTTAATAATAATAATAATAATAACAATAATAATTTTTTACATTATTCTCCAAACATTTTTCTAATAAAAATTAATTATTTAATTTTTTTTAATTTTTTATTTTCTAGACAGTTTTATCAATTATATGCAGTCTCAATTCTAAACCTAATAGAGTGAAGGAAAGGAATAAACAATTAAGAGGTAATTAAGTAACAAAATTGCAAGCTTACATAATATCAATATGAATAAATGGCCATATTGCATCATTGGGAACAAAAATGATAAGTGATAAATAATCATTCATATAATCAGTATCCTAAAAACCCCTGGATATAAAATGAAGCACTTCAGCTTGTTCTGTAATCATTTTCACTTCTTTCGTCATAGGCCGATTTTATAAATTGTTAACGCATAGTAAGAATTACAGAATATAAACACATTTCTATTAGCAACTAAAAAAATACATGATGGTTAAACATTTATTCATATTGTACTCCATAATTTTAATACTTTATTTTAACTGAATAGCATCTTGCTTGCTCCCCCAACACCAACATTAAAGGTGTAGTTATCACCAACTTTGGAAGAGAGTTCTATACACACACACACACTTCTGTTTCGAATTTTTATAGAAAATAAGATGTGCTATGGTTTAAAAAGAGGTGTTAATTGAACTTTACAAATAGTTCTAAACAGTTCATAAAAAGAAATAAACCTATTTGCAAAGGCACTCCTGAATTAAAAATCATACTCTTTAACAATTTTGTGAATAATTTTTTCTTCCTTTGCTCATTAGTACGAAGGTGAGCATAGACTCTATACAAAAGTGCATTAAAATTAGACGACGTAATTCCACGTAGTTTATGCTTTATAAATTAGAGACGCGAGCGTTACACAGTTCTTACTTACCTAAACTCTATTCGCCTTTTTAACGAGGCATATTTTCTTGAACTCGTGCAAGTAAACAAGAAAATACTAGACTACTTTATTTTATTAAAATCAATGAGAATAAAAACAATGAGCAATTTTGAAAATTTTAATTAAATACTCAATTCAGGTTATAGTAGCTTAAAATCTTCCTCATTTTTTCAATTCGCATATTTCTACACAATTATTTTAGCAAACTGTTTTGTTTAAAAAGGAGTAATTATAGTTTCATATTAATTTGAAACTATTTTCTTATTTCTTTTACTTAAAAAACGGATTCCTAACGTTTGCCTGATTTGCATTGCTTACAAATTTAAATCCTTTCTTAAGGACGCGATCTACTTTACAATATTAAAAAAAAATAATTCTCTTAATTAATCTGTAGTTAAACTATTCGAAGATACGTGTTTCTAAATTTATAGAATAAACGTTTTAGTTGTTAGTCAAATATAGCATCAAGTACAGCGTCACATAGAGATAATTACGAGCAATCAATTCAAAGTTCATTTTCTGAAAAATTATTTTTTAATACTGCTCAAGTCTACACGCAAAGTAAAACAACAACAACTTTATCCAAAGTTAAATAAAAATGAATGATCCTTGATAGACGAAAATATTTGATAAGAAATCAATTCTAACGAATTTCCTGAAATATTTAAATATAAGACAAGAAATTAAATGCCATTCGATACAATCAATAGATTGCTCTATTTAAATAAAATTATATTTTATTTAGTTTTTTAGTTTTTATTTTTTTAAGTTTTTACTAAGTAATAATTGAACAACAAACAGAATTCTATATATTTTAAATTCTTAAGGGAGTACATAAATATTTACTACGTCTAATAATTAACGACCAAATGTAATCAATAAACATTTATTGAAAATTGTTTTTGAAAAAGAAACATAAATGCTGTTGTCATCATTAAGAGTGTTAAAAGTGTTTACAAGAGGAACCTCCGTAACATCTGTAAATGAACATCATTTGTGAATGCTCCAAATATTTGTTGCTAACTTATTTCACTTAATTCAATATTGCCTTTTGTTATTTATAGCGCACGCGACATTCTGGCAGATGGGCGCTAATTGCAGTAACAGCTTTTACGTGCTAAACACTTTCCATGCAATAAGAAAAATTGAATCGATAACGTCATTGAATGCTAAAAGTTTCGATAAGTCATTTTGACCTTTTTAGGGTTCCGTATCAAAGACGTAGAAAAGGAACCCTTATCGTGGGAATTTGCGGCTGTCTGTATGTTTGTATGTTAAATCTGTTTATATCAGCAATTGCTAACCCTATCAACTTGGCACAGTTGTAGAACATGCTTGTCTGCATCTATCCCAGGCAAAAGAATTTTAAAAATAATTTTTATTTTTATTACAAAGGGGTCAAAATGGATGGTCGAAATTTAAATTTATTAGGATTAATAGTCAAGTTGAGTATCGTATGAAAGGGCTTAATTCTACATTCTAAAACCGTTAGTCTTTTAATTTTAAACTGCACACTTGTCTGATGGCAAAAAATGTGTGAAAAAATAACATGGGCCTGAATCCTAAATTTAAAATCGTTTCAGTAATTTAGGAATTCAGTTTCATTAAATCAAAATCTAACAAACTTTCATCTCTATTATTTGTTATATAGGCAAAATACTATAGATATCTTTTGCATAACACAGAACCTCCGGTGCGCGAGACCGACTCACACTTACCCGTTTTTTTTTCTAACTTAATCTTGAATGTTAGTAATTAAAGCAGAGCTTAAGACTTATCTTTTCTAATTTCGTTTGCAAAATATTTTACTTTGCTTTAAAAAACGGTTACAATGTAGGAAGATAAATTGAGGGCTTTAATTAACAGCAACATCAATTACTTATTGGGAGCATTATAGTGCAGCACGTTCGCGATCATAGGATGAAGTGGAATAATGCTCAAATTCAATTAAAAATCATAATGTCAAAAAATTCAATTTAAAATGACATTGACAATTGTTTTCATAGAACATATTACTTTTAAATTTGTTAGTAAATGATATTTTCGCCGAGATATTTTGATTGACAAAATTTGTAAAAAAAGTAAAAAAAGATTTAAAATTCTTTCAGTGATGTTGAAAAAGATTTAATCAGCTTCGAAATTATTTATTTTTAAAAAAATGTGTGTTTAGAGCTCTTATTTTTCTCTATATTTCTATTAAACAATAGCTTTTATATAGAAAAAAATAAAAGAAGCCATTATGTCTGCAAAACATCCAAATAAATGCGTTTGTCAGCATGATCCTAAATCAGTACCATATTTAGAAGTAGGGAAATCCTGTGGAATGGGACTGGGAGGCGAAGAATTTTCTACAAAGCTTCAAGGGAATAAACCTTCTATGAAACGAAATGCTAGCTATAGGGATACAACTGCTGCTGAAGGTTCAGAGGCTAGAGTGCTTGTTCTGTACACTGGAGGAACAATTGGAATGATGAGGAATGAAAATGATGGTAAATAAACTTATTTTTGTATTTAAGGAGGATCAACACGGTGGCGGTTTCAAATTTGCCTTGCAAAATAAATATTTCTTAAATACCATATTTCAAAGGACTTGTTCACGAAAAATTAATATATAATTCAAAAGAATAGGAGAGTTATAGCACTTTTAAGGCACGGAAAGGGCAATTATGACTTTCTTCAAAATTACAAAAATTCGAAAACGAATAGTCCAATAAAACATGTTTTTATGAAAATTTCCTTAATCTCTGTGGCAATCGTTAAACGTAGTCGTATTTTGTTTTATTTTCCAAATTTGAAAATTACAGTTTTTGTAAGGTCCATTACATACAATAGCTTGTTTTTCTCATAAAAGAGTTATCATTTTACCAAAAAAAATTAAATAAAACAAACATCTACATTTAACTATTGTTAATTTTTCAAATTTGAGTAAACATTTAAATGTACTTTCGGATTAATCGGACCCTAGAAATTCTTCACGCCGGTGAAATATAAATTGCCAAAATACTCTAAAGTAAGATAATATTTAATTGAGTAATATAAAGCAAAAATGGTGAAAAGTACGAAAGGAAAAGGGGTTGTCTTAAGAGTCAATTTAAATTTTTAATTAAGAAGAAAAATCTAGGCGATGTTTGAAAATAATCGAATAAAGTGCTTTATAGCTTACTATAGACGAGTTAGTGCTACTATCGTTCGCCACGAACGAAATTTTGAATTTTAAAGAGAAATGTTTATAATGTTTTACTTTATTCTAATATAATCGACTTTAATCAGATAAATACTTTATTATAATATAATCGACTTTAATCAGAATTCACGAAGTAGACTATTATTTGAGTCATTATACAAGTCTCTATGATTTTTACGAGGAAAGACTAGTAATTTATGATTAATTTTTCTTTCTTGAAAAACTGACGTACTGCATGTTACACTTTTCAAATTCGTAATGTAGCATCGTACAATTTAGAGGAAATTCCGTCAAATACAAGAGACGTCTTAAAGTTTGAAAAGGAAGTTTTCTGTGATATTAAAGATTTTTTTTTAAATATTTGTTACTAATCGAGATTTAAAAACATATTTGATAGTTTTGCAGCCAATACCGAACACATTAGTGAAACGTATTCGCAATTATCCCGATATGCACGACGAAGCATATGCAAAGAGTGCATTTGAAGCCGAGGGCAACATGGGACCTTTGGTCCTACCCAAAGTAGAAAATGAGCCACGACGGGTAATATACACTATAAATGAGTATGAACCCCTCCTAGACTCCAGTAATATGACGATTTCGGACTGGGTGCGTATCGCAGAAGATATTCGGGTAAGTACTAAAGACGTAATATTTAAATCTTTATAGTAATGGTAATAATATAAAAATCTTGACTTTTAGGAATCGTATGAATTTTATGATGGATTTGTTGTCTTACATGGCACCGATACACTAGCATACACAGCTTCAGCACTATCTTTTATGTTAGAAAACCTGGGCAAAACTGTGATCATTACTGGATCACAAATACCCATTTTCGAAACCCGAACTGATGGCAAAGATAATTTTACATCCGCCTTAGTTTTGGCAGGAAATTATGTGATACCCGAAGTTTGTGTAGTATTTGGCATAAAACTGCTTCGAGGAAATAGAACTACTAAAGTAAGCTCTGAGCAGCTAGCGGCATTCGATACTCCAAATTTCCCCCCGCTAGGAAAACTTGCAATTAATATTGAAATTGACTGGCGAGCCATTCACAGACCTGATACTATCGAAAGGTTTTCCGTCCATTCCAAACTTAATGAAAATGTTGGTGTTTTGAGAATTTTCCCAAGTGTTTCTGTGGCTACTTTTAAAGCATTCTTACAGCCTCCAATGCAAGGTGTTGTTCTACAGACTTTTGGAGCTGGAAATGTCCCTTCTAATAGGGAAGACATTATAAGAGAGATGAAGAATGCTGTAGATAGAGGCGTCATTATAATCAATTGCACGCAGTGCCAGAATGGCGCAGTATCTGCGATATATGAGACGGGAAGTATCCTTGGGCAAATTGGAGTTCTTCCAGGATTTGATATGACACCAGAAGCTGCATTAACTAAACTCGCATATGTGCTTGGCAAAGACGAATGGTCTCTCCAATATAAAAAGGAGGTAAATAACAACTGATGAATGTTTGATTGTAGATCGAAAATATATTTTTCTCTTTTCCCAGATGATGCAGACCAATTTAAGAGGAGAATTCACTGCATCCTCGACTCCTGAAAAAGAAACCTTCGAAATAATTGATGCGCTTGCAAAAACCCTAAACGTAACTTCACCAAAAGAAGTTGCTCAATTAGAAGATACAATTTTTCCTGCTATTGTAAATAATGCTGTTATAAAGGGTGATATAAAGCAGGTAATGGGTTCATTATACTAAATCACAAGTTCAGTGCATGTATAAATTCTTATACGTGTTTGGTTCGTTAGTTTGGTTTAAATATTGCATCACTTTTAAAATTGTGATTTTGTAATTACCTATGTTTATAGAAAGTGTGATTAGTATTAAGCAGTTAAAAGTATTATTGCTTCCGATTTAATATGTGCAGAGTTTTCAAGCATTTTGAAAATAAAACTCTTTTATTGTATTATTGTTTGTTATGGTTTCAATATTACGTTAATTTTAAGCGCATGCTAATATGTTTATCTCTTATACAAACCGATTTAAGAACATTAAACAAATTTTATCGTTATCTTCAGTTGTTTACATGCTTTTGTCCTTTAATTTATAAATTAATAAACTTACAATTCATTTTGCTAGTGAAAATAATAAAAATAGCAACAGAAAGTAGAGTGTTATACATTTAAAACGGTATTAAAGTCATGGATTTTCACGAGGCCATTTCTAAAAAAAATTGGTAATCGTTAAAAATATAGATCTTGTAAAACCGCCTGCTACATTTTTCTAATAAATAAGACTTATTCCTTTTTTTACAGATTGAAAACTTAAAACGGTATGGCGCTTATTTGTCGAGTGTAAACTATGACCACCGGACGGCGCTCCACATCGCAGCAAGTGAGGGCCATCTTGAAATCGTCCGATACCTGCTTCACCATGGGGTCTCCGTGCACTTGCGAGACCGTCATGATCGAACTCCACTAATGGAAGCGATCGCGGGTGATTATCACGCGGTGATTCAATTACTGGTCAAGTGTGGAGCTCATATGACGGGATCATCGCGGGCGACCGGCGAGCAATTGTGTCTTGCGGCCGCCCGCGGTCACGTGAAACGCATTGAGTCCTACCACCTGGCAGGGGCTGATCTGTCGCAGCCTGACTATTCAGAGCGGACGGCTCTGCACGTGGCTGCCCTCCACGGTCACTTAGAAATGGTGGAATTTTTGCTGCAAAAAGGCGCGGAGAAGAATTGCGTCGATCTAATGAACTACACACCGCTGGACTATGCGAAGTATAAAGGACACGAGGATATTATGAAGCTTCTGGAGTAAGATACTTACTATTCCATTATTTCCAATTGTGATAGAAAAAACTCCGTTTGGAGGAAGACATTTTTAAAGTTATATTTCGCATTGTTGAGGGAATTTTAGTCTTATTTAATCGGAAAATAAAGGAAATAAAGTAAAAAAAAGCGAAAATATTGAACTTTTATATTGGGTTAATAACACTACACTACAAATACGTTTCTTTCTTACGAATACGATAACTTTGGTCCCCTACCCATTCCACATTAAAACAATATATAGACTATGAAACAAGTAGATGAGACATGAAAAAAGTTATATGCAAAATAATAATTTGTTCGAGGTGTACTCCATGGGTAGGGTTCCAGGAGTAAATAAAATAATAAAACCAATGGTTTCCTACTTTAAAGTGCTCAAAACATACACTAGGACTTTTGAATTCAATTAGATTATTTTTAGTGAATAATTATTTTGAATAATAATCTTTATATATATCTTTACTATTCATAGGAGGTCTCTAGTAAACCTTTCAACTCAATGCCTGTTAGTTTTCGATGTACTAATACTTTTTTTGAAAATGTGTTAAATCTAAACATTCCCGTTTTACCTACAAAGAGTAAATTATAACGAAATATCTTCTACGTAACATTACCAACTTCGAATACAATAAACAATCTATCTATAATTGTACTTTCTAATGAAATATGCTGTAAATAATTATAAACCACTAAAATTTTTACAAAATTGTACTACATCGATAATTTTAAAAGAATATCCAATTCCAGCAAGTGATATAGCGACACTGTTGTACCTTTTCGAGTGAGTTTTTGAAATCACATAATTGACTATAAGTCGGTGTAAACCTTTATTTATACTTTCATATGAAAACAGACGGCGAAAAAGGCAAAAGCGGAGTAAGTAGTTCAAAAAAATGTTTATAAAACAAAACACCAGCGGCTTTCTTTAAACAATGACTTTTATTCTTTGGACTTCCTTCTACATTAAATTAGTTCCCTTAGAATGCCGTGTTTTACGGAGTTTACACTATTCCTGATTCTTATCGTTCAATTAAAGCAGCAGAGAAAATCGATTATGATTTTCTTATTAAGATTTTGCACGTACGATTTTTGTTATGGATTTTTCAAATGTTTTCTGATTACATTTAAACATCGTTTTGTGCAAAACAAAAAGGAAAATACAAATTAATAGAAAACGTGCAAAAGGAACTACTAGCTCCTTAAAATAAGTGAAAATTTGTTCCAAACCTAAAATATAAGCAATATTACCTAAACCTAAAATATAAGCAATAATTCAAAAAACAAATATCAAAACAATGTTTTAACTGTATCTGAATACTCCCAATAAGTGTAATTATTTTATTTTTAATTTTCTGCGAATGTATTTATATTCTTAAAATTTTCTTAAGTTGCGTATTTTTTCTTAATTTTACCTTTGGTTTGGTTCCGTTTGTGAATAAAACTCGCATTAGAAAAATTTTTTCTCATATTCCTATTCGCGTAACTCCGAATTCGCGTAATTCGTGGTGTAATTTATGATTTAACCACATTGTCATTCTTTTTATTGTAAGTGCAGTTTTGAGCGCGAATTGTAATTTAACTAGTATTGATTTTCAAAACGAATTTTTTAATAATTTAAACACACAGAAATTTTATATTTCATGATAAGTACTAACTAGTGGCTTAGAATTTCGCTGAAAATTATTTTAAAGAACTTGTTACTTGTGCACAAATTACTTTGAATGTTTTTATGCTATTTGAAACCTAAGTAACCATTGAAAAATATAAACAAAAAATGAAATAATTTCTAGTACAGTCCGTTTTACTCGATATAGTTTCAAAACTATAAATCTTTAAAAATTCATTCTTTGAAAGAAATTCATTCGGAGAGAATGAACTGCAAATTCTGAACTCACTCGTAAGGGCTTCTTTTTTTTAAATCCTCAAGTTTGCAAGACTGTGCACCACCGCTTGACAGCTAACTTCGCCTGAAGTTGGCACAATATTGAGGAACTGCTGACATGGAACTATTTCGTGTGTTTTGTTCGAGTTGCACATAAATTTCTGGTAATAACGCTGGAAATCAATTGATAGCAATTAGTCTAAATACGTGAAAAAAAAATCTAATTACAATTTCCAGTGCAAAGGTGCCTGATTACCAGGGAGTACGAGCGTTTTTTTCTGTAAAAGTTTACGTGGTTCCTCGCCCCCACTAACAAAATTTTAATGCCATTCGTATCCGCGATAACAACACAGAATAATCAACCGAAAATGTCGACTGGTGAACAAAACGAAGAAAGACCAGATATCGCCGAGCTGCAGGAAAATTTCAACAAGCAGCAGGTAAAAGGAGTGGCTACCCATTTTCCCTTTACATTCCTCTCAATTGAAGTCCCCTAAAAACAATGAAACCTTTCACAAAAAAACTACACGACCTTGGCTCACAAAGAATTTATCACCAGAATTTTGTGTGTGCCAAAGTTTCGCTTTCAGTTCAAGAAGCAGTTCTTGTGGGTGCTGTGTGTGGCCTTTAAAAACCAAATATTTTGAGCAGAGCTAGAGGATTAGTTTTGTTTAGTTTCTTCAATGCATTGTTTTATGTAAACAAAATCTCCATAAATGAATAATTCTAGCAGCATCCCACTCGAAAGAATCTGCATGGTTGCTCGTATCAGGCGATAAATCGCACTTTGACCGCGGGTGAGTACTTAGTAGCCAGAGCCAGACCATATTCATAAACGGGAACGCGTTGATTGAGGGTCTTAATTGGTACGTTAAGTCCATCCAGGCACGGCGGTTCTCTGTTCTTAAAATAACTTACAAGCTAACACCACATCAGAGGTGCACTGTTGCATGACTAACAAAAGTTTTGCAGTAGTATTCCTTTCGCCACAAGTGGGTTTATTGGCTTTTAGTAGGTTGTTGTATATTTTTCTACACTTGCACGGTTAAAGGTAAAATAGTAGTGTTTTTAGGTCGAATATACAATATTACATAATTTTAGAACAAAAATAAAGTCATATTCAGCAGTGACCACATGTAAACCGTGTCTTAAAAATACTACAAACTAATGGACATCGAATTAGTAGCCCTCTTAGGTTTTCTAAAGAAAGAATTTGTAATGGCACTTGTTGTTGCATTATTTTTCTTAATATTCGATCTTTTTTCGTCTATAATGAGAAGTCTAAAATGTTCCTTTAGATTTCTCTAAAAGATCCATAATTTCCTGATTTCAAACCCAGCTTTTGTTATAACGTGAGTGCTGTCGTATGTGGTGGAATATAGTCTCAAGGCTACGCAAATTAATTTATTTCTAAACCATAAAAACGAAGAACATTTACCTTACGCCGTGGATACATTGGACCGATTTGGAAGACCTCCTCAATATCATGTTCCTGGTGTTATATTGATGAATGATATGAGTCAAAATTAATACTCCTAATTTTAATTGATAAATTAATAGACTAGGTTCTGCATTTCTATCGTGGAATTTTATTGCATTAGGTTTTGAACAACACCTTCATAAACACCACGAACATTTAGGACGATGTTCGCCAGGCGCGCTATAACTTCAAGTTTTCCTTTGTTTTCGTTTAACTTGTAAAACATGAAAAATTAACTCTCTTGTCAATTCTTTTTTTTCAGTTTTGTCAGTATAAATAAATAAAATAAAACTAAAGTTAAAAACTTCTAAGTATTACAGAAAATATTGCACTCGGGTGTACAAAAATAACAGCGTTAATTTTTAAACTTTAGTTTAACATATCGTGTTTGAAAAAAATTTAAGGAAAGTCAAATAGTTTAAAATAAGGATCAAGAGTTATGGCATCTCTAAATACTCGTAAATCTTAATTTGCTCAGTTAATTAATTTTCTCGGGAATCATCTCATCACTTCCTATTCCATACGAAAACATTGCACTGTATTCTTTCTACCATTTTGTATAACGTCAATTCTATTATTTTTTTCCACAAGGCTAAAATATCAGCTCTTAAAGAGCTAGTACGAAAATCTGAGGAAGCACAGGGAAAATCAAACTCATACACACAAGAGAAGGTTAAAAATATCGCACAGCGGCTAACGCATCTAAAATCTAAAGCGCGATCTCGCCAAAATTTGGATAAATCTCTTAGCGAAATTCGAGATGATCCAATACTGGAAGAATCGACTCCGGTCGCTTCGCCACGGTCACAATCATTCTCCAAGGCGCGGTCAGAAACTCCGGGGAGTGAAAAGATCCAACTTCTTCGGCAACAGATGGAGAAGAATAAGTTGAAAATGGCCGAGAGGGAAAACAGCAAGAGGGAAATTGAAGAGCTCGTTACACAGCTAAAGGCCAAAATGGATAGCACTCAACAAAGTTTAGAGCGATCTTCTGAACTCGGTCGTTCCATGGGAGATTTGACCAGTATGAATATGGGTCCAGTGACCGGGAAATTCAAATCTGCAACAGACCTTAGTGGTTTCACACCGTTGAACCTGGACAAAGAGAAAATAAAGTTCCTAGAAAACAGAGTGAAAATTTTGGAAAAGCAACTAGACAGGGAAAAGAATGCTCCAAAAACGGAGAGTGACATTGTAAAGGCGTTAGAGAGCAAAGTCCTAGATTTGGAAGAAAGTCTAAAGGAGAAGGAGTGTATTATTCAAGCCCGTACGCAGGCAGTTAGTCTGATGACTGAAAGCTTGTCGGCGAAGGGTAAAAATACAGTAGATATGCTGGAAGATACGCGGCAAGAAATGTTCAAAATGCAGTCAAGTTTTATAGAAACCGAAGATGCTCTCAAGGATGAAATTCAGCAATTGAAAGAATTGCTACAGAAGAAAGAGAATGAAACTCAAAATTTAACCGAAGTTAATAAGATTCTGGAAAATGCACGTTTCGAGTTAACTGTGAAAATTGCAGAACTTGAGAGTAAAATGCAAGACGCTCATGACTACAGTACGAAAATTAACGAACTTAATAAGCTGAATGAAACGTTGCAGCATAGAATATCAGATTTAGAAAATCTGAAATCGAACGAAGGCGTCTCTGAAGAAATAGACGTATCTCAGAAGGTGGCGCGGGAATATGCCAATAAAATGAAAGATCTTCAGGATAGAATTAGCGATTTGGAAAAGGAGAACGACGACCTAAAAAAGCTTGTGCAGGAATCACAGGCCTCACAAAACGATATTTCAGATACCGGCATTGCAGACAAGATTAAGTCACTGGAGAGTACAATCGCTGCGCAACGAGAAGAAATTTCGAGTCATGTTGGTAAAATTCAACAGTTAGAGGATCAATTAGCTGAGAAAACCATTGAATACAACGTGCTTAGTGCTAACTATTCCGTGCTTGAGGAAAAACTTAAGGCATCCACTCCGAAATCTCTGTTTTCAAAATCCAGCTACGATGAAGCCGAGGCCGAAATAAACAAGCTCAAGTCTCAACTGGACGAAGCCAACAAATCCATGATAAAAATGAAACTGAAAATGAAGCAGATGAAAAAACAGGTAGATGAATTCAACAAGATTTCAGATGTACACGCTCAGGTAGTAAAGGTTACTGGGGAAAACGAACAACTACAACAGAAAATTGTGGAGCTGGAAGAAGAAAAGGGACAACTGCAATTGAAGTTGTTGAGTGGAGAGCCCAGTGGAATAACAGACGTGGAACTTGAGAAGAAAATACAGGTAAGTTTGAATTAATTGTCCATGAAAGTATTCTAAATATTCTAAGTATTCAAATATTTTATCAGTGTTAGCAAACTACGAAAATTTAATAATTGAAATCAAATTGCTTTTTAAAAGAATTTGAAGAAAGAAAATATACTTGTATGTCATTAAATGTATTTTATATTTGTGTAGATTTTGGAAACAACTTGCCAGAATCAAACATCAGCAATTCAACTATTGGAGGAACAGAAATTGGACATGACCGAAAATCTTCAAACAACAAAGCATGAATTAGAATCTCTCAAGGACCAAATGAACGATCGTGAAGAAACAGCTAGAGTTGTGTCCCAAATAGAAAGCATACAATTGGAGGAAAAAGTTGGCAGCTATCTTACAGAAATTGAAGAACTTAAAAATGAAATAGAGCATCATAAAACTGAAAATGAAGCATTGAAAGACGCTGTGGAAAAATTACAACACGAAAAGGAGGAGTTGAGTAAGAAAGTGGATCACTATATTGCCGAGAATATTGAGCTCCTAGACAAAGTCGAGAAGTTGAGTAAATCGAGCTCATCGGCAGAATCTATTGAGATTGTAGAAAGACTAACACAACACGAGAAAATGGAAATAGAGGCGTTCAACAAAGGTTTGGGAGAATCCCATCATGTTGATGAGCGTGCTGCACACGAACAGGTCTCACCGCAAGCACTTGATGAAAACGATCATGCAATAGGACAGGAATTAAGCGAAAGTCTATTAAAACTTCGTGAAGAAAGTTCTGAGCTGATGCACAGAATTGAACTGTTTACGACAGAACGTCGAGAAGTCCTTGAAAAGATGGAAGTGCTCACCAATGAAAATCAAGAATACCTAGCTAAGATCAATGATCTTACAAAAGAAAAGACAGAAATCGACGGTGTATTGAATGAAATTACAGATGAGAAAAACAGGCTAGAGCAGAAATGTAAAACGTTGGAGAAGGATAAGAATGAACTTGTTCAACAGCTAGCAGAAACAAATAAACAAAGGGATTCGCTTACTAAGCAATTGAATCTTATGAAGAAAGAAAATAATTCTGTAATCGATATTTTACAATCGTTCTCGGCAGGAGATAATAATTTAATACAAAATTGTGAAAAGAGTCTCTCTAGACTTAATTCCGAGTTGGAAAATTACAGCAAACAACCAGATAAATCAGGCAAAAATAACGCCTCAAAGAAATTAGTTAAGGAGGCCAAAAACGCATACCAACAAATAAGTGGCTTGCTAGAAAAATTGAAGGCAGTTCCTGAGCGTGTTCCTGAAGAAGAAGAATGCGAAATAATTGTGGAAAAACAGGCGGAGCTCGAGGCAATAATTGACAAACTCCGAAGTGACCTCGAAGAAACTATCGCAACGTCTGAGAAAAAAGACACTGAAATAAGCACCCTAAAAGCTCAAATAGAGTCGTTGAAAATGGATTCCGGGAATGAACAGGGTGTAGTTGACCATCTAAAGGAATCGTATGAGGCTGAAATTACCCGCTTAACACAATTTCGTAAAGATATTGAATTAAAATTACAAACTGCTAACAAAGAAATAGACATCTTAAAAACTCTTGTCGCTGAGCAAAAGCAACAACTAATAGATACTTACACTGAACACGAAGCAGAGGTGTCTTCCAAAGTGGAAAAGCTTAAGGAATATGAGTCAGAGATAACAAGCCTTAAAAAGGAACTGAAGAACCTTGAAAATAGCAAATCAGAGTCTTATGAAAAGTATGTGGATGAACTGAAACCTCAGATATCTATGCTAGAGTCACTATTCGAAGAAAGTAAAACACTGGCAGCTGAACAAGCACAGGAATTGATAAATAAACAGGAAACTATTGATGCTCTGAACGACCAGATCGTAGGACTGTACAAATCAATTGAAGAATTAACGAATAAAGTTGGGGAAAAGGAGGAAGAAATCGCCTTTATACAGGAAATAATGGATTCCAAGAAATCAGAAATGGACCAATTGTTGAAGGAGAATAATGGAAACAAAGGCGTTATTGAAAAACTTCTTATGGAGCTCCATTCACAAACGGAGAAAATAGCACAGGTTGACGCGCTAGCGACTATTAAAGAACAGAATCAGGAGCTGCAATCTCGTGTAGCTTCTCTAGAAAGACTGAATGCAGACTACGAGCTGCGTTGCAAGGAACAGCATGATAAACTGAAAAAGTTCGCAGCGAATTTGAAAAGGAAAGTTGCTCAATGCACGGAGTTGGAGCACAAGTTAAAAGAATTGTCTGAAAATCAACAAAGCCAACCTGAGACTGGCAATAAGTCCACAAACACGAATAACCAGGACAGTGAGAAGATCCTAGAATTAGCTGGTAAATTACAAGAAGCTGAGCATATGATTACAAATCTTCACCACGAGAATGAGCAACTAAGGAGCGGGTTAAGTAATGTTCAGCACGAGAATATCACACTAAAAAGCGAATTAGAGGAGAAACTTGTAGAACTAGATGAAGCCAAGAATCAACTACAAGCCTACCTCGTCAAGATTGAAGACACTACTCGCCAGTTGGGTGAGCTTACTGCTGTTGTTGGGAAATTACAAGCAGACTTAGATGAAAAACGAATTAGTGAACAGCAGTTACAGCAAAAGATGGGCATTATGCTAACGGAAGCTGAAGAGAAGGTGCAGAAGGTCAAGGATGATCTCCAAAAGGAACATTTGAAAATCGAAAAATGTAAAGCGGTGATAAAAGAAAAGAATAAAGAGATTCAACGTCTTAGCATTGAAAACGAGCAACTTTCTCAAGCATTATCTGCTTCCCAAAATATGGGAAGTACTGTTGAACACGACACAGAACTTCTTAGATATGAAAACGAAAAGCTTAAAAAGGAGCACACCGCATTATTGGAGACTTATGAAAAAGAAAAGGCAGCCTTCGAAGCTACGATCGCAAAATTGGAAACCTTACACAACGGAATCCAAGCCAAGCTTCAAGAGGATATGGCTTATATCGAGTCTCTGGAAGCTGAGAATAATAACTTCAAGGAGAAGATCTATAAGCTAGAGGAGTGCGTAGCAAGTTTCGAGGACCGTAGGTCATCTTTAGAAAGACAAGCGAACTTACTAGATGCCCAGCTACAGAGGAAGAAGGATGAATACGAAAAGAACGAAGATGCTTTGATCTACCGTCTAAATATGCTTTCAGAACATGACGATGTCATTGCGAGAAGGCTTTTAGAGACACAGGAAGAAAAGGAACAATTTTGCGAGAAGCTGGAACACGCCAGTCGGGAGTATTCAGAATTAAAGCAAAAGTTTGCTAAAATGGAAAGGGATTTTGACCTGTTCAAGACAGAGAACTATCAGACAATTGAACAGGAAAATCAGTCCCTTCGGGATCAAGTGGAAGCACTGCAAAGTGAGTTGAGTAAACTTCAGTCTGTCTATGAATCTAAATTGTCCACCAAAACTGCTGAGATCGATGAACTGGAAAATGAACTTAGCGTTCAATTGCAAAATGTTAATTCAGAAAAACGAGCTTTACAAGAAAGTCTAGAGAAGACTCGTGATGAACTGCAGAGTCTTAAAGACGAAACTGTACGTTTAAAAGAGAACGCAAACTCCTTAGAGCAAATAAAGAATGATCTTGAACGAGAGATCACATGGATCAGAATGCAAAATGAAAGTCTATCTCAAGATCAGTTCGAGTTACAGGAGCTTCGAATGCAAGTGATTCAAGACAAAACCGAAATCGAAAATCAAAAGCACCAGATGGAAACGCTGGCCCAGAATCACGAATTTGAGTTAAACACTCTGAGAACTCAAATCTCTGAGCTGGACTCAATGAGAATGCAAGTTAGTCAGAACCAGACTGATGATCAGGTGTTCATAGAGACTGAGAATAAACGTCTTAAGGAATTACTAATTGAAAAGGATGCTATAATTGATAACTACCAGAGAGAGAATTTAAAACTTCAAATGTCTGCGATGTCTGGTGCAGCAACAGATCCATTTGCAACTATTGCGGAAGGCGCAGCTCCTTCGGATCGTGAAAATACTGCGCTAAAAGACAAGTGCAAGAAATACGAGTCTGAAATTGCGGAGTTGAAGGAAAAACTCGGCGAAAAGGAAGACCAACAGTGCAAGCTTTCAGCCGACTTGAGCAATCTACAACACGAGATTCAAAGGGTTACGCAGGAAAGTCAAAGAGAACTTGAGGCACTGAGGTCGGAACTAGACAAACAGAAGAATCCTCCTCGAACTGATCTTACGTCAGCCTTCATGATAGATCAGCCTGGCGCGAGCATATTTGACGAAATCATCACCCGTAGGGATGTGCAATCTGTTGAAGCAGGTGTGCAACCTGTAGAAGCAGGTGTGCATGATCAGAAAAAAATCGAAGATCTGGAAAGAAATGTCTCTGACCTTGAAAAGTATGCTACAGAATTAGAGAACAAGTTAAAGCATTTGACTGGAGTCCATGAGGAAACCCTCAAAATGTTGCATCAGAAAACACAAACGCTCGAGGAATTGCAGAAGACAAGCGTTGCTCGAATTAACGAATTGGAAGAAAAAGAAAAACAGCTGAATACACAGCAGAATATTGAGCAAATTTGGGGTGATAACAACACAAAAGCCCCATCCATCAGTATGTTCTTCACCAGCACTCCACAACAGACAGAGGAGCCTTGTCAAAGCTTTGGACACCTCGAGCAGCAAGTACCAGTTGTCGAGGAGACTATTGTGCCTAAGAAAGCCTATATTTGTCATCCATTTACGGAACCGTGCAAGCCAGAACAGCAGCAGGAAGACTGGGAATGGGGCTCTGAAGCCGTGCTGGAAGAAAGGCACTACCAGTCGGCGGTAGGACAACCACTTTCCCTACTGCCGCCTGAAAAAACAATGGAGATAAAACTACAAGAATATCAGGACCGTGTTAAGGAGCTCGAACTAGAACGCGACCGTTTGGAGGAGCAAAAAGTCGATCTGCAGGTGAAGTCAGGAAAATTGATGAAAAAATTGAAGGAGTATAAAACTACAATAACTCAACTGAGTGGACAACAGAGCTCATTCCGCAGATCGTCTTCAATTGAATCCAACGTCTTAGATCTAGCCATTCAAGAAGAATTGAAGTCGCAAGTTAGTAAACTGGAAGAGAAAGTTACCGAGATGAAAAAACAAATTGAAAAGGACGCTGTGGAGAAGGAAGGCATGCTCAAACGGATTGATGTGCTAACTATGGCGAATGAAAGAATGACTGAAATGAAAGAAAGACAAGACATGGATGTCGAAAGGTATCAAGGTCAAATACGTCAATTGAGCCTAAAATTAAAAACTCTTGAGGAGTGGAGTGAAAACCAGAATCAAGGTGGTCAAGTACACACTACCGAAACAACACAGATCAGTACGGCTGCAAATCAGGAGGATTGGGAAAAGAAATACTTGGAAGTAACGCGGGAGCTAGAAGATCTCCAAGTGGATAGAGACGAGCTCCAGGCTCTGTTAGACGAAGAGAAGGAAAATCAAAAGATAAATGAAAGCAAAATAAGATCTCTGAAGGAAAAAATCGAATCTTTTGAAGAAACAGCATCACAACAGTCAGAGGCTAAAGAGAATCAGCATTCACTAGAAATCGAGCACCAGGCGCTTAAAGCACAACTTAATGAGCTCAAGCTAAGAAACCAGGATCTTCAAATGCAGTTGTCCGACTACCAGGTAACAGTGGAGCAATTATCTATCGAGTCTACGTCGATAAAGACAAATTTAGACGTCGTTCGCAAGGAACACCAACAGAAGTTGGACGAGAATTCGAAACTCTCCAGCGAGCTGCAATTTTTGATTGAAAAGAATTCAGAATTATCAAGAGAGGTGGAAGCTTTACGTTTGGAAACCCGCCCATCGTTCGAAGCCCAAGATACTCACAAAGAGTGTGAAGCAAGAAATAAAGAACTAGAAGCGAAATTAAGTGCTCTAGAATCCGACAGTGTAAATAAATGCAGTGAAATTTCTAAACTCACAGAAAAAGTAAAAGAATGTGATGCAGCCAGAGATATATTCGATAAAGAAAAGGCAGAGCTAATTTTACTTAAAGAAAAGGTAACTACGTTGGAATCTGAAAATGTGTCTTTAAAGGAGAAAAATGGAAATCTAGAAAAGGTCTTAGAAGAACTTCGTTCCGAAAAAGAAAGTATGGAGCAGGAACTGCTAGTTCTCAACAATCATGTTATGGCAAGCTTAGAAAACGAGGAAAAGATGAGACAGGCCGCTCTTGAACTAGACATGAAGAACATAGAAATTGCTGAACTGAAGAACTCCTTAGAGATTTTCAAAAACCAGAGTATGACAGAAACCCAACAGCAAGCTACCAACACAACACCAAGCGACCTACAGCAGATCAACGTGGATTGGGAAGCTGTTATAGAACAACGTTGTGGAGAGGTTGCCGAAAGTTGGCGAGCCCACGTTGTAGAAAAGGAGAACGAATTTAGGGAAATAGAAGACAGTCTAAAACGAGAATTAGAAAATCTTAGATCTCAACTCGAGGGCATGCAAGAACCCAAAACAAGTGACACAGAGTCGTCTGGAAATGTAAATTCTGAGATGTATGAAAAAATGCAGACAGCCCTTGAGAACCAGGAACTAGAAATCGTTACCCTTAAGGAGCAACTTGCCACAAGGAGTGCAGATTATGCTCGGCTAGCGGCACAGCACGATCCTTATGCTCAAAATACATCGAGTTCTATATTCGATATAAATCTTCGTAAAACCTCGGAGAGTTTGGTTCAGAAATCCGAACTTGATCTCGCACTGTACATGCTCCACCAAAGAGACATGAGATGTGAAGAGCTAACCTTAGAATTAATGAGTTTACTTGAAGAGCGAGATACTCTGCAGCTTAAACTTTCCAATTCCTTGCGATTAATGGAAGAAATAAAACGCAAGACAGGATATTCAGAATGTAAGTAAATTTTATGTTTTTGGTCAGGAGTTCCACTATATTTCTCGTTAAATATCTGCAGCGGGTTCTGAAAGTGATCAAGGATCAGTTTCAAATCCAAATACTCCAGAAAAACCCAAGCTACAAATGTCAACGTCGTCAGCAGACGAGGAAGTTTTAAAGGACAACGTACATAACATAAATATAAAGTAATATTCTAGATTGATAAATGAGGAAATCATTGTTCTTATTTTCTTTCTAATAAGCAGAATATCCCAACTTCATAATGTGAGCCACTCAAAGGATAAACGAGTTTGGGATGAACGAGATCAGAGACAGCGAGATTTAGACAAGATTCAGGAAGACGTAGCGAAAATGCCTCAAGAGGCTGTGTCAGAACTTGTCGGAAAAGACTTGAGTATAGACAAATTCTTTTAGCTCAGAAATTATTTATAAACCAGGTTGTAATTTTAGGCAATACGAACCAGAGCCCTTCAGCAGTTCTCCTCAATTGGTTTTGGGGGAAGACGAGCAACTCTCAGCAAAGTTAATTTTTACTAACCGAGTAGGCCATGCTCAAAAGACACAATACGTAGTACGCTTGCTAGAAAAAGTTCGAACACTCGCATCACAAGCACTTGCTAGAAAAAGCTAGAAGCAAATTAACAAGTTGTTTTACTGTTGCCGACTTTAATCCTTTGACTATGGCCTACAGTGTTAATTATAGTTTTAAGAGAGACACACTTATTTACCACGCCAAGTGCTTCAGCTCAACAACGATCAACATCATCAACTGACGATTTTCCCGAGATCCTCTTTTTCTCTGTTGTCTCGGCTGGGCTCTGCAGGCAATTGAGTACCAAAACAATGGTTGATTTTTATGTTGTTATTTTAATTCGTGTACATAAGATGAGTTAAAATAGTTTAGTAATTGTAATAAAACAATATGGATCCAATATCCCCCCTTTTTTATATTTTCATTCCTTTTTATGTAATACTAATTTCTTTCATTGTTAAGACGCATTTTTCCAGGAGGGAGCTCTACAATCCTGCAAAATTCATTTGCGATACAATTTCTCAGCAGTTTTTTAAAAAATAACAAAAGGGTAGCAATTTGTTATTCGAGAGTGTCCAAAAACTATGTGAAATGTAGGCAAAGAAAAATTATAATTTGAAGAATAAATTTTTAAAAAGAAATATCTAAATTCATTTGTTCTTATTTATACTTTAGTTCATTAGTTATTATTATTTTTTTATTATTTGAGAAACTATGGCCCATTTTTCTTAATAACTCTAGAAACTTAATTAAAATTTAGAATTGTTAGTTCTTTATTTAAAAGCTCGGGGAATTTAATAGATTTGTAAAATCTTTCTTAAAATCGATCAAACACGAGTTAGATTCCCACTTTCATACCCTGTATCGTCTTTTTGGTGTGCAAACATCTTAATTCTGAAGAAACTTTTTGGATAAAAAAGGAAAGCAGTTCAATTTTATATACTTTCATGCTATGCTTTAAACTGTAGACCTACTGTAAGGATTAAACATTGTAATAACACAGAAAGCGTATAAATTACCCTATTTGTAAGAATTCTTAGTAACGGGCCCCTCCCTACGAGCAGACTGACTGACTGTGCCTCGATGAAGTTTATACTGATATTATGGCTAGACTAGCTAGTTTTAATAATATGATATATATTCGAGTTCCTATAAAGTATTTTAATAGACTTCAAGCTCGTCTTTCCAAAATAATTTAAAAATAACACACAAATAATAAAAGCATAAAGGCCTATATGACTATGTGGCTATATCGCTCAAGTAGAAGGAATAAATCGGTCGCGCCAAAATGGAATTGAGAACTTATAATGGGTATCTTTTAAAGGAAATAAAACATTTATGTACCAGTTGAACAAGATCTTCAAGAGGAAAGACTCTGGAAATTTTGTGTATCGTTAAAAAATTTTTTTTATTTGTTGAGAGCACTCCTCAGATTATCATCCAAAATAATTAATATGTTTTTTTATTCAATTCCGTTTACATAAACATCAACACCGGAAATATGAAAACAAGTTATATTTAAAGCATCTCACGCTCTACAAATTGAATATTAAAAAATTCTTTGCAAAAATTCCCTTACTTGCATTTTCCAAAGTCCTAAACAAAAATTTTTACAGCCGATATTCTTCAAACGGGGCACTTATTTCCTTATGATCTAAAACTGATTTATAACAACGATTTAAAATAGTTTATATTTTTTATTATTATTTATTAAACCTGCAATAAAACAATCCATAAGATGTGTAGATTTAAATCTGTAGCTTACTCCGTTTACTAACTAAAAGTTCATTAGACCCAGACAGACAGACCCAAAAATTACCTTTGCAATTTACACAAACAAGTTTTATTATAGATTTGGGGCTTTCACCACTTATCTTACTCATATTAACTTTTATTTGCATTAAGGTCGCAATTTATTCAAATTACTTCTGCTTTTGAAATAGAAATGAAGAATTCGGTTTTTCCGATGAGTGCAAAAATTCATATGACGTTCAGCGGGGAATTTTAGCAATGCATTATAACAAACCAGAATGTAGTAGCTAAAAAGAGTACTTGGTAATTAACTGGTTAAGTGGTGTTTTTTTCTACGAGGTGGATGTGTAAGATAAAGAACGATTTGAAGTTGATGGAAAAAAAATACCTGGAAAAGTCTAAATGATTTAAATTGCAAATTTTACACAATTTTCTCTTACCTGGCAGCAATTCTGCATTTATAATTAATTGCTTTGAAATATAGTTTCCTCGTTGCTCATATATAAAATTTCCGAGTGTGAACTTTCTTGCCGTAGATAAAAGCGACAGTGACCATCTGAGCGCATATTTTCATCTTCTTACGACTTGGTGGAGTGTTCCCAGCACAAGTCCGAAGGCCAAAGAGAAGACCGCGAAAGGGGCTCCTCTTTTTGTGAAATTTATCTTAGCATTAAAAGGATTTGTCTTGCCCCACGATGCGCAGTCGTTCCTTTCACGGGTGCCCACAGATTTTGCAAAAGTTCGGCTATCGGGGCTCCTATTAATTAAGACATTTATAATGACGTAAAATTCCAAAGCGGCCTCCCAGATTACCGCCGCCACCACCGCTGCAGCCGGCAAAATGTGAGACCAAAGTAGTCTTCGTCGTCGTCGGATGGATGAGTCTTGTTGAGATCGCCTTAAGACGATCGCTAAGATCTCCGGGAATCTTTACAGAACGGGTATGGCTCGTCTCGGTGGAGGGTAATATGAAACCACCATTGAACGCTTTACTTCACCTAAAAAGGAATCATCGGGTTTGGTGGTGGTACAGCAATTGACGAAGGTTAAAATATGCCGCCGACCAGCCGACGTGAACAATTTAGCCAAAGAAAATGTGTCCCTTTGGATTAATAATACACTTTCCGAGGTGACAAAATTCAGAAACGTTCGCCCGGCAGGTCTGGGAAATTCGCCACATCGTTGACCAGTTCCGTTGACCAAGTAAAAAAAAAAATTAATTAGTATTCCTTGCTACTAGCCATTGAACATAAAACAAGTTTAATGTATGTACTTCACATTTTTACACGATCAGCGCATTAATGCTAAAAAATTGCGTTCTATTGCTCTTAGGTGAATAATCTGAGGTCTAAAGAACTCATCATCTGTCGCCTTTTTATCATTGTGTGCGTAATTGTCTAGGAGTAAACTAGACTAAGCATAATCTTGATGCAACATCTGGGAAGGAATAAATAAATGAAAATCGGTAGATTGATTTAGTCAAATATGTGCCTAGAAGCAAGTTTACCAGAGCGGATAGCTACTTTCAATAAAAATTCGGAAACGTTAGAAGGTCAGGGGCATAGAAGACGAATAGATAGGATTAAAAACATCTCTCCGAACGTCTTGAAATCTATTGGCTTGTTCAAATGCGAGATAAAGCTAGTAAGTAGATAAGAATTATACAGCAGGATAGCTATTAAGAGATGAAGTATTTTCCTTAACTGGATTAGAAGAATGATACAAGTCTAATACAATAGAAGTTTGCTCGCATATTTATATACATACTAGCCTAAGATCTATAATAGTTTTCATATCGAATAACACAAGATTGGACGTAATAGATAACACGTGTACTACATAAGGTACGTAGGTTTGTTTTTATTTCTTTTTATTGGCTTTATTTTGTGTTTTAAGCTGTGGGCAACGATTATTCGACTACGCACAGTAAAATAACAAAAAAAAAAAAACAAAATCAGATTCTTCGATATGTAGGGATTTCGAATTATCACGGTTTATTTATAATTAAATCAAATAAAAATATGTTAAAAATATAATCGGAAAAACATGAATAAAACATAATTTCATCTATTTTAATTTTACAAATGATACAGCTGTGCTACTTCTCGAATGAATCAACAAGATGTAATAACGTGTAATTTTGAATCTTTTGATAAATCGATTTTATAATTGCTGGTTAGAATTAATGAGTTTTTAAATTAAACCAACCGAGATTTCGAAGCGTAGAGATTTTCAATTAATCACAATTTTACGTAATTATAATATACATTAATTCTACTTTAGAATATTTGAATTTTTAGATATCCCAGTTACAAGATCAGTAGCGTGCTCGATTTACACGATAGATACGTTCCACGAAAAATCTTGCAAATTGAAATCGTGTAAAATGATACACGCTATGCATTTAAAAAAGTAGGATAGGTTCGACTGAAATTTAAATCGTGTAAATCCAATAAAAAAATATAGGAAAATGTTATAATTATGTTTATAATAATCGTGTAAAATTAGGCAAAAATTTTATGGAAAAACGGAGATTGGTTCCACTGAATGAGAAGTCTTGAAATTAAAGTCGGAGGGTATTCAAATAATACTTAAACTCATATATTTTTTATGCTTTTATTTATTATATTTAAATGCATTTATAAAAATTAAAATCACAAAAATAAATTACAAATTATCCATAAGAAATAAAAGCAAAGAAAATTAAAACCAGTCTTTATTTATCGTCAGAGGTTTTGAAAAGCAGGACTGTTCCTTTCTTTCCTACAAATCACTATCCGAGTCTCAAAGAAATTTAATCCAGGAAGATGTCTTATTTCTAAGTAATAGCTTCAAGAGGTGAGCCACTGGCCTTTTTCGGGTTCGATAATTATAGTAGATTTTGGTGGGTGTTACGGATTTAGTGATCAACATTTGCGGGCGCGCTTGTAGATGTCTTCATATGGAATAAGCGCATTTTTTATTGTTTTTTGAAACTTCAAGTCTCTTTCAATATATGGATCTGCGTTGTAAGTGAGTTTATGAAACAATCGTGTTCGGTGTAAGTACGATAATCGAAAAATTAAAAAATACATATATTTTTTTTTAAAATCGAAAAACCGTGTAAATTAAGTACCGCGTAAATCGAGGGATCGGTATACTACAAACCCAAAACAAGGTGGATGTATGTCATTAGTGTATGAAGTCCGTAAAAAAGGTGAGTTTTTATCACCCGCCTTGGTGCATACGCTCACGGCTATCTACAGATAATGTCTTTTCGCTTACAAGACGCCGAATAAAAGAAATTCCAAATGAATAAATTAATTTTCTGCATTTTACCTTTGCCGTGCGATGTTTTCATATGCGAGAGGATGTGGCCGGCCCGCGCGCGGCGCACTCGCGATTTCTTCTATTTGCATTCCATCGGAAACACTTGGACCCCGGCACGGCGGAGCGTTTCATTAGTCATGTAAGTCTTGTAACTCTCTACGGAGATCTACGGAGCTGCAGAATGAAGAAGAATCCTCCACCGGCTGCAGCAGCGCCCCCGCAGCCCGCACCACTCGCGGCCCGTACGGTTGCATAAGGAGCATTAAAAAAGCCTTTTGCCGAGGTATTGCACCACACAACTTTGTCTTCTATTTTTAGAAGTCTTCTTCTTCTCTGTTCACAACCATTACTTAAAAAACTAACGAAAACAAAAAATAAAAATAAAAATATTCGCGTGTACTTTCCATGGAGAAAACAACGACTGTAACTTTGTAGGAATTCAAGTACGTCCGGCTTAGAAATTTTAAGAATTTGCAGCTCGCAGAAAGACTAGTGTACTATGACTAAGTTTTCACAAATGGCAGCAAAACCTCTATTTGCTTTTGCTAATTGATCAGTGGCATATTTACTATTATTGATCTTCCCACAATACCGCGGCTTAAATATACTTTTTTAAATTGTAGCACAATTTGAACTTCAAATATGTTGTAGAAATGATGTAGTCAGTCACAAAATTATGGTGGTAAAATTCAAATCAGTCAAAATTTTTATTTAGATCTATAGAGAAAATGGGACAAAATTTCCCAATATAGTCCAAAATTTTTTCAATATAACCCAAAAACGTTTAGAAGAAATTTGAAAATAATACGACACATAAAATGTAAAATATTCATCATCTTTAAAAGCCTTCTTACAGAAATTCCAAAAAAAAATCGAAACTGGAGTTTTAATTTAATTAAAATTATAAAATACAAATAAATTCAGTCTAAAAATTTGTTGACTACACCTTGAAGTACTAGAGACCGATTCCGAAATCCTAAATAGTCTTCAATACTTTCTACTACTTGTGAATAATTTTTGTATAATATTATTTTTTTTGAAGACGAAGTTATTTTTAAAACTTTCACGTTAATCGGCGTCAAACTGGAACATTACGACACTTTTCCTTATTTCAAAAATCGCTTAAAATTTACGAATTCTGCGTTTGTTTTATTTGTAAAGTTAAAATTATGTTGTCTTATAACGAAATTGTTATATGGGTATATTATTGCTTTGTTTTATTTTTGTTTACATATAAATTATACAAAAATCTTCTTCAGGTTCCTTTTGAAAATTTTTGCTTTGCTTTCAAGAAAATTTTAGTACTCTGATCATGCGAGTTTCAGTAAGACATAAATAGATAAATAAGAGTTTAAAACCATCATTTGGTCTATATTAGAAGAAATTTTATCTTCTACACAACAAGCTAGAAGCTTCTACTCAAACTTGGTTGATAAGATTGTGAATTCCTTATCTAAATATTGTGTATTCTAGAAATCTTTAAAAAATTTTATTTACTTTCAAGAATGCATACGTGACATCAACTGTTTCCCACATTTAACGCGGGAAAGTTTCGAAGAATTGCAAAATAAAGACAAATATTGATCAGACTGTATAATACATCTATGTCTCCACTTGTGTCACCCATCAAATGAAATACTTCTGACTGGATTTCACAGAAAAATTTGGGTTAAATTTAGATTCAAAACGCCTGTAGCATTTCTCATAAGGATCTAAAATGTCCAATTGTTTGTCTGACTGTCTCAAAGCGTCGTCTGTAGATATGGATAATATCCGTATTGAGGTCAAGGTCCGAACGAAGGTCCATGCGCCACGATTTCGTGAACGAATTATATAAAAAGAAGTCAGAACTCGCGATGAATTAAAAATGGATTTTCTGAGAACGGGTCGGCGTAGATCACAGGCATAGTGAAGATCGGAGAAGTTGGAACCACAGTCGGTGTAAGGAACCGAGTTGCTACCTAGTGGACTAGTTTGACCACTCGGCTTGGCTTTTTATCCTGGTGACTCTTGGTGCAGTCTAGTTCTGTGTCTAGCTGCGATCAGTAGTCCATCTCCCGGCTGCTGTGGTCATATTTGCAGATGAATTTAAAGACGTCGTCTTTTTTCGACCAATGGCCGATTCTTAAATGCCGCTAGCCGGAAAGGTAAATAGTTGACGAGAGTTTCGGCCAATTGATATGCCGCAAACGTGCCCATATAAATTATCAAGCTATCGTTAATCAGTCTCAGATCAGTCCATTTCGATTGGTAAGTCACACGTATGGTCGCTGCAGATCGTACTGCTGCTCTAGCCGCTTTGGTTATTCTGGAATTTTTGTCTGTAGCCTCTCGGCCCGATCCCATAACGTCTGCGTTCGTCATTTCAATGAAAATTGTGATCACTGCCGCGAAGACGTGCTAACAAGGCGATCAGCGGGAATTGAATCGCGCGTCTTCGACCGGTGATCCTCAAGCGCCTATTTGAAAGAAGACGATCGATCTTATCGGTTGGCTATTTTTCCACTTTCATCCTAGAATGCAGTCGGCAGGATCCGCTCCGGTCAGCAACTACAAAGTATGTGCAATTAAAGTATTTCGCGGTATTGCTTACAAACTGGAAACATAGGAAACCTGAGACTCCCCAAGTTTAAATGCGGTTTTTATACTATTTTATAGGCATAAAATGTAGCAAACTGTTTTTAACTTGCCAATGTGAAAATGTAGAATTGCCTCTTATTCCTCTACATGGACTTACGTTGTTAGCTCACCTCGGCTTGTTCTAAAACCGCTATAAAGGACAATAGCATAACCAAGATTTTTCTGGCATGCAAAATATAAAACTAGTAAAATCTGATTTTAGAAATCTAAACGTAGTTAGGGTTATTTTTGAAGTTTTAAAATTCCATTCTAAATAAGTTATCCCAAGGAATAAAAGTTACATCTTGAAAAGGTGAATGATAAGAACTGATTTTGTTTTGAGTAAATCAAATTGTTGTATTTCGTTTTAAAATTAAAGAATTAATAATCCTTTGTTTATTTGACTTAGTAATCAATATATAAATTTAATTTCCCGAACGTACGTTAAGAAGATAAAAAGGAACACAATCTTTTTTTTATTTTATATAATTATTTTTTATTAATTGCTTAATTAACATTTGGCATTACAAACAATAACTATTAGTTGTTATTATTAACATTTTGGTATTAAAAACAATAACTATTAGTTATCCCATTCAACTGATTTTTTTTCATTGATTTTCTTTTTTTTTTATTAAAATATAGTCAAGAGAAAAGCCTTTTAAGTTCGCAGAATTTTGTATATATTTCAAAGTATGAAGGTATTAATCCACTTTACAGGTCAGTTTTTACTTTATTAACAAAAGCTTAAATTTAAAGACAGACAGTTCGATAGTTCTTAGTGTTAAGTATGGTTTGAATACCTAGAGGTAAATTATGTATAATAAAATAATGTTTCATTAAAAAAAGAAGACTTTTACTTACGTACAAATCTTACATCATGGTATGTCCAATCCTGTTTTTTCACACGCTAGACATGTTCCAGAAAAAAACCGTGTGAAAAACCGTGCGGTAAAAAAACATCGTGTAGACAGAAAAATAGTGGGCTGGTTCCATATCCTTAAAACTTCTAAAAAATGGCTAAAAGAAGAGGATTCATATTAGAAATTTTATTAAAAGCTAAGTTTGATTTGTTTCATGCACAGTTTATCTCACAAAAACAAAAGGTAATTTAATTCTTAAAATAAAAATAACAAAGGTTAGAAATGGTCACAAATTCAGGAATTAAAAATTGAAAGCAGTGATAGTGATGAAAACAACATAATTTTATTCCCTGTCATCATTGGAGCATTGCATGTGCATATATGTGCTGTCCTAAGCACAATTCATCCAAAAAATTACAGCTAGTGGAAATAGTTTTCCTTAAATTTAATCAAACAGCATTTTTTAATCGTGTTAAATCGAATATAAAAAACAAATTGAATATTTGACAAAATAATAAAATTGTAGCAGCAGTCATTCTATATTATAATACTCACTTTTCTAGATAAACAAAATAATAGATAAGAAATGCAAGCATTTTAACCATCGAAAGTCTTCCAAAGAAAACAATAAAATTTTTACCCAAATGCTTATTTTAATTTTTATAGTTCTGCACATCGAAAAACAAATCGGAATTCGCATAAAATTACTCACTCTAGCATTTTCTTATCACATTCGAATTTTTCTGGACTAAATGAAGACATCAAACTGAAATTTGATATAGTAATAAAAATTTAATACATTATATACTTAATTTTATTATACTTAGAGAAATATTGTCTCGTAAATTTAGCGCTAAGAAACTTTTTCGCTGATTTGATTGTATATCTAAAACACTTCGGTATTTAGAAAGTAAAATTAACTAATATTGTTTTATTTTAATGGCAAATAATATAATTGAAGATACAGAGCTCTCGTCGCAGGAATTAAATTCGCACTTGGGTTGGAGTTTTTATTTTGAACTAGAATATACAAATCAAAAGTGTCGGTAAGAATATGAGCGTTTAATTCAACTTTTTATAAAATTTGCTGTTTCTATTAAGAAAAATTGCACATATTCGAGAATTGGTAGTAGTAGTGAACACATTTTACTTACTATTGAAATTACCTTAAAGCAATATTTGCTAGGAAGAGCAAAATACCTGATTTTTAGGTTGTCACAATGGTGATCCCTCTTAAAGGGATATTCTGATATTTGGCTCAAAACCATATTTTTCTACATTCATTTTGTCTGTAAAGTAATCTTTTGGGAGAAGTCTAAAACTGTAAAAGATCTAAATCTGACCTTTGAAAGAGGTAGACATGATATCTCCTAATACACCAATTTTAATTAATAATAGCTTATTTCTTTGTAATTATATCTTGTAAAAGGCTTTTTTCATATCGCCATTATTTTCAGTTATAGCGAGTTATAGCAGCAACATTTTTAATTACAAGACAAACTTTTGTTTTTCAGATAAGACAAATTTGCATTGTTATTGTACCCCAACAACCACCAGGCCACGTTTAAATAAAAATACCAATTCTTGGCATTCGACTCTTTAAAATATGCTCTTGCAAATGTAAGGGGTCAGGCGCAGTTAGAAAGAGCAGAATTAGGAACTTCTTTGTGACTTCATTCTTAAGTAATTTATTAATATTTTCCTTTAAAATCTTGTTCACTCATTTATTAATCTCATTATAATATTCTGTATAAATTCTTTGAAAAATAATATCATATTTAATGTAGTTATAACCACGACTCTCAAAGGCATTTTTTGCAATGGTGCTCCGCGGTAATCACTACTGCCCAGAACAGGATTATCAAAAATAAAAACCCTAAACATGTTTAGTTAGTTTAATAGTTAATCTAGTGCTTAATCGATGTTTTTATGAGAAAAAACAATTTTTAAGAAAATGACAGACGCTGAAAGTGAAGTTATTGACTTTAACGGAAAAACACGGTTTTTGTTCATTAAAGGAAAAGTATACTTTGTAACGAAACTTCCTTCCATTAAGCACTAGTTCTTTATGCCTAAAATATTTTGTTTTTGGGAAATAGTGATCACCGAATTTGTTTCGAGAAAAACGCGTTTACAGATTCAAGGTGTTCAAGCTGTTCTACAAGTTTCCTTTGCATTTACAGCCATAGATCCACTTTCATCCAATCCTCTCCAGATTCTGACAAAATATTTTTAAACATGCACTTCTTTCCAAAATAAAACGAAAAAAACCGTTTAGACAAATTATGCACAAGAAAGCAGTTTGTACGAATTTCTCCCTCTTCTAGTCAGCCCTTAAATGGGGGCGAATTTTACGTCCAAAATTTTGAATTAGAGTTGGGGTCGAGTATCAGTTCGTTTTAAAGCCTAAGCCCAATTTAGTTCCTTACTTCTGTAAAAATCGTGCTTCAAAATTAAGAACTAGAATTTTCAATTTCTGAAAAAGTAATTGCTTAAAGATGTTCGTTAAATTGCTTCACTCTATCAAAGAAGGAAACAATGGTATGTAAATAAACCAATATAAAGAGAAAATAGGGAATAATAATAATAAAGTAAATTCTACCAGTGCTTTATCATGAACTAAGGAACGTTAAATACTCACTAACGTTTAAATTATTTTCATAAGGAGCAAAATAAAACAGTTTTAACGTTTTGTAATACCAAAAACAATGCGTACTTCTCCAAATGTATCTAAAAAAACTTACGAAAACTGTTTGTGAAAATTGCACGAACAATTGTTTTTATTTTTGCTATAGCTAAAATACTACAAATTCAAAATTATTACGCTATTTAGACTATACTAGACTCATAGCTCTCTAGTGTGAAACGCGATTTCTAGAGAACTCATGAACCGAATTTAAGAATGAGGTTGCTTTGAAAGTGGAATTTAATAGAATCTCATGTCTGCGTAGGTTCTGCAATCCAGGGCTGAAATATGTGCGCAAAATGTTGCGTCTCGAAAATAAGAATTACCCATCCGTGCGATATTTAAAAACATGCTGATGAATAAAAGTCGTCGTGGGGTCACCCTGTGAAAAGAAGAACGTTTTATATTGCTTCATGAATACAGAAAGTTTTTCTTTTTTAATCAAGAATTTTTCTTATTGAACTCGAGTCGCTTTTTTAAGGCAAATTTTCCTATTTTGATTTCAGCTAATTACCGGCTGCGAAGTTCTGGACTGCCACGGGGATTCTCAGCCTGCCCTCGGGGTGCTTCTGCTTCCGCCATTTTGAAATATTCCCTTTTAATGAAGCAAACTTCTAGCAGGAGGACTGCGTAATATCCAGTCGCGAAAACAACACCCGGAATTCGATGAAATGAATCCGCGGTCGGTTTTCAAGAAATCGCTGCCATTAGGTCGAGCGGCCCCGACGCACAGTCGAGCAACGCACACAGACGTGGCGGGGCGGCTGCGCTGATGAATGAACGTGTGAAATTCCTTTACACGCGGCGCGCAAGAGCAAAACAACTCGCGCGGGAGGGGAAGAGGCGCGTCATTAGCGGTCGTGCGGTTCGACAATCCCCTGTGAACCGGTGTGGACCGCTTAGCGGGGAGTGTTCCGTTCCCGTCTCGTTCGAAGCAACAAGCTGCTGCTCATGCAGAACCGGTTCGTGCCGGCGGCGGGGAAATGTTGCCGGAGTTCATTGTGGAATTCAAACGAATCGGTTTGATGCTCAGCGGAGTGGCTGACTCAGGAGTAGGGGTTCCAGCTCTGTGAGGTTTGAATTAGGCAAAGTGTGCTAAAAAGTAGACCAAAATTAACGGTCACTTTTTAAGTCGTTTGGTAGTAATTCAAATTAAAAGAATTCAGAACAGTTGCAGTTGTAAATTGTTAAATTTTTATAGAAGAAAAGGAAGTTCGTGAGAGCTTACTGCAAGTCTGTAGATTTTAGTAGTATTCGGTTGCGGTAATTATTTGTGATAAAACAGTAATTAAATTGGTGTTGGCGATTAACGGAAAACGCCGATTTGAAATGATTGAGTAAGGTCGTCGAAGTGAGTGAGAAACGGCACGGTCTGGAACCCTTGGCTGGAATTTGCACGACTGGCTTCGGCTACGGTCGGCGCGGCCGAGCGGAAATGCCGCACACAAGTGCAGGTTGCTGTGTGTGCGCTGTGTGGCGGGGAGGGCGCAGCAATCATATGGTTGCGAACAGCTGTTGACGGCGGCCTCGACTGCCGCCGACTGGGGCACCACCACACGTCGACGAGACGAAGCCACAGCCGAAACGGTTCACGCTCGAGAATTCGTTCGTTGGCTCATTTGCTGACACTTTTTGGCAGAAAGAAGTTAGCAGGCAGAGCGCAGCTCTCGGCAGACGTAGGACGTTTTTCCCACAGCCCATTCGAACAGCTCGAAGCAGCCGGACCGTGCCCGAGCAGAGGAAAGTGAAGAAGTGTGTTGAAGAAACGGTGAACGGTCGTTGCGTCGTCGCCAATGCCAAGAATGCCCTGTGCTGAACCTGGCCACGCGCTACCAAAGTTTTTCCGCAAAACCGGACGTTGTCGCTGCGCCCCCGCTGCCCTCCCCCGCAGAAAGTGAACTGTTTTTCTCAGCTGAATCTAGACCGATTTAAGTGACAGTTGCAAGTCGCAGAAGCGAAGACGGACGAATCGGCGGATCTCGCAAGGCCACCCGCAAGTCCGATACGCCCCCCGCTCGAGCTGAGGAGCAGCCCCGCGAGACCCACGAGCCCTGCCTGCCAACGAGACCGCTGAGCTGGTAACGCATGCGCAGGGGAGCTCTAGCGCTTCCGCGGTGACATTTTACACTCTGGAATTATTTTTTTCAAACGTTCTCTACTTATTTTTTTTTCCTTCGCAAAATTGGTGGATTTTGTTTTTTCTCACGCCGCCTGAAGACGAACAACCTGATCCTCCTTTTCCCAACAAAGTGCTTCCCGGTGCTCACTCTGTTTTTGCCATCTCCCGTCTCGCATTGTTGCTGTTGAGTGTCCAAGTCCAGCAAGTGGATCTGCCGCTGAGTGGACTAAGAAAGTGTGCCCCAAAAATGGACCTTCTGTGCACCGAACAAGTGGTACTGAACGACTGTGATGCTCTACTGAACGGCAGCACGACCGGCACAAACGGCACCAGCACCTATGGGGCCGCAATTGCGACCGCTGCCACCAACATGGTCACCGCCACCGCCACACGGACCACGAACCACGGCCACGGTGGCTACAATCATGTTAACACAGCGATCGTTGATCCAACATTTCTTGCCGACCGGTGTCTGGAGAACCTTCTCAAGGCCGAGGAGAAGTACACGACAACTTGCTCATACTTTAAAACTGTCCAAAAGGATATCACACCACCAATGAGAAAAATCGTAGCTGAGTGGATGATGGAGGTAAGTCCAAGTTTATTTGACCATGTCTGATCTAGCCTAGTCCCTAGGACCCATTGCGTTCTATTGCCCTGTATTCACTTATCATAGATCTCCGTGGAAGCACTAGCCTTAGACTATAAATAATCCTCGACCTGATTCTGCCTTGGCATCCAAGAACCAATTGGTCTGGTTCTTCAGTCAGTTCTTCAGAACCTACGAACATGATTATTTAGGTTTAAGATCCTAAGCAGCAGTCAAGTCTCCTTATTTATAATAATCACAGACAACCTGCCTTTCTTCTTCCCCAGGTTCCCATCTGAACCGGCATGAAAGTTTCTTACGAATATTTTAAAAATAATAACGACCTGCGGGTCCCAAGTGCATTCTGCACCACCACCAGGCCCAACTCGATCCCAAAGTGAGGTCATTGTTTTGGGTAAAATTTCTGCATGGTGGCTTAGCCAGCATGTGGTCTTTTAAGCGCGAAGGTGCTAATTGCTTGTCCAGTTCGGTTGTAACAGGCTGACCTTCCCGGTCCAACTCCATTTACCAAACTCCTTGCTTCACTGGGAACTCCAGTGGGAGCGGCTGAAAAAGTGCTTATCGCACACCGCACTTTTTGGAGCCCTCGTCATTATCTGAGCGCGAATGGGAATGGGAGTTTGTTCACCCCGCCGGCCGGCCGTCGCAACTCCCAGTCCCAATTTATGCAAAGAACTCTTCGGGGAGTAGAAGTTTCTGTTTCAGTCAGGTGATCGGAAACAATGCAAAAACGGACAGAAGATCGTCCGCTTTTTGCTCGACTTTCCCACCTTTTTTTTTATTCTATTCTTTTTTTCTATTTTTTATTCTCAATAAATTTAATAAGTTGCGGGCAGGGCTTTGGATTACAAAGTGGCTGCTGTAGGAGGTAATTTGAAATTAACAATTGCTCCGCAGTGGGTATTTCCAGGACTGAGGAGCTGAGTAAGGAATTTAGTTTTAAAAGTAACTTATAGATATTCACCTGAGCTAGCGTGTCCGGGACTATTTCAATAATGACGTGATCAGTTAAATTTCTTCTCAAGTCTTTAAGAGACCAAACAGATCAAAGTAGAACTATCGAAGACTAAATTTGTACAAAATCAATTTATATCATTTTGTTTCTCGTTTTTTTAATTAATGCACAAAACACTTAAAACACGCGTAAATTATTAAAAGCTAACACTTAGAAGTTTCCTGTACTCTAGATTTCCCTATTTTATCTGATGTGATGAAGCTATCACTTTTTTTGTAACAAAACTTTTTGAACTTTTCACTACGTTAATACTAACTAAAGATTATGAAATGTTTTCTTACAATCACCTTGAAGACCTTGAAATCAAAAATTCAGAATTTAAAACTCGTACATTTTTACAGTATGAAACATTTTTCAAAATAATGAAAACGTTTTTTTCTCGATCGGTCGTAACACGACCGATACTTCTTGATATGCTATTCAAAACATGCAATGAGTTGCTTTTTATGTTTACTTTTTTATTAACTGTGAAGATCACTTTAAAGCGGTAATTTAACTTTTGGCAAACACGAGTCTTAAATGGAATTATAATTGTGGGAAACGAAATCGTAAACGTTTCTTTTTTCGACGTAACGTGTTTTACTTACAACCGATCATTCAAAATTACAGGACAAGAACCAATAGATATTTCAACATGTTCATCAATCTCTTTAACAGTCAATTGTCAATTAGTGAGAAAAAATTCTTTCTCCTCGATGTAAAATTTCTCGGTTGTTGTTAGTTGTCTTTCGGAGCAGATACATCTTGAAACACATCGTTATATTGATCAGTTTGTTATTTTCATAAAGTTGTTTAAGATGATAAAAATTGAATACAAAAGCTTTGCTCAAAAATAGTGATTCTTTTTGTAAAACGTTTGTTTATAAACTTTTTGACGTAATTAATGTGGAATTTAAACCAAGATCCTATAAAAACCAATGCAGTTTTTTAAGACTGTTTTGTTTAATAACTTATAAATATCGTTGAATAACAAGAATGACCGCAGTTTTCGGGTCAGTGACTAGCAAAGGCAAGTAATTTTTGATAATTTTAGATGCATATCAGCTTAGAATTTCAGTATATAATATTAAAAATAAAATTTTGCAATGTTTCTTTTTGTGAACTGATCAGATCGACTGCCAATCACTAATTGAAAAATTTAGTGGCATAAAGTGGGATCCCGCAGGGATCAATTTTGCCTAACACTTTGCTTTAACTGGTTTAATTTATTAATGATCTTGTTGAAGCTATTCTAGATTTTCATTCACATTTGCATTTGCTGAAAATATTTCGGGTATATCCGACCCGGCCGTTGGGTTTTTGATTGATGACTGGTCGGAAAGCTTTAATAAGACCGGTCGGGTGGTCCTATATTTCTAAAAGATGATCTGTTGCTAAGTTTCAACAGCGAAGTGTTATTTTGCCTATTGTTCCTCTTAATGAAAATTGAAGAATCATAAAGTATAGTGTAAAGGAGTATAAATTTAACTACATTTAAATTTATAAAAGTAAAAGACCACGATGCTGCCCTGAGGTTCATCTAAATTTTATTACCCAGCGTCACATAATTAAATAGATGATAATGACCCTAAGTTCTTATAAAAGATCTTTCCGTTTAGAATCAACAATGTTACAAGAAAGCTTCAGTACTCTTAAAATACAAAGATTTCTTTACAAGAGCAACACAAAATTTACTCCCTGTGCATAGTTCCTAGACTTTTTCAAGGTTAAATAAAAACAGTAACAAAACAAACATTTTCTTGGAAAAGCTAATGGTGCTTGTCTCAATAAATGTTTGTGTTTTCTTGAGGTTCAGTCCCTTAAACGGTGTTGATCACCTCTGGAAAGATCAAACAAAGAAGGAAGGAGGTTGTAAAAGTCATCATCAGTTTGTGATGTCATAGGCCTCAGAAGATCTACAAAAAGGAAATACAAATTGCTGTAAGACGTCAAAAGGTCTGACTGTAGATAATCAGTGGAGTAATTTCCCTATCGTTGCCGCGCGTTGTCTCACTACCCAGAAAAATTGTCCAATGAACTAAAGCCCCGAAACAAATTGATTAAGCCACGCGGTCTATAGATCCAAGTAGCCCTTGCTGTGCCCTGTTCTGTATTCAATGTTATGAAGTTGAAAATTCTGGTGTAGCTATTTTTGTTACGATTGTTTTATGCTCCACTTACTTTGCCGAGGTCTAGGTACAATTCCAGAAGGTCTATACCCTCTAGAGTGTAGAGAAATCGAAGTTCAAATCCGTTTGGCAAGCAGGGCGAAGTGAATTCGCGCCATTTAATTAGAAGGGTCTCGTCTGCGACCGATAGTAGAATAATTTTGTAAATATTAAACTTTGTAATTAGCAGAATGTGAACTGGGCTTGGCCAGTAGATCTTAAGGGTTCCCACCAGTCAGGAAAGATATCGACTATAGGAAGCGTGAGCGCCGGCTATAAGCGGCATTACGAGGGTACATAGTTAATTCAGCGGAACCTTCAATCTGAGAGCCTCGGCTGCTAAAGACGCGCGAAGATATTAACGAGAGTAGTCGTGGCACTCGGCATCTTCTATTTTGGAATTAATATCAATTGGTCTGTGTTTGAATTTCAATTTTCCATTGAGCATTGCCCTCTATGGATGAAAAGCCGGCTTTGAGACCCATCTCATTCGTAGCAAGTCTAGTCTAGTCTATGTGGGGAAGAACGCGCAGCGTAACCGTCGCCGTCTTGGCTTGGGGTCTGCGCTACCGCCACCATTCGCATAACATATTACGAAACTTCATAATTAGGTTCGATACACTCGCTGGCTCACGTTTTAATATAAGAATCGCGCCCGTTCAAATTGGAGGAAGTGTGGCCACCGACATTTTGTGGAATAAACTTAGAACCAGCCTACCATAACTTCGTGTACTTATATCTACTTTCTTGCCGCCTGGTCGTTCGTTTTAGGTTGAATCCTCGTAAGGCCCCACCGGACAACCCATACCACACCAGAAACCCCTGGGCGGGAGCATTAGAAGACGCAAAAATGCCTCACCTGCCGGTCTGTAGACCTCGCGAAAAGACTTTTTACCATTTTAAGACGCTCGAGCATGCGCCCCACAACCGGCAACCTTAAGTCACGTCTGTTGCGTAGTGTGTGTTGTTCAACTGTGACTACGAATTGGTCAATGACAGTTTACCTTGAAATTGCCTTACGTCACACGTTTGCGGATAAAAACTGTTGTTAACTTAAGTTACCTCTTGCCTGGGAAGTGTCTTACTATCTTTCCTGAGAAGGGCATGTATTCTACGGGCATTAAGGGGAGAGGGCGGACAGGTAATGGGGGTCTGGAACACAGTCAAAAGAAAGGTAGACGCTGGTTCGACGCTTGGTTCAATGGTTTATTGCCTCGCGCATGCACATTCAGCAAAAGAGTGAAATTTAAATTGATGAAAAGAAAAGTGATCATCACCAGGTGAGGATCACTGGTGTACGCTGTAAGTCTGGGTTCTAGTACAGTCGCTGATGAAAAGATCTCATTGAATGTAACTTTACCATTCGACCAAATCGCAATTCCACCTGGAAAAGTGAAATTTACACCTCAATTATATCTGGGTTGGTTTTGTTTCTTTATTTTTTGGATGGTAGAGCAAATGTAGAGCGTAACGATCGCTGAAAGAAGACGGCATGTTGCGCCTACACGTGTTCACTAGCCAATTAATACGCAAGAATGGTTTCATCTGGTGGTTTTGCTCCCGTGGGAAAATGCGTAGAACGCTTTAGTGGACCCTTCGAGATTTCTTCCTTTGGCGCTTTAACGATTTCGTGGTTTTTGCTCAAGTTCGGGGCAAATTAGCATTACCTTATTCCCTATCAGATTCATTCAATCTCAGCTTTATGTTTTTTCCCACTTAGGCGGGTTTTTAAATTGCCCGTCTGTGAAATTGGGCACAAGATTGACGAAATTATGCCAAAGAGCCTGGACTTTGGATAATCAGGTATTGAATTGTTTTTGAGAGTGGAAAAATGATAGGAGCTGTATTTTAAAAGATCTAGAAAAAAAGCAATGTGAATAAAACTTCTGTTCAGCTAAGTAGCTAGATCAAGGTATGTCGACTTTCTGTACCAACGTGCACATCGACTTCACGAATTATTGAGACCTACACTAGCACCTATAGGATTTCAATTCAATTCGATTTCATCAAAATATTTCACCTAAAAAGACCCTCGTTGAACATACGATTTGATATTACTAAATCTCCTTAAACATTTAAAGTCTATGCATGTACATTTTACCAGAAGATTTTGTGTAAACGATTTGCAAAAATAAATATTTGCGCATGTTTGAGGAAAATCGTCTGCAAATTTTAATTTGGGTCGATTAGGCAATATTGTCTTTTGCCTGATGTGGCATAAAAAACTATACACGTTTTGTTTAGAATCAGAACTTTAAAGATTTCAACTTTTCTTTGACTTATCTTTTAAGGTAAAGATTTTGAAGCCAATAGTTCCATCAGAACAACTATGAATGAGAATAATTGTGGCTTGGACTTCTAAAAATAGCCTCTAAAGAATTTTAAATATGCCCATATCAATATGCGTTTTTCCGATCTTGGAAAAAATTCTGACTGACAGTAGTAAGTAGCTACTAAAGAAGACTACTTTAATTTAGTTAAAAACATATTCTCGATTTTGTATTATGACCTGTTATCATCATTGAGGAATAGCCTAGGGATTGATTTATATTTCGTGGAAAATACACGTTTTCTCCGCTTACAGTGTTTATTGTTACTTTTGCTTTTATAAGACCTACGTATTGTACATTGTTTTCTTCCCAGCTGAGTAAATGGTTGATGAGGTTCTTAAGACACGGTGTTCCCCAAAATTTAAAAATTGTTTCATCAAAACTGGTACGGATTTTTAATATCGGATTTCAAGGAATTATTTTCTCGAGTGATTTAATCGAAGAATATTTTATTTTTAATCAATAAATAATCTAGATACTAAGTAGTTTCTTTTTTTTTTCATAGTAAGAAAACAAAAATCTTAGTATACTCTATCAATAGTACAAAAACTGTCTATTACTTTACACTAGCCCATCCCCTTCGTTTTTCCCTATTCCACGGACAAGGACAAAGCAAACCTCACTCACTAAGGTTTTAAAAACAAAATATGACTATTTAAGTCGTGGCAATTTTTATTACTATACAAATTAGGGAAATGAATGGAAAATATGTAAAATTAAGGTATTTTTATAATTTAATATTTACTGCGGTAATTCTCTATAGGTAGTTCAAGAATGTTAAATTACTATTACCCTATTCATTGATTTTTACATTTTGTCCATAATCACAGGTATACACTCTTTTCCCTGAAGGTTTTGGGCGGAACTCTAATTCAATAGAAATATTAACATAGTTATTCCACATAAATTAAAATTTAGGAAGGACCCAAACGAAACACGAAGGTTAATACCAAAAGCAAAATGCACCTTTCATAAAAGCTTATTATATTTTAATTTTTATTATTTTAAATGTTTCAAATCCCAAAAATTCAAGATCAAGGTCCATCTGTTCTTCAAAATTTGAGATAGTATATGCTAGGTTTTATCGATATTTGACTTTTAAAGTCAAAAGCTAAAGATGTTCTAGACACATTTCCCAAGTGTTATGTATTTTGTACTTTTAATTGTCGTTGTATTTTGGACAGGTGTATTGCCGTTTATTTCGTTGGAACGTGTTAGCGCATACCTTTTTATAATTTGTCACAACCTCAACATGTGTCAACGAACGACAAACCCTTCATAGAGAAGGGTGCAAATTGCAATTATCTGTTACATGAGTGCAACTGGTACAATTATCCAGACCGTGGGAAAATGTCGAAAGGATATATGCTTCACTGAAAACCTTCTGCCTGACCGAGGACCGAAAGGAAACCACTGAAAATCCTTACACGTTCTATAAACTCTTTGTACGTTGATTTTTCCTTGGTTGTAAATGCTGCAGTTTTTTTTTTTGCTTGTATTAAACGCTGTTTTTTTTTTTTTTTTGAAAAACTACAAAACATAATTATTTTACATAAAAGAAAAGAAGAGGATGGTTATGTAACAAAACGAAAACTACAATCCTTCACGGAACCTTCACGTGCATCGTTATGACAGTTTTTAATGACCGCACGCATTTGAGCAATTTCCGGATGCGAGACGATCACGGTGACACGGCAGCAGCGTGCATCGACGCAATGTCCTGCACAATTGTTTTTTGTAGCGAGTGCTACAGTTGGCATGTGCTGCGTCGACTCTGTGGTGGCTAATCATTAGCCGATTAAAGATAATGTTTTTTTCCTCTAAATTCTCCACCCTAGGCGTCATCACATACTAGAAGAACATCTGCACAAAAGATATTAATTGATCCAATGCAGCGTACTATTTCCGATTTTCATTTGCCTATACGTGTAGAAAAATAAATAGGTAGGAAAAAAAGGTTAAAGGGAAAATGTCTCGGCGTTCGAAGGAGACTTCTTGATGTAATTTTTCTTATTATTTTCTTATGATGCCATCTGCATGGGAATGAAGTGCAAGACGGATGGGTAACAACCGACAGATGTGTTTTTTCCTTATATACCTACATATGTCGCCTTCTTTAACTCGTGAGCACATTTTTCGGTTACACTCGGCCTCTGAGCCGCATAAGAAAACAAGCCAAGAGGACGGCAGCTGCTTCACTTTTGTATCCTTTACGCATTCCTTCCTGTTCTTTTTCTCGACGACGTCGACCACGACGACGAAGTTCGTTAAGGTTTCACACAATAACAGCCGAAAGGCCACCACCAGATCCTTACTCGGTTCAGTGGAAACGTAACGCGTACCCTAAAACCTTAAAGTACGTTTCGGTTACCTTTGCCGACGAGGGGTCTGTTGATCTTCCTTTGATGAAAAGCGGACGGAAAATTTCTTCTTTAGAGAGGGACATTTACCTGGCGGCGTCTTCGAGATCTCACTTTATTTTATTTTATTCTTTTCTGTCTTACTAGCTCCTCTAGACGCAGCCAGACTTCTTTTGAATTTGAAAAATCTGCAAAATAATGCCCTCGTGATATTAGCGATCTGTGATTGACTCGAATTTAATTTGCCTTTTATAATTTAATTTTTTTTTCGACGAAGAAAAAAAAAAATCAAAATCTTCCGATAAATTGTACCTATTTAAAAATATATCCTGTCACCAGATGTATATTTAGACGGACAAAATTCGCGTGTTGGAATACGAGTTAAATAAGTGCCGACGTAGCTTTAAATAAAAATCTCAGATAAAGCGAAGCGATACAAAAGTTGTAGAACGTGGAAGGGGTTCCCCACTTGAATATATTGTATTATTAAATCACGACAAGAATACCCAGTCTGGGCGTGTAAAAGTTTCAAGATGAAATTTGCACAAAATTTTTCGAAAAGTAGGTCTGCTGCATATGTACGCATATCACCACGCAAAACTGCGGTAGTTTACGTAATTAAGATAAGTGCGAAATAGAATTTGATAAGATTAAAAAAAAAAAGGGAAATCAAAATAAAGCACCAGATACAGCTCGTTAAATATTTTATTGAAATATTTTTTCGCCTTTTATTTTTTTTAAATAAAGTCTCATATCGCCTTGACGATTCACAAGACCAACATAGATAAAGCTATATGTGAAAAGTAGTTATCGTCCTTATCCTATGCCGATATGGCCACTACTGTAAGGTTATAGTCATCAGAATTTGATTGATTTTTCGAGTGGTTCCGTGTCTCGACCGCAAATTTTTTCACTAACCCTGTGCAATACGGCGCAAATATTTTGTCTATTTCAAGTGCCCCGAACAGGCGCCCCTTGCAAATTGCATTTATTCCTAGAAATTGTAGTAAGTATTATTCATACATCCGAGGCGAATGTTTTTATTAAGGTTCCGCCATGTTGGTCTAAAGATAAATAAATAAAGGTTCGAGACTGGTGTACATGCACTTCTAAGAAAAGCAAACCGACGTCACTATGGATTGATTTACTTTAGATTTTCGATACAAATCTTGACGTAATTGAAAAAAAAAATAATAAAAGAAGATTTTACTTATACAAAATTTCACATTTGGTATTAGTAACTAAAAAACTTCTTTTTTGAAATAAAACGCTTCTATAGTTTTCAATCTTTGATAAATTGGATAAATTGATTTTACAAAATTCTTTAAAAAAATACTTTGCAATGTGACTAATAATTTTGAAATTATAATAAGTTAATTTAGCCTGGGTGGATTCCACTCCATTTGCAATTCTTAAAATGCTAGATACGTTTCCAAATAAAAGGTAACTTAATTTTTCTTCAAATAGTGTAATATTATTTAAACCTCAAAATCTGCAGAAAGAAAAAAATCTATAATTGTTTTATATACTTTGAACGATCCAAAATAAATACTAAATTTTTTTTTTTAAAAAAAGGATCTCGATCTGGCAAGGTGTAGATTTTTTTTTGTCATGTTCTGTTGTAATGTTGGCTTACGTCGTAACATCTGCTCCAAGAGAAAAAAGGGGATTTTACCTGAGAAATTGATCTCTAAAAGGCCACATCACGTACATTTTTTTCTCAAACATTTATCCGTACAATTTGAAGACGATAATTAAGAAGGATTAAAATGGCACACAGAAAAGTAGGGAGATGATAAAACAGATCATTGGAATATCTGTGATGGCATAAATCTTGCATCTGGAACTTCCCCGAGGATTCAAATTTTAGTTTTTGGTTTTAGGAGTGCTATTTTTATCTCTGCAAAATTTTGTTTTGTGTTAGAAGATTGAAGGTGGGTACAAGCGTTTTCGGTTGCAATGTTCTGGTGTTTTATTCAGGGGAAAGTTTTCAGAAAGATTTTTATTTATTTGCTTTGGTTTTATAATTTTATAAAAATAACATTTTATTAAACATTTTACGAAAGTTTATGCTGATTTTATTAAAAATATAGTCAACATAATCTGTTTAGGTTTTCAGTTTAGTAAATTAAATTGTTGTAAACGTTTCTAGCTTAGTTAAAATTAGAATAATAAAGGAAATTAAACTTTAAAAATATTTTCCTGGAAATTAAAAATAAACAACAAAATTAACACTTAATGGGTTCAATTTATGCAATATAAATGTAAATCGTGTGATATTGTTTTAGAAATAAAATAAAATGTTTAAAATCAAAACGGATAGGCGACATTCTCTACTACAAACAAATACACATTTAAACAAAACAAAATTCTAATAAAATCAGAAATTCCAGACTTATAATGAAGCTTTAAAATTGCAACAATAGCATTTTCGGCTTTTACTTAGATGATAAAATTTGAAAGTAATTAGTTAAAGGAAAATAAAACATGCGTGAGTGATTTCAAGTCTTCATTATCAGTAGCTTATGTTAAGGGGTTACATTTTCTTGAACTTTGGAGAGAATTTATATTTTACGATTTTTTTACAACTCTATTTTTAATGAGGTTTTGATTTTATTTTTCAGCCAACACATACAAAATTGCAGGGATTTTTTTAAAACTGACGTGAATTCTAATTTTTAAAAAAACAGTTATAGTTGTAGTAGTAAAAATTTTTAACTTCTCTTCAATATCCTTAAAATTAAAATTTATCACAATTTCTAGACTGATTTCAAAAAATTAGCTTACTTTGTCCCACGTATTTCACTTGAAAGGAGTTTTATGTCTGATGTTACAAATTTAAAAATTATATCATAAAATTTGTTTGCCCGTGCGAGAGCATATGCATGTTATCAGAAGTTGTTATTTGTTTTACAGCACGCTTAGTTCCTCCTTCGAAACATTTTAAATTCTCCATTTGGTTCTAATCAATGCGGAAGTGTGATCGCGCAAATTTGTGACACATTTTCAAGTCGAAGGCAGCACAATGGTAGTCAATGAATTGGTTCGTAACAAGGCGCTTTGGCGCGTGTAAGATCACTTGACTCTCTTGGAGGAAGACGACAGTCCATAAAGAAGGTTCACACGGGGTGTACTGTCGGTGCGTCATCTTAATGCAAAAGAAAAAAAACGTCGGGAAAAAAAAAACCAAGCCGAAAAAAGAAATTTTAAGTTTTGCTTTAAGCCACTGGTTAAATATTTGAGGGATCCTCCTTGCTCGTTTATCGAATTTTTACGTAATATTAGCGGCAGTGAGGGGAGGTGAACGACCAGAGAATATCGCAAAAACAAATTTTTTCGGCAAGAAAAGTTCAAATACTTGGTAACACCACACATTCCTATTATCTCCTCTCTCTGGACACATGTTCGTGCCTTCGGTTACATATGATTGTGGCTAAATCCAAGATGTAAAGATCTTCCAGTGCGCAAAAAAGAGAACAGCGACCGAGGTTCCTATCTTGTCGTATTTTTTTTTCTTTTGTCTATTTTTTGCTGTTTCTTTTTCTTTTGGCTCGATATCAGCTGATTGGGCTTTCTTAACGTTTGCTTCTTTAAATACACAAGACTAAGGCGAAGCCGGGCCGGTACCGACGTGTATACAATGTTTGAGAAGATATTTGGGCCGCGAGTGTGGCTCGATCGAGGCGGTGATCGTCTTGGAAGAGGATCGCGACTACTTGGCCGTTCGCTGTATTGGGGCCTGTGACTTCTTGGGGCTCGGGGGCACACATAGCGACGGCGACGGCCGCAGCCCCGTCATGCACAATGACTAATTTTTCTTAAACGATCTGAATGAAGTTTCTGCGCTGGCTGGAACGGCCACTTCGGCACTGTCTTGAGAATCTCAAAGAAGATGAAATATCTTTTGCCGGCTCGGTTCTGATATTTTTGTCCGTTCGCGGCCGCACCGCGACTGCTTCATCACATCGCCGCTCACACCGCACTCCGCGCAAATCTTATTCTTAAAGACAGTAGACTTAAGACGACGTAAGACGGGGACGAAGAATAAGACGAAATCTCTGTGATGGAAACATTCCCACAGTTATTTCGCGAAATAAACTTTCAGACCTGTCTGGCCATCTTTTTAGATGAATGTCACTTGTGTAGGTAGGCATGTGTGGCAAAAATGCGATTGCTTCTCTTTTATTTTATTTTATTTTTATTTCTTTTTATTTCTTTTTGTTAATTTTTTTCTCATCGTCGTCTTATTTTTTATTTTATACTTTTTTCTTTTGGTCTCGAAAAAATTTTTTGGCAACGTCGAATTCCGGTGTGATCACCCCGGCGAACTTGAAAATGCGTATACTTACCTGGAAAGCTTCTTGGCCATGGTCTCTCAAGACGGGGACGATCACGGTTTCTTCCGAGACGCAGTGCAAAGCAATTTTAATATTCATTTGTTCTCTCTGGGACGGGTGCAGAGTGACCAGGCTACTGCTAATTTTGAAATTATCCGCCGGAATTTGAAAATACGACACGGCAGTAATACGATACTGGTGGAATTTCATGACTACGTAGTGTAATCCACTGTATATATTGCTTATACGAATTCTTGGAAGAATTTTCCGTGTCTTTTTAGTTTAGCCGCACCGTGCAGTCTTATAATTTGTTAAACGCAATATTAACACCACAAAATACAAACCGTTGCAGTTTTATTTGAATGAACTACCAAAGGGAAGAAAATTTAGTTATATTATTGTGTATTGTATTATGTTGCACTATAACATATGTCTACCTGTTCCGAGGTCTACGTCGCAACACCTGGAAGAATTCTTTTCTCTTATATGTTCAAAGACTCGCTCAAGATCACCCTTTTCGTCCTTTGAAGGGGTGGATCGGTGGATATCACACGTGTACGATCACTCCAAGAGCAACCTTGATAACGTTGAATGACTACGACGAAATACAATGGGCACTTTCGCGGCCCCATAATAAAATTTGAGAACAAGGAAATTGTCTATGTGAAAAACTCCTGAAAAACTTTCTTAGCAACCATATAATACCTTTGAGCTGTAGTATCCCGCCAGTATTGCTAACTTTGGGACTAGCTTCTTTTATTCGTCTAATTTTTTGCCTAGTTTATTTATTTTTTTTTTACAATCGATTTCCCGTGTGGCTACTAAAGCTAAGTCCATTCCCACTTTGGCCTTGACGCTTTTTGCGAATTTTAAATTCAACGACACGCTCATTCTCTCATTTTGACGGCAATTTAATTCTAAAATACAACCGGCGAACCAGCGAACCAATACTCAGGCCCGGCCGCCCCTCTGGGTCTTCGAGATCGTCGATGATACAATATAATTTCTCGATTTGTATAGAGAGCGGTTATTTGAAGCAAAAACGAACAATAGGGGCCATGAAGAAATTTTGATTTAAGATGGCTATTCGCGACGGCCGGAATGTATATCGGTTGCTTAAAAAATGGCCTAAGAAAAAGAGCTTCGTCTCAAATGCGTAATTAGCCGCCTCGCCAGCAGAACATATTCAGATCATGTTCTAAGACGAAAGCACACAAAAATCTAAAAATGATAATGAAGATGTCGGTCTAGAACTTTGCACAGAAGAACTAGGCCTACTGCGCATACTTACCAGCAAAATAGTAATAATAATAATAATAATAATTGCGTTTGCACGAGGGTTTCTAAAAAGGTCGCTGATCATACAAATCAAGGCCATTAGTAACCCGTCAACAGACGTCTACTGAAGTAGCCTATCAATTAGACATGGTCCCCTGGTCGTCTGCGCCTTAAAAGACATCAGCTGATTCGCCTTCAAAAGGTATATTGCCCTTTTAAGAGGTTTGTCTTTATGTGCTACGCACTTTGCGATATCATTCTAATTTAAGCAAAAATTTTAAAATGTTGGCAGCACAAATGAAGATCGCGATCGTTAACATTTTGCGTCGATCTTGCTTTCCCGTCACGCCTATGGTACGGATAAGGTAAGGTTCGGTTTCGCGTGATATTACTTCTTAGGGCTCTTGAACTCGCGTTAATTAGGAGAGAACGATTCATCGGATACTTAGATGGTTCCGGTAAAAGTCTTCTAAAGGGGTTTTCGCCGCTTTTATATAATACGATCACATCACCCGATGATTGTATATATCGATTCAGTCAAGAGAATATTGTGCAGAAATTCTTGTTAAACTATAAATTCTGCTTGATTCACACGCGTTTTATTTGACGCACGTTTCTCTCATTTGTACATGTAAATATTTAAGAATGTTTCAATCGTCTTACATTCATCATTTAAAGATGTTTTGGGCTTTTTTTTTAGCCTTTGATAAAACGCTGGGGGTGTGTGAGGCCAATACCCTAAAATAACAACTGAATGTGATAATTGAAGTTTAAGGCATTGAAATTTTCGTATTAACTTTTTAATTTTCTGTCAAAGTGACCGTTGTCGTAGGCGGAAAAAGGAATTTCTGTTCTTCTGAGTAATTGTTCTTGTTTTTATTTTTTTATTTAATAAATGTTACTAAGTTAAATGGATGGACTTTAGATTAAGGGACTAGAAATCAACACTCTTAATACATTTTAAACTTTATAATCCATTATTATATTCTTGGAAATAATATGATTAACTGATTTGTACTTTAACGATTTTTACCATGTGGGAGGTTGAACTTTATACTCTAAAAACAGAAGAAAATATGAAATTCTATACAGAGATGGGCTAGACTCGGTTAACAGGCTAAATCATTTCAGCACTCGTTCCAGTTAGATTTTCTCTTTATTTGGCTTTAGTTTTAAATGATAATGATTCACAATTGGAGTATTTTTCTTGCATCTGGTTTTCTCAACTTCAATCGTAATCGCTGTCGTCACTGGTGAAGAATTTAATCACAAGATTAAGCCAATATCTTTCGTTACTGTGTTATTTGGTTTATGCAAAATTGCCTTGCAAACTTAGAAAAGCCCTGAGCTGTCGGGAATTTGCAAAATACGTTGTTATCCAACTTTCGGAATAATATAAAATTAAAGATTATTTGAATATCTTGATAATTGCAAGTTGTAAAAATAAATAATGCATGAGATAATCTTATGAATGGCGCCAGAAAGATCCCTAGTAATGTTTTAATAATAAGAAAGGTAAATGTAGGTGCGTTACAGAATAAATATTTTATTTGCACAGCAAAATGATTATGGATAAAAATCCTTAATAAATGGATTGTAGTTTATATGATAAGTTTCTGGGATTTGGAAAATTTTAATTTAGAAACAAAAAAGAAAAAGGAATATCAATTTGAACATTCGTGCTACTAATGCGACATTGCGTACGGCCATGTTTCACGCAAATTCAGATGTCTGATGTGAATGGATTTTTGAAACCACTACCAGACATAACTAAGCCTATGCAAACAGTGTGAGGTCTGAAATGTTCTACTGAACATTGGTTCCATTCAGTCGAAATATTTGCGTAAATAAACAATAGGACTGTAGTCAAACTATAAATGACACAAGATCGGCGATCGTATGTTAGTAATGAGGTTTTGGTCTAGAATTTTACAAAATCAAGAAAATAGATCACATTTTTCTTGATGATAAAGGTGAGGTCGCACATGTTATTTCTATTGCAACTCTTTGTAAACATTCTGTAATCAGAAATTTTTGTTTATAGCAACAATGTAAAGAGTTCTATAGATAATTGATGAATAACGAGGAAAAAGGGTAAAATATTCACGATTAACAGATCAGAGAGTAATATAAACAATTAGATGAAAATTTTATTAAAAACTTCACCAATCACACATTAAAATCCGTACTTGTATTGAAATTCTTATTGAGTACTTCCGTTCGTGTTATTTTTATTATTTTATTTTATTATTGTCTCAAATATCTGCTATCAAAATTCCGAATTTTGTTTTCTATTAACATGATTACATTCACAATTTACAAAAAAATTTCGCACACAACGCAAAGAAGATGTTAATATAGCAAATTTTTGTTTTGATATTAAATTTTGTTAATGTAGCAAGAAGTGCTTGTTCAATTTTTCTTGTATAGATTTTTTCACATAAGAAAAAAGTTATTTCGCTTATAATAAAAACGGTCTAGCTAGTGAGAGTGCTAGTGCTTGTAATTTAATGTTTTTTTTAGAATTTCATGAGTTTATTATTTTTGTAGACTGAACTTTCTAACCTTCATTATAAAATAAGTTTTTTTTTCTAAATTTTGAAATAATTCCAATTGAAAAATTCGTCATGTATCACTTGAAAAGACTTCTTAGATATTTAAAATTATTCTTTTGCCTTCCTCTTACAATAAAACTAGAATTTCAAGTAAATTCGTGATATTAAAGATGCACGTAAACTTAATAGGAAAACTTAGCAGTTCAAAGTTTTTATTGATGTTAGACATTTACTTTTTTATACGTCTACAAAAAGATTAAATCAAATTCGAGTTTGTGCCGACCCGAATCAGAGCAATTTGTTTCCTCTGCTGTTACTGTCGCATGCGCTACGTTCTTTTTAAAAAATAAAAACAGCTTGGACTTGTTTGTCTTAAATGTTCTTTCTTTTTTGATTTACTTTGTGTAATTTAAGGCATGAAGAATGAATAACACGTGGCAACATCAGAAAGATACTTTCTTAAGTAAAGGGTAAGGTAGTATTAACTGTTGTTCCGTAGTATTAACTGTTGGTTTAGTCTTTAAAAAATCATATTTGTCTAACAAATATTCAAGGATGTTTGTTAGAAGTCGTAACAATTTAATAATTATCTGTACCAGTCACACTATTTTTTCAAGATTTGTGGATTAAATATAATAAAAATTTAAATAAAATTTAATAACATTGTGTGATGTCGTGATAATTTAGAATGGCATTATTCAACTATGCATTATCAGGAACTCATATGCGAAAACCTTCCTTGGTAGGTTCTTTATTAACGGTAAAAATTTAATTCAAAATCGATTAGGTATACTATAAACGGACAAACAGGTAGACAGACACTTTTTTTTGGTACTCAATATCAACAAATGCCATCTTAAATTCAGTGAATTTGTGATGTAAAGGATTCAAAAATTTTTGGAAACGAGCATTTTTTATATGAATAATACTACTGAAATGTTTCCCATGGTAGTTATGCAGGCGCTAGGGAGACTACAAAATCTGTTTCGTGTTATTTTATATTGCATTTTTTACATTCGTTCAAAAATTTCTAGTGAAAAGTATTTAAAAATGACAATATCAAATTTTTACAATAACACAATTATAAATTGGAAATTAAAGTATAAAATTCGTTTATCAGAGAGTTTGTCATACACATTCTTCGTTAACTTTTAAAGATATTTATTTTCATTCAAAAATGTGCCAACAAACGACTTGACATACCTGGCGGATGACACCAAGAAGATTCAAAATAAAAAAAAAAAAGTAGCATTCTTAAGCATTTCCCACAAAACAGGCAAATAATTTCAGTATGGCAAAAGTAAGGTGCAGCTTAGAAGGTGTCGATTTGCACACCGTCACAAGACCATTAGCTTGTAGAATGGGGATAAAAAACTTAGAGATGAAAAAAAGCTACTTGAGGTCTTATGATGGGAAAGATTGCTAGAAGTGTGGCTCTAGCCGAAAACGAAAACTGGTGCCACGCTTTGAATAAAATTTCATTAAACCGCATCAAGATGACGTTCGCAGTTTTTACTATAAGAGTATAAAAAAGGCAAGAACTTTGGGAAAAAAAAATATAGTGAAGCATCGAGGGAATATTACAGAATGAGATCATTGCGTTTCGTTTTACATGAGTTAGCATACTTGCATGAAAGTCACTTAATGAGTAATTGTACAACCAATCGTAAAATCGTAGTATGTACTCGTAGTCGCACATATATCCATTGAACTCAGGTGGTGTTGGCCGGGCATTATTCCGCTCAGTGTTATACTCAGAACTGGCCGCGAACAGAAATCTTTTCATGGATCAGTAATTTCACAATAATTATATTATACACGAGCACTGGACTTTTACACCTGGGTTTGCTTACTTGGCCACGTAACGTGGCCGTCGACGTTGTCGCGGCCGCCCAGTGTAGAATCAACATAACAACAGAACCTTATTATGTTAGTCAAGCGATAAATTCATCATCGTCGTAATAATAATTTTTCGTCACCAGCTGCACTTTCTTGCGGCGTGCCGTGGCGCTCGCTGCAAACGAGTTCAATGTCTCTGACATTGGCCTGCAAATTATAATGACCTGTGGACTCGGTCGGAACCGGAGTGCCGCCGCTATTTGATGATTCTCCGTTTTCAGTTTTACTTATTATTATTTACCCCAGACCTCGGTGCTACCGGCGAGGCGGTCTGAGGAGCTCCTCGTATGTTCCCAAATTAATTAGGCATTATTTACAAGGTTCTTGAATTACCACCGGCAGATCTCGCTTTGACTTAATCGCGTTCAACGTTCTGTGGCGATTATTTACCTTTTGAAGATGTTTCCCTTATGGACGGAAGTAAGTTGGGCTTTTAGTTCCAATAAAAAAAAAAAAAAGATTGTAAAACGACGCAAAAAGCTGTAATGTCTGTTTTGCGTTTCAGCTAAATGTAATCTAATGCATGTTGAATCTTTCAGCTAGAATGAATCTAAGGCCTGAGAAAAATCCATCTAATCTAGCATGAGTGCAAGGAACAGATCGTTTTGGTAAAAATACCTATTTTTTCACAAAGGTGAGATCTTCTAGGAACTAGGCAAAGGAGGATACGCAAGTTAGTATAAGGTTTGGTTTTCTTCTGAATCGAACTACTTTCTACTCCAAATATCTTTCTTCGGGTTTTTGAAGAAATAGGGATTTAAAATATGAAATATTATAGATTTGAATTTAAAATGTCAAGTAAAGGATCTCGATTAAATTGCACTTTAGATGGAAATTTTTAAATTCATTTATTGGATTCAATAAAGCTCAAATTTACTTTTAAACTTTGTTTGAATTTTTAAGACCTAGTTTCAATTTTCAATAGTTCAAATTAATTTTTTAAATTGAACTAATTTCATTTGATTTCCGATGATTTATCGAGTGTTTAACCCACGGTTACATGCGCATAGTTAGATCTTATGGGTAATTGGGGGTTAAATGTTAATATTAAAATATTTTCAATTTAATAGACATTTGTGCAACTGACTTTCTTAGATTATACTTTTCGTCATAGTGGGCACAATTGCGAAGAATTCTATCTAAAAGGGAAGTTTAGTTCGACTTTGGTATACTGAAAAGATATAACATAAGATATAATTAAAATTGGACTTATTTTGAAAATATGTATTCATTCACTTCAAAAATTATCCATGCATAAGCCCCTTAACACAATTTAATTGAAACCAGTAATGATCTAGATTAATTAAGACCAATAGTGATCCGGTTTAATTAAAACTGGTTCTGATCCGGATTTCTGGATGATCTCCAATGCGTTATTGAATTTTGAGTGTTGGTCAAACCTTTTGCTAGTAGGTAGCTCAAAGGTCATTGTTTTCGGTCCAGGATTTCCTTCTGCTGTTCTGAAACCACCAAATCTGTGTGAAAAGTCCACTATATCAAACTTGCGGTCATATCCTAGGGGGACTTCCTAATATCGGAAAGCGATTAATTCGTTTATCAAATTGAAAAAAGGCGCAAACCGGCGAATACAGACCGTTTTGTCTTTTGTGGAAACCGTCGGTTATAAAAAAAATGTTTTTTTTGCGCCAACACCCACCTTCTGAAACAAACCGAGTCAGTTGCCGCGTGCCGTGCCAGTCATCGTGAATGAAAAGGCGGCAACGGAAAGCTCTATGTTATCGCATCTAAAAAGTATTTTAGATTTTTTATTTTATTTAGTTTTATTATTTTTGCTTAAATTGACAAAGAAGGAAAAGAAAAAAATTCATATTATCGCTATCTGCGAAAAATACGATTAAATTCTAAAGCCCTCTGAAGAAGAAACGTAAACATCGGAAAGGAGCGAAGAACGCGATCGTATCGGTAATTTCCGATTCTAAGACGCCACCGTCTTAGCCAAAGAACCTTATCGCCGTCGTCGAAGTTTACTTAATGAATTAGAGCGAAATGAGCCTGCGGAGGAGGTCTGAGAAATAGGCATTGGTTTGGGATCAAGGTGTATAACGGAAACTAGCCGATTTGCTTCCTTGGATATATACGAAATGGGAATGGGAAGAACTATAAGAATCGGTTCAATGATCAACGTCTTGGATGGATTCGAATCTGGTGCCTTTTAACCGGAAATAGTCAGATTGGGGTGCGTGCGAGAAGCAGAATCAATCTAGAGTCAAGAATCTTTCCAGAATCGGTTGTAGTATCGTCGTACTGAACCGATTCGAACTTTTTCCCTCACTTGTTGCTTCGCATTGGTATTTGGTAGGGTCAGGAATGTGCTCGGAGCGCCATCCGCCATCCGGCACCCATTGCCCATAGCCCACGTCGCGGTATAGATTGCCTGAGAAGGTTGAAGGGTAAACATAGTTATTTATAGTCAGCAGTCAGCACAATACTACAAAGCGAGACTATGGTAGAAACAACATAGTCCCAAGTTGCAAGGCTCAATATAATAAAAAGCAAACTGCAACCGAAGCATTCAGAGTAGCGAAGAGACCCAAAGAAGACATCGGCTCCAGCCGCCCGCCACTAGAGGGCGCGCGCTCGGGAAGAGGAGACCCCAAAGCATGGACCAACCGGGCAACCAACCGACAAGCACACCACCAGTAAATTGCGGCAAAATAAATTTGCGAATATACTCGACCCCCCACATCCGGTCTCGCAAACTTCTTTTCACTCATACTTCTTAGATGTACAATCAAAAGATTTTTTTTTCTTGAATATTTTTTGCAAGTCTGCTTCCCAAGCAGCTGAGGCTCTTTCAAGAACGTGGTATGTGGCGATACCGGCGATATACGACGGCGATAGTGTTGCCAAAGCGGCGTCGCCGTCGTCGCCGGGAAATTGCGTAAGACGCCGGGGGGCATTCGACGCAACGCGGCTCATTCGCGACTTATTAGAACCTCAATGAAACTATCAATTTTGGAATGCACTTGAAATCCGGCCACGCATACTCCAGTGGTCACCCCAGACGAGTTCGGTGGGAGCGACAACACCACGGTGCCCAGTCGAGCTGAAATGAATGGACTGGGTGCACACATGTTCAGTATTGGCGCTGAAGACTGAGAAGAAGAAGAGGCAGAAGACCTCTTCTCCATGGGAATTGAAAATCGCGTATTTACTAGCTGTTAAGCGTTTTCCTCTTTTTTTTGTATTTCATTTTATTTTTTGAACCTCCGCGTTCTCAAGGGGTTGTTATCAGATGGAGGTTTTATAGTTTGGCCTGCTTTACTTTGTTAGCAGCTTGTGCAGATGCTAACTAAGGGAATTATTACTAAGGCGGCAAAGTCCTCCTTCGTAAATAAAAAGGATTATCCAGAAATCGGATTTTCGGAAGGTATTGCGCTGTAATTTTTACCACTCGGCAAGTTCACATACTTTTGAACAAACTGTTGATAGGTTTATTTGGAGTATGCAGGTGACTCTCGTGATTTCCAGCATGATGTAGGGTGAAACCGATTAAATAAAAATTATAAACATATGCACGAGACTTTTTTTTTATACTACATGTGTACTATACCAAGGAGGGTCAACGGCAACAGAAAAGAGAATATTCTGTGTACATTTTGCGTATATTTATTTAGAATTTACCCCTTTTACGCATTTAGCGATTTTGATAAATGAGTTGTCACAAGATACGCCTAAGTTCGAAAAGCCCGAAAAAGCTAATTTATAGTATCATATTGTTGTCCCGTCATCAATATTGAAGATATATAAAACCTGCATTGTTGGATATGAAGTCAATGCGTTTGAAAATACGGATCCAAAAATGCATTTTTATTTTGTACACACATGTAGTCGAGTTCCTTATTGCCCAGCGTTTATTCTTATCGACTCTATAAGAGTATATCAAAACGTAATGATTTCACCAATCTTGCTAAATCAACTAAACATACTCACCAGAGTATGCTATTCTATCACGATAATACGCCTGATGTTTTCAGAGATTTTTCGCGAAATCTTATCCCATTTCATCCAATAGTCTAAATTTTACTCCATCCAATTATTTTCTATCTCAAAAACTAAAAGTTATATCAAAGGAAATGGGGAGAATCAATAAAATACGTTATATAGGCTTTACGACAAAGCTTTATCTAAAAGTGTCATATGGTGTTGGAATGAAGTATTATAGACTTATCAGTGAGGTTATTTTTTGATTCACCCTCTATATATGTACTTTGATAGAAGCTGTCCAATGCTACAACACAGACTTTATTATATCTATGTATCATCAATGGTTCTGGAAATTTTTCACATTTTTGTCTTCTTAAGATTCAAGTAAAAGCCACTGAACGGATATACAAATTTAATTACATAATTTGCAAAGTCCTCTGTGAGTGAAGATATAATCAATATTTAATTATTTCTTATTGTTATCAATTGTGTTTTACACACAATAATCTAAAATATTTAAAATGTTAAGAATGTGGATCTATTCCAAATGTTCACATAAATTAATTGCAATTGATTTCACTCTCAACAATGCAGAAGTCATCTACTTCTTAGAACGGCAGAGATATCGTGTGATCCCCGCAATTCGTTGCTTTCCTTTTACCAATTAAGCAACAGTTGACTGAAAATTGCTATTGACCTGATTTGCCAAATGATTCGACGAATTTAATAAAACTAAATAAATTACGTCAAAGGTTTTGGACTCTATAACCTTTGGGCAAATCACGTCACAAGTTGGATGGGAAATGGGATGAATAATTAAGTCCATTATTTCGTTGCAATTTAATGGAACTATTCGTGAGAATGATCAATGATATGGATGCATTTTTTAAAAATGTTAACAATTATTTTAAAGGATACTACTCTAAGTTTAGAAAATGAAAATCTAAAAAATGAAAAATACAATTACTAATTAAGCGTACATTTTTTTAATTTCAGGTGTGCGAGGAAGAAAAGTGCCAGGAAGAAGTAGTTTTATTAGCTCTTAATTATATGGACAGATTTCTATCAACGACGTCAGTCCGGAAAACACATTTACAAATCTTAGCCGCTGCCTGCCTTCTGTTAGCGTCAAAACTGCGAGAGCCAAGCTGTCGAGGTTTATCAACAGAACTTCTAGTTTTTTACACAGACAATAGTATTTACAAACAGGATCTAATTGTAAGTCCCAAGAAATCTAATTACTAACAATAATTAAAATGTTTCTTAATGAAAAGGAAATCTGCCTTTTAGCTTTTTTGAAAAAATTTTCTTATGCATTTTTAAAATCTATATTTTTTTTTTTCAAAATTCGCCTGTATTGATTAAGAAATTCTAGAACATATTTCCAAGATTTGTTTCTTTATGGAAATATAAAAATTGAAAATTTAACTTTTTAATAAGAGCTTTCAGGTAGACCTCCTTCCTTAAAATTGGCCAATTTTGCGGCTTTAGCTGAGGAGGTCTGTCGGCGGCGCTCTCCAAAGAGGCTCAAATGAAAGCGCACTCGCCGAAGAAGATTCAGGGGATAAGGTTTTATTTTCACAGGCAATTCGGCGCGGTTTTTATCGAGTTAATTAACTGAGGTTGTTCTCTGGCCAATTTTGAGTCAAACCGAGTGCGTCGATGGTATCTTGTTAATGCACCTTCCTTGAGGATAAGAAGCCATAAGGCTAAGGGACGCTCTGGTGCTCCTCTAATCGTCATTCTTCTTACAATCCGCTGTTGATATAATTAAACGGGGGAAAACGAGAGAAGAACTGAAATTCTTAATGATCGCAAGAAAGCGTGAAACGAAGACGATCAGTAGTGGAGCATTGATTCTAGATCTTAAGGTGATCCTCTCACCACATCCGCTCTTGCTATAAATCCAATCCGCAAAAGTATTTCGAATCCGAAAAGCAGAAGTAGAAGCAATTCAAGAGACTACTACAATTGGATTCAATTGCCAAAGATCGAAACCAGACCTGCCGTTGTTATTGATATATTGTGCCGTGCAAAGAACCAGATTCTGTCCTTCGTCTTCGGCCCTCAGCCAGCATCTTAGCACAAGTGGTAGAACTCTTCTTGAAGTTGAAACTAAAAGACGTTCCCATGGAATTCATATTGCTAATATACTCTCCTGTTCCTCCTATCTCCTTGCCTCCCGTAGGTGCATTTGCTTTGGAACGTGGACGTGTACCTACGGCAAGGTCGTTCATCGCATTGATCTCAGCTAATGATCTCTGTGGGCAAAAGCAAAAGGAAGCTCTACTGCATTATTTTAAAAGAGTTAAAAATTTATCTCTCAAGGCTACCAGTCCACCGCAGGAATGCAGCGCTGTGACTGTCAGCGGACAGCCTAGACGTGGGAACTTATATGGTTTGAAGAGTAAGGTGTGCCAGACGAGTGTCAAATTTTCCAGCTAAAACTGATCACAGGTTTTCCTTATATGCAATTTCCAGACTACAACAACGTTTTTATACGTTGCAGATCATGAAATTACTTTTTGTGTTCTTTTTGCATACGCATTTTATTCCATTTGTTAAAAAAATGTATGTATATAGATTATGATTAGTTAAATTTTAGTAATTGTGGACGATTGAAAACTTTATACTTGTAGAACTAAAAATGAAGGCAATATTATAAACAGTCTTTCAAAGATTTGTTTGTTTTCAAAGCCAGAAAATATACAATTTATAGTATTTTCGTGCATTTATTCACAAACTGTTTATCGTTTTATGAAAGATTACGAGAAAAATAGTAATCAAAATGTAATTGATCAAAAAAGGTTAAAAAAGTAATTCCGACAACATTCCTTGTATATCAATACATTTTTACTCATTAAGAATAAAATTTCGTGTTACCTTTTTTTCAAAAAATAAAAACGAAAAAATCCGAACCTCTTAAGACTGCCAGCATGCGTTGGGTGAAAACTGGAGCCAATTGAATGAAAGTCTCCCCGGTGGCCTCTGAAATGGCTTCCAGATTTTCGAAAGGACGAAAAATTCATCGAAGGCGCAGACGAGAGCGTCAAATATATAAAAATATTTCGTTTATTCCTATACCATTCAGATAAAAAAATTCCTGCGGCGACTTTGGGCGCGCAAGTAAGATGTACTTGACCATCTCTGAGCTGAAGAAGAAATATCCTAATTCTTGGAATTAGGGTCTTTGAGGCAATTCCCTTGTGCTCTGACTGGATGTTTATCGAACAATTCATTTTATTTGAAAAAGTGCCGACAGTCGACGGCCGCTTGTTTGTCCACGAACTCTAGCCGTGAGCGACCTACCTCAACTTCTGGAGTTATGTCTACATAGAAGCATTTTTTTATATTTAGTTATTTAGTGAATTCATTCATATGTACAGGAAGACGTTCGCCCGCTGATGAGATCCCAAATATCATATAAATTGTCGGCGGGAATATGTGTCCCAGTCCCAGTCCCAAAGTTGGTTATCGTTATCTCAACTGTGGAACCGTCGGATCTTTGTTATAAAAAAAATATTCACAAGAATTTTTATCAATGAAATTAAAATGAAACTAGCGTCTATGTTGGTTTGATAGAAGGAAGAAGGAATTCGGCATACCATGCACGTTTTAGACTGGTCAGGACCGGAAATTGAGTGTAATTTTGCAGATCGTTACAGCCTTATCGAATGTCTAACGGCTTTTGCACGGCATGACGAATGTCTTAAATGAGCAGAAGGAATTTTATTTTTAAACAGATTAGACAGAGCCACAGGCTTTATCGGTTTCCTAGAATATGATAAGCCTTGTTATGTATGCTGTAAGATAATTGGGATTTTTCTCCTGGTCTTATTCAGATAAAAGTTGGATTGCATGTTAGACTGGAAATGTTGTCACCGTTATAGCACAAGGACCACCATTTAATAAATTAACGATGTCTAGACAAGGATAACTTGAAGCAGCTCGAAGAGATCGCACAGTTCGTAATATTTAACATACATATTTGAGTTGGTTCATTTGTTCATTGTGATTTATAAATCCCGCTCCACAGAATTTTTTTTATACATTAGTTAGTCTATTATAATAGTATTACAAATGTGACAAATCGACTGTAGATATGAATAAGTTTATTTAGTTTTTGGGATCATTTATGTACGAAAATAGTTTTAGTGGATGAGCTTCTTCTCTACTTTTCATTTTTCTTTCCTTTAACTGACTTCACCCGTCGTGTTTTACATTAACGCGAATGAAAACAAATCAATTTAGAATCTAAATTTTATAAAAACCTGATATATTTTAAGTTCCAGTCGGTAACGTTAGAAGTATTTCTAAAAAAAATTGTTGATATGTTTGGCCTAAGACCTGCTTATTTTGCGATATTCTAGAAAGAAAAACGTCTTTCACACTATCAATTCATGTCTGGCTGGCGCTATAGTTTTAGTAGAGTAAATCATGATCATTCACTATCTCTTAGATTTTTATGTTTTTCATTTCAATTATATAAATTTTATTAGCTGAGTGGGTGACTTCGACAATCTCATTTATAAGGAATTGTCTGATAACCTGAAATGACGTAAATAATACGGAAGCCTACCTACTCAAATCTTCTATCACAAACAAGGAAACCCCCTCCAAAGATTGTTCTCACGTCCAAAGATTAGAATTGTATTCCATACTTACATCACAGCACAGTTTTAGAATAGTCGTAAGATTGCATGCATAAATTTAATTGCTATTTTCAGTAAGAACCGGGTGAAGAAGTCCATTTGTGTCGCCTAATTGCTGAAAAGAGATGATAAACTTTCTTGACACGGCTTCACTCATGTATGTTATTTTGTTGAACCGAGGCAGACTAAGAGGAAGCTGTCTTCCAAATAAATAAATGCATTAGACTGCAACAATGTTGACGACATACATGAGCCAGACAACGGACGGACGAATGGACGAAAGCGTGTGTGGCTAAGTCTAATCTAAGCAGTTTGCTAAAATGCAAAGAAACATATTGGACGAAATAAAACGGCAACAAAAGTCTTGGCCAGGCGTCGTAATTGCATTTTTGCAATTCTGTGTTGGCGCCTGGGTCGCACAGCATGTAAATTATTTCATTCATTTTTAAACATAAATACGTTGAGACGATGGGGAATGCCAATTTTTGTATTTGCAACACTCCATCGGTGGAGATTCCCAGTATTTTTAGAGTTAATTAAGCTAATCTATTGATATTAAGTCAAAAATTAATCCTGAACGTAAAGGCAGCTTCCCAGAAATAGTAGCATCCAGATAAAGAGGATCATAACAATGCAGAAACTCTAGAAGTACTGGGTTCCAAATAATATCCTTATATGAGGAGGAGAGTCCTAAAGATACTTCTTCCTTTAAAACAAGTGCTATAGTATTAGTTTTTCGATATACTGATATATTCAAGGTTATTTGGCGATCAAATGGTTTTTTTTTTTGTTTTGAATTTATCACCTATATTTAGTTTTCTCCTTTTTGCTCCGCATGTAAATACGAAAACGGGTTTTTTACTAGATTTAGTCAGTTTTACTATTCGTCCTATTGGATTTGGCCTCAAAGATCATGTGTTTATTTTCTTTTATTTTACTACATTATGTCGTTTAGAAATCAAAAGTGGTTAGACAGATTGAGAAATCTTTTTTCGCCTTAAATCAAAGAATCAATAGAAGAACGTGTTGAAAACGTGGACAAAACCGCTCAACCATAGTCGAGGTCACTTAAGAATGTACATTTAAAGAAAGGAATATCTAAGAACAGTGAATATCGCAGTCTTTATCTTATCAGAAAGTCAAATTGACGATTACCGTAAAGGCGCCTGCAAACTATCGAAAAGGTGTCTCTTCTTTTTAATTTATTTTATACATATATAAAGCTAAAATGTGTAAATTGTCGACCAACGATCGAACTGGAGTGCACTGAGGACACCACCCAGTAAAATATACTACATTAAAAAGTTTTTTCGAATGTTTTCGGATATTTTTCGTGGCCACAACTTTCAATTAGGTAATAAAGATTTAACCATGATGACTGAATCCTGAATGGTCTTGAGATTATCCATCTATAAGTGCATAGTCGTAAGCCAAGTACAATGGTCTTCTTCGATGTGTTAATAATATCCAATAAATTTTCACTGTCAAGTGAGGAATTTAAGAAAAATCGCGAGCATCTTGAGGCGATAAGCGGACTTCCGACCACTGTATGAATGGAAGACATTATTCCAGCATGGACGAGTCATTTTAAACTACTTCCGCCAAAGGGCTGAAGAATAAGCAAAATTTGTTGCCATTATAATGCCATAAAATATCGATTCTCAATTCACTATCTGTTGGATTTTTCGAATTCCAAGAAATATAAAAATTCGTTTTGCTCCACGATTCTGCCGGTTCATTTAAAACTTAGCCAATTTTCTGATAGTAGCAATCAGCTGTTTCTGACGAGCACACTAATTAAAATCCTCCCTCTTTTTACTTGTATATGTATTTATGTTCATTGTGGTAAATGAAAATCCAATTTCGATAATATTGAAGCTAATCTTAGCCTAAGCTGCGGAACCAGGTCATTTTTAATTGTAATCTGGGTGTAAATTTAATTCATTAGTGATACTCTTCACAGTTCAAATATCTGCTCTGTAGATAATTCATGCAAAAACGCACCCTGTACTTCCTTGACAATGCGCAGTTCGCGGTAAAAAAAGAATAAAACTGCCTGAATGAATGAGTTGTCAATGAAATCGTCAAAAAATCTAATTAAGTCTATAATACTTTATCAATTGCGTGACTTTAGACTGCTCATTCAAAAAAAAAAACCTTTGTTTGACGCAGGATTTTATAAAAACATCCATGATTAGAATGTGCCCTGGTGCAATTATAAAAAACGATTAATGTTATACATGCGATAATTCAAGTTCAAATAAATTTTAAATTTTAACCCGATGATTATTGTTGTTGCGTAGATTAAGGACTTGGCTAAAAATGTTGAATGAAGCATGTTAATCTCGGTTCTAGTGTTCTTAAAAGCAGAGGTCAGAAAAATTTTAATATGTTCAATAAGGATATCCTGTTCAAATTGAACAAACACGTTTTGTTTATAATACAAAAAGTGTATTCTTTGTAACCAATGGTATCTTGTCTACAAAGCTCAAAAAACAAGGAAGTTTAAGTTTGTTTTAAAAACCTCAATTCCATTGCGTAGTAGTTCAAGAGAAATGCACATTCTGGGTTTTCTTTGGCTTACTACATCTATAGGTTGCTTGATTTCGTCCACATATATTTAACAATATTTGCGACAATCCATCCAAAAATTTAAAATCTCACAGCATGATTCTCGAAAAGTGATCGGATTCGATAAACAATCAGACGTCTTAGCACATACATACGCGAAGAAGCGCCTTAAGGTAACTGAATCTGAATGCGCTAAAGCAGCGCAGTAATAAATCTGTGACGGTGGAACTTTGTGCGCCGAAAAAAATAAGTCTAAAAAGAAATTATTTGAAATTCCTTAAAAGAATATTACACCGTCAAGTACGTAAAACGAAAAAAATCCACAAATAATCCGAAACGACGGTCGGACTTAAATGGTTCAGCGAGCCCCTTGAAACGGCGTTTTACGCCGTTTTTTTCGCTGAATGGATGTTGCACTGAGCTGCTTGTGCGGCAAGGCGGCGAGTTCCAGGAATCCGATCTCGCTGCCTTCCCAGCGAATAAACACACTCAAGATCAAGCCTATGAAGCAAAGAAGCAAGGTGCTGCAGAGCAGACCGATCATGCATATTTGCTCGGACTGTCTTGTCTTGTACTGTACACGTACGCAAGAAAACACACAGCCGCACCGCCAAGTCTCCTCTGTGCAAGATCCAAGTCTTCGGGTGGTATTTCTTGAAGGAGAGAAAAACAAAACTAAAAACAAAAAAAATATATATACGCCAGAAAAGATCTTCCCATGCTCTAATCGGAAGGACAGGGTGGGTGAAAAGGCATTTCGCCTTATACTGGCTGGCTAAGACGTTGGTCGTCTTACACCAGCCAACTTCAGACACGCCCTGTGTGCAGATCGATCTTGGCAGACGGGAAACAAAGGCGATTGCCCCTCGAAGGAATGTGCCAATTAGAAATAATTTATATGTGCATGTTCTCGGCCGTATATATTTGCGAATGTCAAGTTATGTATTTGCATGAATGGTCGGCGCAGTGCGGCGCTACAATCGCAAAAAGGACGTATACCGTAAGTGCAGGTTGGCAATCGGTTCGACAGCATTGCAATCCATTAAGTAATATGATAATTAAACAGGTAGGAATGCGTCATTCACACACTCAGCCACCACACCAAGGGAAACGACGCGTATACCCCGTTCGCCGGTGATCTTCAGAGCTTTTATCAGGGTCAAGATCATTGACGTTATCGTCCCATTTGTATTCATTAAGGAGCTATCCTTAGTCGAGTCGCATCCATTTGCGACAGCTATTCATTTTCTTATAACGATGGTGGCCGCGGCCAGTTCCAAAAAATGTTTTAACTTTCATTCCGAGTCATTTTTCACAGGAAAACAGGATAATTTGCTCTCGGGGCAGTCGAATTCCTGAGCATCCCCGATTCGAATGTGTCGATGCCATTGCTGTTTTGCCGGATTTTTCGGATTGTCCCTTTTTGGGAATTCGATTCAATGGTCATTTCAGAAATGTTTTTATATAAAAGGGACTAAATTTTATATGTGTACATACGCACGCCTTTCTTTGTTACGGATTACTCAATTGCACTATTGTTAAACTTTAATAATCCAGGCATGAAATAATACGACAGTCTGTTTTCTATCGGCTATCGTAGTGAGGATGGGGAAATATTTTGATGGATAATTTGAAATGTCTTTCGGATTAAATAGTAACTTAGTTTGTGTGATAGACAATATTGATATTACTACAATTGTTCAGTAAGTTTGAATCGAACAAGAAAAACAAAAATCCATTGCACAAAATTTTTTGTTATTAGACATAAACCCCAAACTTCTTCACCATTTTTTATTCGATGTTAAAATGCAGTGTAACTTTTCAAACAATTTAACGATGCATGACACGTAAATGAAGATTTAAAAAGTGCTCTAAGAAACCTTGATATGATTTTTGTTCCATTCATCCATATCTTCTTTAACTTTTATATACCCTTTTATATATCCGCTTATTAAAGTCAGCGTAGCAGTTCAAACTCTAGAAGGGAGTAAATAGATAAACCTATTTAATAAAAATATCACTTCATCCCTTTTAATCATCCCCAGCCAAGTTAAAATATGCAAAAATTTAAGAAAAATAAAAAGAGTTTTATTTTTAGAATTCTTCATTCCGATTTTAATTACTATCTATAGGAAAAACGGTTTAAAAAAGACTTTAATTGTAAATCGATCGGTCAACAGAAATATTTCCGACATCACTTACCTTAAAATTTGATACGAACCCTTTCGGTATTTCAAAAAGAAAAAAAATTAAAACTAAAACCTGGAAACTATAAAATTAAGATATAGAAAATCTGAAAAAGGATCCAAAACCTACTCATTAACTTTCTCGTAATCCCAAAAAATAGACAAGCCACAAATTTTAAACTCATTTGGATATCGGATCGCTGATTAGCATAAGCGTATAACAAATTTCCTGAATATATTTTTTTTAACTAGCAACCACTAAGTAAACTTAAATAGAAAACCATACTTCGAGCATTAGTCGTTTCGCCAGAAACGATTATTCCAAACTAAAATTAAGCGTTTAAACATCTTGAGGACCTTTAACCTGATATTTTTGTTTTAAAGATCTAGACAAATTCCTTTCTTCTGCGGCTTCTTGTAAGTAAAGGAATTTGTTCAGTGTCTTAGGTCATTATCATAAAATATATTACTGGTAGAAAACCAGCAGGATCACAACGAGATTCTCACCAAAATCTAACGGTAAAAGATCATAAAAATTTCTTGTTGAAGAAAAGGTTCTCAATTCAACACCTCACCTCCTACAGGTAGAAAAATCTCCTAGCGTGAATTTATTTAGGATGAGGAGAAGATTTACCCAAGCCAAAGATTTAAAATTGTGTGAACCGAATCCGGCAGTAAAAATTCAAAGATCCGATTTGAAAAAGAATTCGTGGAAGGATGAGATAGCGCCGCAGTTAATTTCAGTAGGGGCCTTTTGCTAATGATTTCGGGAATCGACCATGAAAAGATTACAAATATGCACCTTTTTAGTGGGAAGAGTATTTCTTGGCGGCTTTGTGTTGTAAGATGCCGTCTCACTCCTTGTCATATTTTGTTGAAGGGGGTGTATTATAGTTCTTTTTTTTCCTTTATAAAAACCATTTACATTACAAAAACGTTTTGAATGATGGACTTTGATTCAAGACAAAATAACCTTAACAGTCTCAAGAAATGTTTAAAGTGATGATAGTGATCAAAATATTCTTGCACTTTGTTTTTTAAATGAAAACGTATATATTTTTTAACTTATAATAAAAGTTTTCTTTTTTTATCTCTTCTTTTGTACATTTTAAAATTGTTCGATCCAAAATTTTATGAATGAGATCACCATTTCACATTTCGTCAATTCTTACAATATCGAGCTCTTCATTAAATAATTTGATCTAATTGGTTTCCTATCAATAACCAAACTTCAGTCATTTTTTTTTACACATTGAGCCGTCAACCTTCACTTACGTAATTATAGGAACAGTCGAGTCGCACTGATGCCGCCAGTGTATTTCATCAATAATCTGGTTTCTCCCATATCTAGAAAATATCTAAGTGGGTTGCTAATTTAACCGCAAATGTAGGGTAATTACAAGCTCTGAATAGAAATTTTCATATCAGATGGAATATTTTACTGGTACTACGGGCAACACTAAGGGCTATCGCACACCGGGTCAGTCTTGTCGAGCAATTACTCTTCATGGCTGATGAACTTCAACAATACGATTTAAAAATTCCCATGGGCAACACGAAACGCCCGAGGCGCCATAGTTGCTAATAGTAGGATGGTTTCGTCAGCCACATATGAATCAGCTAAAGCCGACATTCGGCATGCATCAGTTTATCGTTTTCGATAAAACCGAGGCACATTAGTGACACTGAAGTAGAATTATTATTAATAATTCCATGCAAATTACTACCTAGAATCCCATCAAGCGATTGCAACAACAACTCATTTTCGTTTTTGTTTTTTCTACTATTTATTTTCAGCAGTGGGAGCTTTACGTTCTCAGCAGGTTAAAGTGGGATCTATCATCGGTGACGCCACTTGATTTTTTAGAATTACTCTTGATCCGCCTGCCTATTAGGAATAGCAAATGTCCCGAACTCAGTGTAGATAAAGTAAGACAGCACGCTCAAGCGTTTATTTCATTGGCTGCCAAAGGTGAGTGCTTCAAAGGTAAAAAGCTATGAAATTTCTTTAATTTTGTACTGAAATATGTATAAAAATTAAAAGAGAGATACTTTGATAAAATTCGACAAAAAACTACATGAACAAAATAAGACGAAGAGACGAGGAACCAGAATCAAAGAATACTATATAGACTTAGCCCTCGATTTACACGCTGTTCGAATTGCACGATATCGGTTTAAAAGAGTTAAATAAATGCGAAAGAACTTCTATTTACACGGCACATATATTTTAGTTTAACACGGACAAATGCAAAAATTACAGTATATACATTTTTATGTAGGTAGTCTTTATTTCTACAATGTGGAGTCGAATTGCACGATTTCAATTTACACGATATTTTCCCAATGTTCCGTGCAAATCGAGGGTTAGGTGTATTTTTACTTTGTGCACAATCAACGAATTAATTTTTACTACTGTTTTCAAGTCTTTTTCTAGTTTCTAAAATAAAATACATTTAACAGAAAGTATAGCGTTTATTGTGTGTCATTTTGATTTTTCGAAAATGGTATAGAAATTACGGCATGTGTTTTGCAACTCAATTTAGTAATTTCAAAATTAAAAGCATAGAAATTTATACCAAAAACCAAATAAATAGAGAGTGTAGAAAAACAATTATATAAAATTAAAATTGCTTAAATTTTCATTATAACAAAAGGTAGGCTATTATTCGTAGAAGTCTGTCCCCAGCTTTTTAATGCACTAGGAACGTGTGACCAAGCCTAGATGAGGTGGTGCATAAATCAAACGTGCACAGTCCCCCCAGTCAGGCATGCAAAAATGAGAATCTTATTACTGCAAAGGATTTGTGGAATAAATTGGTCAAGGTAATTTTCTTGCGCACTGGTTCGTATGATTTTGCCCGAGTAACATCTCAAGATTATTAGCGTACAACAGTGTTGTGAGGCCGGCAGTCACGTAACGAGTGACTTAACATGACTCCCCAAGTGCCTTACCACCTCTTTTTTGTCGGCTCTTTAGCTCACCTCACGTTATCTTTTGAAAATTTGAAGGTAGGTAGTCGTAGCTCATCTCCCAAGGAAGAGGTGCCCAAAAGCAACGTGAGTAAATGCAAATCGTCAGTTACTGAACTGCCCAGTTTTGCAGAAATCGAGTAAAGGATGCATTTATAGTCCGACATGTTGATTAGGAAATTAAGGAGTAGCCTCAGTCGGTTTCCTTTGCTGCTGTTCCCAATTAAGAATTATCCGAATGGAAATCTCATTATGGTTTCCGCCTTGCCCTCTTTATTTTAATATTATATTAACTGCTTATTTAGCGTTGGAGTTAAAAGCAGGTTATTATTGTAGCCACTTAGAGTATTTTTCTGGATAAGGTCCAATGTTCTTTTCAAACGTATAAAATTACTAAACTAATGGTTTAATTAAAAATTTTTGATTTTTAATTTTAAAAAAATATCAATAAATTCTATGGTTTCTTTTTTTATACACATATCTTTATTTAATAATAAAATTTAGTTAGTGGAATAAAGAGGAGAATTATCGTTTTTAAAGGGTAAAATACGCATTAAACAAAGTGTTCAAAATAGCATGATATTTTTAAGATTTTTAAGACATGTTCTGCATAATTAATAAAGTCGGTATATTCTCCTTTGTTAAATCAATCTTTTGTTTGGTTTTTGCATGGATAAAAGAGATTTTTGGGTATTGATACTGATGATACTGAGATATATCTAGATACTGCTAATTTACATGATCTATTTGATATGAAACTGTATCTTTAAACAAATTTTTCCCAAAACCCAACTAAAAGATATTTCTAGAATTAATAAAAAAATTTCATTATTCTTTCTTTCTTATAATCTGCATACTTTTACACTCGACTATAACAAGAATAAATAATTACAATAAAAATTCGGATTTTTGTATACAACCGAATATAAAGTTTGATCGAGGAAATCAAATGTAAATCAAATGAAACAGCCTTTTTTATCATAATAAACAAAAAATGTTCGACTCTAGTCGCACCCGAAAAGATGTTCATCGAGATTACGGAAATCTATGGTTCATTGATTTCTGGTGAAATGAAAAGACTCGTGGAATCCCGCAAAATCGACAGCCTACATTCGTTAATATATTACTTCATTTATATACAGTTATATAAATAAAAAAATCGTTTACTAGTATTTCAGAAGTTTTGCAATAATTAGTAGAAGTCCCAAATTCATACGATCTATAGATTTCAAGTAAGATTTATCTAAACAAAAAGCAATTTGTATTGAAAAGCCCGACAAAGAACGAGTTAGACTCGCATTCTGACACAGATTCCGTACATACATAGGTATACACCGTGTTTGCATATATCAAGGAAAATTAAAATAACATTAGATATGGTTGCTACATGCGCAAATTTAACAATTTATAAGGTTAAATATTTTTAAAATTACGCTCTTGTACAACCGGAGGGATCTATTTAGTTCAAGGAATAGGTGATATATCGCTCTATGTGGTAAGAGTGTAGCTAGTTGTACGTTCAGGTTTCCCAGGACACATGTGGGGTGAAATGCGAATATCCTGAAACTACACCCGCATAAAATGAAACGAGAATTTTCCAAATGGCAATCAAATTTTCAAATTGACCTTTCTCCGGAAAGTACGGGGGCGAAAGAGTTTTCCATTTTATTGTAGCAGAAAGGCCGCAAAATGAGCGCCAGTTGCCCGTTCGGGTGCAGCATCTGTTTTAATTAGGTCATCCCGGGTGAAAACTTAATACTGCAGCCGGCCTCTACTGGCGAGAATAAATCACTCGATGAAATGAATGAAGACATCACTTAACATGATATGGGGGTGCCTACAATGTTACAAGCAAAATAAAAAGACTGCCATTCTAGTCGGGTGCAAATTTCATATTATTTTTCCTATCAACTGTTTCTGGACGTTAGGCTTCATTCATATTCCCTGTAATTAATTTTTTGTAGCATATCGGCATGTGTGTAGCCTTGCATGTGTTAATATTGATTTCGAGTGCAATAGAAACAGCGTTGAACTCCGAGTGCTTTCTTATCGTTTTATATTGCCACTCTAGAAATAATCCAATTTTTCACTTGTTACTACATTGATTCCCTATCCTGGAGTTTATTAATATTTATATTAGGTTAATGAAACTGCAATAAGGCAGACTATGATTTAAACAGCCAGGGAAGTATTATTTCTTCATATGCTGTAAGGGAAAATTTGGTGGAAATTATCAGAAGAGTAAAAAAATTCGTTGTGGCTATAATTGTTATATTTAATTCGTATCCTATTAAAAAAATAAATATATACAAGGAAAGTAAACACTGCGATCACATCGATCTTACTTTTTTACGCAACAAAAACTTGTATCATAAGGCTGTGCAAGCAGCATAAAATTTATACTTATTATTTTAATATAAACTTTAGTTAACATTTATTCGGTACAAAAAAAAATCTTAATTCATAATTCATTTAAAATGTTTTTACTTGAAAAAAAAAAATTTTCCAAAACTTTTATTTATTAATTTATCTATTGCTCTATTTAAAACTCATTTCAATTTAGTGGGTCATGTGAGTTACCATTTTAAAAAGCTTCTTAAGGATTTCAATACTATTCCATGATTTTTAAGGTATTACTGAAAATATATCTTGAAAAGAAGTCCCCGTTTCTTTATTTCTAAATTTAGTAATCTAAAAATTAATATAGAATTAGAAATATCTATGGTACACGTATACTACACGAGAAAACTATAGTGGTTTGAAAAAAAATTTAGCTATGGTATCCCAATTTAGGTGAATATTAGACTTGCGACAGACAGACAGACACACACAGCCATAATATTTCTTCTTTTGACACTCGGAAGTAAAAATATAGTAATATGTTTATTTTACAAAAGGAAGATCAATATTTGCCCATAAAAACCTTTTTGGTATATTATTTTAAGCAATTTTCTATAATTTTCTTCCTTCAGAGCATTACTTTTCAATATATTCTGCGAGTACGATAGCAGCGTCGAGTATTGCGGCCGCGTTATGTGGACTTCATTGGCATTTAAGGACTGGTGTTGAACTGCGATATTTACTTAATCGGCTAACAGATCTAACAGGCGTAGAACAGGTAAGAAGCAGAAAACATTTTTTTACAACAATATTCAACAATTTAACGAAGTAAATGGTGACTGGCTTCAATCTTATTGAATTAATTCCCTTTCCGAACCCGGAGTTCACTACATTTACCGAAAAATGGAATCGTTCAAGCCTTCTAAAATGGATTGCATCACTTCCAAAGACATCAACTCTTTCCATGACCGCCGATCGGTCAATCGCAACTTTGTATTAATTGCGTTAAATTTCTTTTGTCCGATATTTGCCATTCACCCATTAACCTTGGCAGTGAATGCTGAAAATAGCTTTCCACCTTTTTAAAAAAATATTCGGTTATTTTGTTGCATGTAAAAGCTTGCGAAGAACCAGCTGATTTTAGATTTTCTCCTATTCGAATGTTTCTAAGCAATTAACAGAAAGCAAAGCCCCTATGTTTTATATCAGTCTTATCTTGTCCAGGAAAGGCGTATGTTTAAGTGTAATAGAATTCTTACATATCACTCCCTTTTTTCTTATTTTTATTATGTATTTTTTTTTTAAGAATAACATCGAAGCCAGTGACATCACCCCGAAACTGAACGTAAGAAAGTTTCTTATGAAGAAAAAACTTGTCTTGATCAAATGCCTTCTGCTGCGCATCATTAGCCGGTCTCTCGGCGCGTTTTTCATAGTGGATTGCTTTTTGGGCAATTTTTTTACAAGCAATCGTCCACCAAACGTTGTAATTTGTTTGGAATTCTTGGGACCAAATTAATTGGATATTTTTGCCATATCTATAAGTTCAGCGCCTTATAGCGAAATAAAACACAGTGACCACATCGATATCGCTCTCTGAGGGATTCTGTGATTCTTTAAAAATGATACTGATATTATTCTCGTAGGGACCCTATTTAGAAATCAATACTATGATCAACAAATGTTTACGCCCAGTCGAGAAGGACTAATTGCTTAAAATTAGTTACCAATTGTAGCATATGCGGAATGCAATCTGATTACAATAAGATTATTACTTTGCTATTATTATTCCGGCGCCAGCAGCACAGATCTGAGCTTCATCACCAGACTTGTAAGGTTTTTTTTTGGCGTTTCAAACACTGTGGCTTGGGAACATTTAATAACTTACGACATGATTTAATGGGTGCCTTATTACTTTTTTGCATAAGTGTTAGACCTGATGCAATTCCAACTTCCGTTTATGGCAACGTTTTGCAATATTTTTTTATGCTTTATTGTGATAATATGTTCTATGTACCTGTATGAACTTGAACTTCTTCTCTTTAAGAAAAAACCGCTTGTGCACTTGACACAGTGTACTGAATGTTAAAGTAATAAAATTAGAAACAACACTTTTTTGAATTCGTGACTGTGAGTTTTTTATCAATATCTATAGCTGTAATTAGAATTTTGCATGATTTTATTACTTTTTACTTTTTTTTTTTATTAAAAAGTAGTTTTATAGAAGCATATTTTATATTCATTTCCATCTAAAGATTGATAATTTTATATGCCATGTATGATTTTATATTAACCTTTAACTATTGACATCAGATTAATGATAAAAACCAGTTTAAGAAAATAAAAGTATAAAAAAGACGCTTTATTATAGTCTTACACAATTTTACACATCTTTACATAAAACCAAAATATTTCTATCAAAATTTTTTAATAATTGTCACGGGTAAAAATGAGAACATTTTGATCGGGCCCTGGTATCAACGTCAATTGATCGTAACTATATTAAAAAAGTCATAAGTGGAATGTATAGAAACAAAATGAAAAAGTCTATAATAAAATTAAACGTACAAACCAAAAACTAAAAAAAATAATGAAACAATAAGAAGGGGGAAATCTAAAATATTAAATAAATTATGAAAATGAACCACAAATTTTTTAAATGGCAATGTTATAAATATTCACTAATTAAAATTTTTCACCTTAAAGACCGTTTTATGTATAGACTTCATTTCAGTTTGATAGTATTAAGATAGAATAGCCTTGGAGCAATTTCAAGGGGGATAGAGGGAATAGAGTCCAAGAACTCCTCCTTTTCGTACTAGTTGTTTAGGAACCTTATAACCGTGCTATACGGGGGAGAGCTGTATTCTTAATAGTTTAATTATGATATTTTTGACAAACATTGTTATCACTGCTTAACAGCTACGTTTAAGGGCCTAGGGAATTGATTTAACTCGCATATTGCAAAATTAAAGCACCGCGAAGACAGGAAAAAGCTATCAACAAAATTAGATATGGCCGAAGATTAGCCCTCGTACGAAGAAGGATGTTACTAAATTATTGATTTTTAAATACTATAACAATGAAAAACCTGTTAGAATTAGTGGATTTTGATAATAAAATATTTAAAATTAGCAAATATAGAGCGGTTGGGAATGAAAGAAAACAATGTTTTACTTTAAACGCAATTTTCCGCAAATTTGTTTTTCTCCGATATATGTTCCTTTTTCTCAGGATGCGTTGTACAAATTTAAAGATTTTTTTTCTTGTAATATGTTCAAGAAAGTATACTCCGCAAATATAAGCGAGCGTTGTTGTATTCAGTTATTCTAAGATTTTATATATGCAGTTTTAACTATTTGTCTGAAATTAATGTAGATTATTTTGTACGAATAAAAAGTGTTCTTCACAGATTGTATTATGATACGGAACACTTCTCATGCGAGTTCAACTCGAACAGCATCTGTTGTTTGACAGTCTGTTTAACTAGTTCTGTTCTAGTGCAACTTGGTTATCTACGAAAAAATTAAAAGCAAAAATTACATTAAATTTGTATATACTTCCGTATTTTTACAAAATATACTTAATACTGTCTTAGATGGATTTCCTAAAAAAATATACGTACGTATTTTCGATGTGGATTCGAATTGTGCAATTAAAATTTAAACAGCATTTTCAGAGAATCAATATACCATGTAAATCGAGGGTTACGTGTACATCATTTGCCAGATAATTAAAAAAAGTTAATATACAGAACCCAGTGTTATTGAATCTAAATTACTTCTTTTTGAATTGTGGAAATATTTGTTACCAAATTTCAAATATTCTTTTCTTTACATTTTCAAAAACTGCTTAGTTACAAAATTATAAAATTAGTTTTGTACTAAAAATTCTTTTTATTTTTCCTTCTTGCAGGACTTCCTTCATGACTGTATGGTGAAAATGGAGAAGATTTTCGAAGAGCACACTCGTCACCTGCAGCCATACTTGATGAACAGTTTAAGTGCTCAACAGGTGTCAACAGGTAACAGCTGTAGTAACAATGGTAGCAGCCATTTGTCACGAGTATCAGCGCCCTCACCGGACTTGATGCAGAAATGCAAGGCACAGGCCACTGGCCACTCGGATCTCCAGGATGTGAAATTCTGAGCGGCCGGCCATAGCTAAGGCGATGCCGGGGATTTAAACCACGTAACGAAGCACATTCTCTACCATAAATACCGCTACATCGAAACATGTAGGCTTCTTATGCATTTCTTGAGAGAAAAATACAAGTGAAATTGATCTGAAGAGAAGTTTTCCTTATTTTTCAGGAGGTATTACAAGTAAGCATTTATATAACAATTTTGGTGCTCAATAACGTTAAAGAACGTTTTGTAAGTTAATTGTTAACTCGAGAGGAATATTTCAACTCAAAAGTCTGTGTATGTAAATGTTTAATTTTTTTTTTTTTTTTTTGTTATAGTTACGAATTAGAGGATAGCACAAGACTCTATCTAATCGCACACATTGTATATGTATCCTATTGTCTCCTAGCATTATGCGCACTACTCTAGTGTCGATTTAAAGAATATATGATAAAACAGTTTTGAAATATATGGACTTAAAAACAATAGAGAAACATAAAATGAGAAAAAATGATAAAACACTGAGAAAATGCGAGAAATTGTTTAATACAGATATAATAGGTACCCAAACCACAAAGGACTGAAATTCGCACGCTTATATATTGATACGAATCCAAAATAGTTCAGAACAAACGAATGCTTTAAAATATTTATCTAATCTACGTATTTAGGTTTACAAAGGAATTTACACTCACTCGCACATATACACAAATATATACAAAATAAAAATACAATATATACAGCAACAACTGTTCTATGCGGGCTGCTGCTACTATGCCCGCGGCCCTGCTGGATTGCAAACCAAATTACTTAAGGACTGTCGAATTCGAGATCGTGTCCATGTTCACGATCCTGTGTATCAAGATAGCTTTCCCGATCCTTGTATAACACTTCGATTGACGAAGGTCAAGCTGCCGCCTATTCAGTAAGGATATATCTGTTATACTTTATTGCACAGAACGATGATAATAAACAGTCAAACTAAACAAGGGTTTTGCTTTTTATATTACGTTTATACTTACTGCTAAATTTAAGTTGATTTAACTTTAGTCACATAACTTCCCGGCATTGCTCGGGGAGGCCCATTGTAAATACGCAGCGTAAGAGAATTTGCTCTGCCGCGCCAACGGCAGACGAAAGCGAACGTTTTTATATTAAATATAATTCTATATGTTTACACGATTGGTAAATGCAATCCTGGTTGGGGGAAGGCATTTTATTACGCTTTAAGGATTTATTTTTATTTTTTATTTTGAACTTTTTGTTATATATTTTTACGTAGTGTAAGAGAGACCAGTGTTATAATCTTAAAGACGTTTATTTAAGTAGATCGAGACGCAGGGACGTCTCGTTCTGCTTCCTTATTATTATTATTATTTTTTTTATATTCAAACGAAAGTGTTTAACTTCCGACCAAAGGGAACATACTGATATTACCACGAAATTTAGTCTGATCGATTCCTGAAGTGTGAAATTAAAGAAATAATTTAGAAATTGTTGCAAATTGAATACGGTTGAAATTGTCAAAATGAAAATAAAAAAATATTTTCTGCCTAAGAATATTTACGCAACAGATTTTTTGTGTACTTTTGCCTTAGTATTTTTGTTATAAGTGAAACAAGAGGGAAAAATAATATATGAAAAAATAACTTTCCGAAGAATTATTGTCGATATTCTATTATAGGTATGTCAGTCTGCTCATGAACTAATTGATTCCTTGGAAAATTAATGCAACCATTTGGGTAACCTTCTAGTTCCAAAAATTTACGAAACATGTAATAGCTGAGAATACGCTTATTTGTGCAGATTTTGTTTACGTGTAGTAATTATCGATGTATAGATTTATTACTTAAGTATAAAATTGATATACAATTAGTCGTTTATAATAAAAATGTGAATACTAGTCAATTTCTTTTATTTTTTATTCCCTTGATGATATGATAATATGAAATTTATTTCAGGAGAATTCATCACAGTACTTCGGAATCCTTTAAGAAAATATGGCAATTAAATGAACTACTAGATAGAAAAATTTAAATCTTTAATCAATTTTATCCTATACTCAAATAAAACACATCAACATTTCAAAAATCTTGACAAAGGTGCAAGAAGATGGACAAAGAAACGCGGTAATAAAACATTAGGTTACCTGATATGGTTGTCCAATTTCGTTTTTATTTCCAGAAATTATAAACACGACTTGAGGGTGGAAATTGTGCTGCAAAAATTAATATGCATTTTTGAAATCTAAATAAAACAAAATATCTGAGAAAATTCAAAACATGCTTGAGGGTAAGGGATTTTATGTAAGTATTCAATCGATTTCTTTAATTTTTATTATAAACAAAATATTTGCAATTGTTACCGACTAAGTCTAAGTTTTTTCATTGAAAAATAGTAGTGCAATTATATACATAAAAAACTTAAAAATAATCATTTTGCTAATAATCTAAGAAAGAATTTTTCTCGAAATTTGTATACAAAAATTCACGAGAAACCAAAGGATTAGAAGTATTAACTTAACTTTTCTAGTTCGAAAGTGCTTTTTTTTAAATCATTTGAATTACAGAAAGTGCATGAGAAAGATGAAAATCTCCAAAATATTTGCTATTTCTTGAAAACAAAAACATTATAATTTAATAACATATATACATGTATAACAAATAAAGTTCATCTTCTGAATCAATGAGGTGTAAGATGAAATGAAAGATTTCCATTTTAATGCCTTGAACCCTTTAACTGCGCCGCCCTCAAACTTGAAGGTAAGAACTAGTTTCCGCGATTTTTTGCTGTCGTGTGTGGAAAACTGCTAGATTTCCAAATATTGTGGAGTAAATATCTCTGAATGCCACCTAAAGGGTAAGGTGGTAAATGCAAACACTCTAGATGTTTCTTGAAGGTATTGGAAAAAACATAACTTAAAATTTCCATCCAGCCATCAGAACGAATCCCCAGAAATTAAGTGTATAGAGTGGCAGTGCAATTTCATAACATCATCATACTTCTATCAAGTAATTCGGTAAGATTTTCGTTCAAGTTCTTGGTGAGAAGAAAATTAAAATTTCAAATTTGCATCACATTTCAAGGTATAGAAAAATTCATCATCCCTAGTATGATGAGAGGGCTAAATCAGACAAAATAACTAAATCCTGATTTTTGATCTAGTCAAATTATTGTTAAGTCAAGTTATAGGTGAATCTGTTACATCTAGACCAACCTTTTTAGTTATTAATTCAAGAAATTTTAATGGTTTCATATTTGCAAACAATTTTAATGGAAAATGTGTCCAAAAAACTGAATTTGTGAAAATTTAATGTATTTAGGCAGTTTGAGTAAAAAGAATCAGAATGGTCAGCAATCTCCCGTATTCATATCATATCTACTAAAGAAAAATTATGAAACCTTTCTGAAGTTATTAAGAACAAAGTTACATCTCTCTTTAAAATTAATACTTCACAGATTTCAATAATTTGTCGTTAGGACTTTGGGATTGGTTAATATTCAAGTTTTACCCAATACAGAAATTTATTATCCATATCACTGTCCACTGACACTGGCCAATATGCAATTAAAACATTTCTTGGTCAACTATTTAGAAATCTGTTTCAGCTATAATTTGCTAATAAATTAGAGGTTTTAGAAATACTCAAGATAAATTTAGAGAAATTTACGTAGTTGTTTTAAATTCCCGTCCCTTTTTTTTTATCTAATTTCATGTTTGACTCTTAAAAATGCTTTTAATACTCAGGAAAAATTAAAAAAATGCGAGAAGATCTTAAAGAACACGGTCGACCAAGGTACAACAGGTTCTACCACTTTAATTAATTGTCTAAGCTTATTTGAAAAATTATGTAGTATTCTAATAAAAATGAAGCTTTAAGAAATTAAAATTACAAATTGTTTTATAGAATTCTAATGAAATGAAACTTGTACCTTACATATCAAAGGTTCAAGGGTTTGAATAAACTTATATTAATATTTTTTTAACTTAAAAAAGGTAGGAATGTGAATTTGACTTAAGTATTTATTTCAGTTTATATAATAATATATTAATATATTTTTAATTTAAATTCTTACCCCACAAAGGGTGGACCATCGGCTGGTTTCTTTTTAAATTACGTGTTTTTTCGACACAGACATCTTTAGTGCTTAAAAAATTTACAGAATCACAGTATCATATCTCTGCAGTACGAAACGAACAGATTTACGCTTGAACAACTTTGGGAAATATTGAAAACTTATTTCCAAAGTGAATACTGTGTTGCCGAAAATGCGAATTTTGAAAAGAAACTTCGGTCGAAATAATGCACCAACCGCGTGTGCGCTAAGATTTGACGCCGTTGGACTTCCTTTTGTGGGGTGCCATTAAATATTGATGTTAAGTTGACAATCCAGGGACGATCCAGGTACTTAAGCACTAAATTTATCGACCTACTCGTGAAAGAAGGCCCCAAACTATCGAAAATGTACTGCAAAACTGGGTTGACAGGATGGACTACTGCCAAGCCAGCCGATTCAGTCATTTGAATGAAATTATATTCCATAACTAATCGGAAAGTTTACTCTCTTGAATAAATCAACAAACTTTGAAAAATATTGTACAATATTTATTTTATGGCATTTTTAAAAAGAAGCCAGCCGATGGCCTTCCCTTTGTGTAATAATCTATTAAAGCTATAGAAAAACAAATTCTGACAATATTAACAAAAAAAAGTTGTTATAGAATTATAAAAGTGAAACAATGAATTTTTGGTGTTATTTAGATTTATTATTATTGTTATATATTTTTTTTAATAACCGCGACCATAAACTCAAATTCATATTCAAGATCAAAAGTAATGCATCTTTTTTCGTAAACTAATTGAAAGAGATGGAAGTCAGAATCCAGCTGAGGCTGATGCTCCTGCAGAAGTCATAGACCAACGAACTGGTTAAAGTATTTTCTTCCAAGGAAAACGACTGCATGTTGGACTTTTTCCCATTGACCGTCGGTTTGTTTACGTTGTGTCTGGTGCCGCGCACGATTCATGAATTCCTGGAAACGCCATACAACTGCCTCTTACTGTCAGAACCTTACCTTCCTTTTTACCTTCGGGAAAAGGGAGCACGCAATACGTCTTACATCTAGTCTACGACAATCGTGTGAATTATTTTGCCCGCATCGCAGTGGATCGCAGTCCTCTCCTCCTCATCGTCGGTATGGATCCGAGCTAGAATCATACCGTCGCCATACCTCGGCACAAACCTGCGGAGGCCTAGCTATTTTTATAACCCACTTTGCTTAAAATCCCGAAGCATCGCTTTTGCGGCTTAGTCTCTCACCGCCAGCGTCTTTAAATGTTCTCGGTGACCATATAAGTGCGCGGCTAGATGCCGAGGAATGCGATTCAACAACCGAAATGGAATAATTCATCGAACTGAGGCTGGCAATCCTAGTTTCGAATTAGAGTGTGCCGGGAATTCGTAATTTTTGAAAATGGAATTCCCGTAAAAAAGCAAATTAATGACTTATTGTGGAACACGGATCAGACCCCGAATTCCGGCTTTTACCCACGACGAAACAGAGAATTTGTCTGTTTGTTTGCCAGTTCGTTACGTTTTCTCTCCAGACCGGCTAAACCATTTTTGATGATGCTTTTTGCTCATAAAACCTTCGAGCAAATTCTGAGATAGGCTTTAGCCATAGGGTGCTTGTTTTCATAATTTCTAATTTAGTTTTTATACCCATGTTTGACTTTGGGGTTTCTAATATAAATTACGTTTAAGACGGGACAAAGGACTCACTCCATTCGAAATGATAATTTCATTCCGATGATTTCTGCTTTGCTCTCTTTATTAGTATTTTCTTATTTTGAATTATGATTTATGCACATACTCGTAAATATATTTTTATATGTGTGCATTACAATATTTGTCTTTGAATCATTTTATGAGCGATAATTATCAATAAATCAACGACAAGATGCTAAAAGCAAAAAGTATAGTGTGGTGCTAACCATACACAAGTTTCTACAACATTTCAACAGCAAAACAACTCTTTTTAGGAAACTATTTAACATGGAGTAGTTAGTAACCTGTTTTATATTGGATTTTCAAGATTTTCGTCGTAATGTAAAGGTATACTTGCCTCAAATTTACGGAGCCCTAGGGTTTTTTTTTAATTTAATAGTTATAAATATTTATAAATCAGTTCTTGCACAATTTTAAAACTCTTTTCTTTTCTGTGTGTATGATATTTTTTCTGTAAAAATATTAATTTTGTAGACAAGACTTTGGTTTTTTTCAAATATCGGTATTTTTCTTTAATTTAATTTTTTTTTAATAATTAACCTACAACGTAGTAAGATAAAAAAATTTGTAAATGATATAAAAACTAGTAATAAAAATGCCACAACACCTTTTTATCAACCCTGAAAAAGGCTAGATGATATTTTTAAGGGCTAAAAAATAAAAACATGTATTGTACGTCTTTACTCACTTTTTGAAAACTAGATTTTGTATTTTAGTGAAATTAAAAGATGACTTAATTTTAATCAGTGTATTGTTTTGTTCATTTTATTTCAAAACTTAAAAAAAACCCTGTATAACAATTTTAATATGCTATCTTAAAAAAGGATTTCTGATTTTTATAGAAGGGTGATAGATATATAAAAAGGAGTATAATAATTCTACTTCTACTAGCGAAATGAAACTGGTGTCGTTTGATAGATCTTGCAAATGGTGATTCTACGGTAAAGACATTATAACATGGCATAGAACCTGAAATAAGTGGTGGCATTCAGTGAATTTTTTCAAAAACCATGGAAGATATAAATTTGTTTTATATATATCGTTTACAGATTATTAGATTAGAGATAACTTTTGAGCTAATTATTGGCTGGTGGATATTTTTTCTGAGGTGCTTAATAAAACTGAAATTATATTAACCAAATAAGCGAAGGAAGACTCGAATGGCCATTTACAATTTTATGCTTATATTCTGACTTTTGAATTATGTGAAACTTTCAGTATACCTCTACTGATTGCAAACCAAACCCAAACAATATTAGTTTAAAAGTTGCGGAATACAACGAAATTTTTGTACAAACTTAAAATCTATATTTATAAGCCTATGGAGACGAAATTCAGCATAAAATTGCATTGGATCTATATCACAATGAAATTCGAAGATGAACCAAATTGGTTCAGTAGTTTGAAAGTATAAAAGAAATCTTTCGTTGCGAATTTCATCTTTCCGACTGGCGCTTTCATCAGGATTTTTTTTGTTTTAATTTAATATTTTTATATAGTATAGTAAATTTTCCAGTTTTCTACAAAATTAAGAACCAAATAGCAATATTATAACAAAATCTCATATGAAATGAAGCTTTGAAGATGTGACGAATTTTTAATACTTTTGAAATAAATCTAGGATACAAAAAAATATGAACTCAGTTTAAATAACCAGTTTTACTATTTATTTATAGAGGCATCATTATTTACCATACATAAAAGGTTTACAAATAAATGTCTGAGAGCGTTGATGTAGTAAACTTGAGGACAGATTTAGACAAAGAACAAATTAGTTTCAAAGGTTTCAGCGGTAGGCAAAATCAATCAATCGATACAAAGACTTAAAAATCAATTGTGATTCCCAAGGGGAAAAAATAGTTTAAATCTAATTAAAATAAAAACACGTCATTAAGTATTGTTGTGATTTCAAATCTTTCTTTTAACACAGAAAATCTAGTTTCTATTTCTAAAAAAAAAATCTATTTAAAAAAAGTGTCTGTAGAACAAGCCTTGCTTTCATCTGCATGCGCGCTTACTCAATTTTTAATGTGGGGCTACGCGATTAAAAGTCTAAAAATAAATACAAGCATTTAATTTGATTAGGTTTGCTACACATTTATACCAGAATTAATTTTTTTATTACTAGAAATAAGTTGGCTTTTTCCGAAAAAGAAACTTCTCTTAAATTTACTAGAATTGCAGGGAAAGTTAAAACTAAGTCCTTGGCAAGTTTCCGCTTGCTCTACTTGTGACTTACTCCGTTCTAGCCGAAACAAATTTACAGTGTATATAATTTTGGAAGCAGATTTTATATAAAACGTATTTTAATGGATATATATTCTTGTTTATTTACCGGTTCTATATCCATTAAAAAGTACTATACCCCTTAGTGCACCCATGCGTTCATATTGACTTCCAAAATCTTGTTGATTGATTTTAAATCAGCAACCTGAATTTTTAAACAAATCGCATTCTACGGTCCACTGTGCACTGCAATAAAATATAAATTATACGCAAATTCATATAATCTTTTTTAAATTGAATGCCAAAAGCGTTATTACCTCATTTTCAAATGAAGCGAAAAATATGCGAAAAAATGTGGCCGAGAGAAATATTCATTGATCAGTTTTGGAGGCGATCGGCTAAGTGGTGAGGCGGCTCCCCTGCGCGCTCCATTTGGGGCAATCAGCCACTAGTCGGGCGCAAATCGCACTTTCGGCAAGGAACAGAGTGATCCGGCCCTGTCATAATGACGGCCGCGCGGCCGGGCGGACGGCGGTCAATTCCGCAAAAATGCATCAGAATGCGGCGGCGCAACAACAACAAGGTGCCGAGCGGTCATCAGGCGTATGAAGTCGGCTGCAAATCAACCTGCGGTCGCAATAACGCTGATTACACGGTGCGCCGCGGCCCTAGCCCTAGGTGTGCTATGCGGAGAGCGCACTAGGGCTACATGTGGTGGATGTGATGCGTCTCCGTCTGCGTCAGCGTCGTCTGCGAACTGCATTCCTGGCCGCCGCGGCCAGATCCCGTAGCGATTCTCGAGGTTCAACAGTCCGCGGAGTTTCGCGATAGTGCGGCATTCCATTATAACTCATGAACCAGTAAGAACCGTGACTGCTTAATGCTAATATTTCCATTCTTGCGTCCGCCTCAGACCCGGTCCAGGTACCCTCCAGGTATCCAGCGCGGCCACCACAAGAAGGCTTCTCCTTTGCTGCTTCTCCTTTTGCCTTGTGGCCGTGGATGGGCCGGAGCCATTCGTCCAGGCACGAAAGTGAAAGGCACTCGGCTTTGTTAGGAACCCCATTAGGGAATACTTTCGATGGAAATGATTTTAATTGTAGTACAAATATTTGCTTCTATTTACCATTTTGAAAAAAAGTGCATTTATTTACCATTGCCAGTTGCTTAGAACGTTAGAACAAATTAACCTTTCTGGCGCTGTTACCAAGTGTCGTTCTCAAATGGTGACATTTTTTGTAAAATTCAGAGCTCTAGCTTTTATTACAGTCAGAATTATGCACATTTTTTTCAAATTTAATGGCTTTCAAAATAATTGGAAAAAAAATGCCAATAAAAATAAATAAAATCCGAAAACTAAAATCTCAATATTCAAACAATTGCCAAGTATTATATATGAAAATAATACAAACTAAGATTTTTTTTATTTAGATTACCTGGAGAAAAGCTATCGTGAACATTATGTGATTAGTTCCTTCTCACATCGGTGTATTTCAAGAAAATTCTTAAATATAGTTCAAATACGAACAAAAAATATAACACAATTTTTAAAAATATAATACAATTTTTAAAAATAATATAATATAGTTTTTAAAAAAGCAATTCTGCACATGTTGATCATAGCACAGAGATAATTTTCTTTCCTTTTTGTCGAGTATGAATTGTATTTAATGCATCAAATTCACTACTATTTTTGAATGGTTGATAAAATTGTCAACAGTAGTAAGCAAGTTTTTCGAAGGCATCTAGATGAAGTTGTATGCAAAGAACAATTTTAAGATGTATTATACCTTCTACTTTAATCTAGATAATAAATGTATGACAGACAAACAATAAATATTCTTTTCTGGTAAATTCTAACTGAGGAATAGCCATTAGTTTGTATCTACGTCCATATTCGCAAAGTCAATTTTAATCCTAAAATATCATTGGCGTTCAAATGCGTACATTAACGTTACTAGTTAAAGCTCAATATTTAAACATCATATCGAAAACTGCAAGTCTATTGATTAAGCTCTGATTAAATCACAGTTGACCAAATAGATAGACACCTAATTAAAAAGAAATCGATTCAAGTCGCTTCATCGAAGTAAGAAATTTCCATTCTATTTTAATATAAGTTCAACTATGAAGCGCGTAATAGGTCTTCTTTTGCTTTTTAATTTCCTGTGGATTCCTCCTGTACGAGGGGAAGAAGTAGATCTTGGAAAGGTGGTGAAATTCGTTACTGACTTAAGGGAATTTTATCCGATCAACGCGTACTTAATTTTCCAAAGTGAAGAATGTTTAATTGACGAAAACTGCCAGATCGATCCATTTTTAAAATTGGCAGTTCCGGTGATTATTCTCTCTCGTAATCCTCGAAAGCAAGTTAAAAAACATCTAAGCACAACGCAAACCCTTTCGATTTTTCTAGTAAACGCTCCCAGTGACCTCATTTTTAAAGAAGCTACTTTTGCTCTTGAAGGAATGCTTTTGTCTAAAGTAATATTCGTCCTTCTTTTCGACAATGTGAAACTGAGGCATCTCAGGACCTTATTTAACTGGTGCTGGGAGCAAAATATGCTGAATTCTGCTTCTGTATTCTTCAAAGAAGGTCGCTTAAACGTCTTCACTTACAGTCCATTCCCTCGGATGAATATTTTCAACAAAACCAGAGGTCGAATAGAAGAAATTTTCCCTGATAAGATGATAAATTTGAATGGCTACAGCATCCGAACGCCAATGAAGAACGACCCGCCCCATGTCTTCAAAATTCATTTCCGGAACGGTGTACAAGTCATCTCCGGAGTAGCGGGACGAATCTTCTCAAATTACGTGGCGTACTCCAATGCCACCTTGAAGGATATAGAACTCAGGGACACCTCGAATACTGTTAACATGGAGGAGATCTTTAAGTTGCTTCAACTGAAGAAGATCGACGTGAGTATTCACCCTCACGGACATTTCAACAGGTCGCTGGCTGGTGCGAGTTACCCTTTAACGCTGACCAATTGGTGTCTTATAGTTCCGGTCGTAAGTAAAGTCCCTGCTTTCCTCTACGTTACACTAACCTTCAAAGCCTCTGTTTGGGGGCTCATTTTGCTAGAAGTCGTTGCAGTCGCTGCTGCATTGTGTTTCGCCAATTTTTTAATAAGTGGGAGAATGGGACTGGGTAAGGCTCTCTGCGACAGTTTTAAAAGTACTCTTTACATTACTATCCCAGGAATTAATCTTCAGAAGAGATGGCAGATCATTACCATAACAGGATTTGCCCTTTTTGGAGGCTTCATAATTACCAATATATACCTAGCCTTTCTAACAAGCCTTTTCGCTGGCACGGCCTATGGAAGACAAATAGAAGATCTTAGAGATTTAGAGAAGATGGGTCTGAAAATAATGCTAGGAAAAATAGATATAGAATTTTTACTGCACACAGGACTCTTCCCTGAGGAGTATAACCCGTTGTTTGTTACGGTAGATGCTGATACTCTAGCTCGTCATAGAGATAAGCTCAACAGCTCTTTCGCATATCTTACTTCAGGAGCAAGATGGGACTATCTAATGCTTCAGGAACAATATAAAAGACATCCTTCATTTCGGTGGTCGGACATTTGCTTCGGCCAATTTTATCTGTCGTACCCATTACAGCCGGACTCTCCCTTCATGGAACCACTACGTACCCACATTATAAAGGTACACCAATATGGACTGATATGGAAATGGGTCAAGACGACATTTGCAGAGGCAGTTCAAGTGGGTTTCCTAAAGAATGCGCCGGAACCAGATCAAACAATTCACGTGATTTCATTTAATCACTTTACGTTGTTATGGATCATGCTTGGTATAGGATATTTCGCTGGATTCATAAGTTTACTGTTGGAAAATCTGTTCTATAGAATTAGTACCAAAGTATCTTCTAATTGTTCAAAAGCATCTGTCACCAAGCCGATTTAAAACCTGAATATTCTTATTAAATATATTAAAGACGTTTGTATGCTGACATGGAGCATATTACAAATTATTAGAGTTATGGAGTTGAAAAGGAATTAATAAAATAAAATTCTAGTTTTATACACCTCTTCTAATAAATATGAAAGTAAATACTTGATTACACTCATTTCAAAATTAAAATAAATGTAATATTTATATGTATTCTGTACTATAAGCTTTTCAAAGCAGAAGTATGCTTGAATTTTCTTCACCTGGATTGTAGCATTTCGTTAATTCATAAGATGGCTAATATAGTACATGGGAATTTTATACTATTTACTTAAAATAGTAGTAGGTGTGAAATATATATAAGGTTAAATTTTACCAAAAAATACTTTATTTTGTTTCTATTTTTCTATTTAAATATCCCGGTTCTGTTGTTTATTCCTACGATATTAATTCATATATATTTAAAAAATATTAAATTTATAATACTAAGCAAATGTACACTCTTTGTTTGTTCTTAAAATCTGTCATTAACAACCCTTTCAACTTTTCAAAAATCTCTCGTTATGTTCTTGGATTTCTCGGAAATTACCGAACCTTTATGGACAATATTTTTCTGTTTTACATATCTAAGATAAGTCTCGAGGAAATTTGAGAACATTACTAGATTTTAGTCTGTTTATCTGTTTTGTCTTATTACACGATATGATAAATGAAAGTTCTTACGAATGCCTCAGGAAGATGGTAAATATATTAAGGTCTTAAGAAATCTTAAAATTGTAACGATTGAATTATAATTTTTTAACTAAAAAACTATAGGAAAGATGGTGTAGCCTCACAAACATCAAAGGCGACATTCTTCTCTAAACGATTCATTTTATTCTTTTATTTATTTTTAGTAGGTATTTTCCGTTATTTTTTCTTTAATCTATGGTAAACGAGGTTTCCTCATATGAAATTATAAAGGATTTTGTTAACAATGAGAAATAGTAGTTTTTAAAAAGGAATAAAGTCTTATTCAAATTGAAGTCAACACGGAATCTGATAAATATTAATTCGCTTAAAAACATATTTAAACTTACTATTTTATCTATACAAAAATTGAAAACCTCTAACGCTTTAGCTTAAAATGTGATTTCTAGCATCAAAAGGAGAATTTGATAGGCTTCAAATTGAAGTGCTACTCGACATTCCTTTCAATTTAAAATTTTAGGAGTCAGTCTCGCCCTTTTCAACAATTAACATTAAGAGGTGAAAAATATGCGCAAAATTTTGCTCCTTCGAAAATAAAACTAACCTGTCCAAGCAACTATCTTAAACAGAATGGTAAGCATTCCAATTTTAGCATGTTTCATTTTCGTTGGGACATCCTATGTATACTTTCACATTATTAAAATGCATATATACTTCTTAGAGCCTCGTTTTCATTTCGTTTCTTAAAAGAAACTTTTATTATAGTTGTTGCTTTTCTCCTTTCCTGGTCCATTTGCTCAAAGAGCTATATTAGTTTCCCAGCATCAAGAACCTACCGAATTGTTCCACATTAGAAAATACTCATCCATGGGCAAAATTTACCACCATAGTAGTCTACAAATATCTTCTAGTCTGCTTGTATTTACCCTATTGTGTTTACTTTTTTCTGCTGTTAATATAGTACAATAGGCGCAAATAAAATGTAAATCTGATCGAAATTCGATATTTACTCACGTAGGCCTCAAAAATTAATTGATTAACTGATTAAATATTGCTGTAAACTAAACAGACTGCTAATTAGCAACAAATCGATTGAAGGGCCTTCTCGAAAGTAAGAAATCCCCCTTTCGATTTCATTGCAGTTCAGACATGAGGTACGTAATAGGTGTTTATCTGCCTTTCAACTTGTTGTGCCCTCCTCCTACGGGGAGAAAGAATAGACCTGATGGCGAAATTCATCACTAGGTTAAGGAAATTTTATCCGATAAACGTGTACTTAATTTTCCAAAGTGCAGAACGTTTGAGTGACAACTGCTGGATAGATTCATTTCTAAAATTATCTGAGGAAAATTAAAAAAACACCTGAGCACAACGCAAACCCTTTCGATTAATCTTGTGAGTAGTCCCAGTGATCCCATTATCAAAGGAGCTTCTGCAGCTCTTCTGCTTTTGTTTTCTTCAAGAATGATCGCTTTAATATTTTCAACTATAATCCATTTCCGCGGATGAAAATTTTCAACCGACCTGACAGTAATTTAGAAGAAATTTTCTCAAATAATTTGAAGAATTTGAATGGCTACAACATTCGCACAGCGGTGAAGACCGACCTACCTCACATTTCTAAAGTTTTCTTTAAGAATGGAACACTAGCCGTTTCTGGGTTAGCAGGAAAAACTCTCATGAATGTTATAAAGTACTCTAACGATACTTTTAAGGAAACGTCGCTCATTGACTCCATGAATAACATCAACATGGAGGAGATTTTCAAATTGCTTCAAATAAAGAAGAATGATGTGAGTATTCATCCTCATGGACACTTCCGGAAGTCGGTGTGTAGTGCCAGTTATTCCCTAATCCAAAGCCACTGGTGCCTCATAGTCCCGGTCGTCAGTAAAGTACCCACATTCCTCCACATTGCGTGAAGTTTCCAAGCTCCTCTTTGGGCTCTCATCCTGTTCGAAATCATTGTGGCAGCATGCGCCCTGTGCTTAACAAATTTTCTAATAAGTGGTAAAATTATGATGGGCAAAGCCCTATGTGACAGCTCAAAGGGTACCCTGTACATTACAATCCCTGGAATCAGCCTTCAGAAAAAATGGCAAGTCATCACTATTTTTGGGTTCGTCCTTTTTAGAGGTTTTATTATTATCAATATATATCTAGCCTCGCTAACAAGCTTCTTTACGTCTACAGCCGATGGAAGACAAATTGAGGATCTAAGTGACTTAGACAAGATGGGTTTAAAAATAATGATAGATAAAGTAGATAAAGAAGACCTTTTGAACACAGAGAACTTTGCTAAGGAATACACCTCGTTACAGTAGACGTCGATACCCTAGCGCGTCACAGGGACAGGTTTAACACCTCTTACGCGTATCATACTTCTCAAGCAGGATGGGATTTTCTTACCCTTCAAGAACAGTACGTACATACATTAGTAGGGTAAAAATGGTCCAAACATAGAATTCTTTTTCACTTGGCTTAAAAACAACAAAAGATAAGGAACTAAATGAAAAATAAAAATAAGAAATTTTAAAATTGAATAGAGCTAAATCTTTTTTTACCCGATAGATAAAACACACGTGTAATTTGAATTCAGGTAAATAAAGATAATTTCAAATCTAAAATATAAGTAAAATAATTTAAAAAAACAAACATAAAAAAAATTGCTTTAACTGTGTCGTCTATTTAAACACCAAATTCAAAATGAGTGGACCGCTCTTAATTTATTTATACATAGTTTTGTAATTCAGGGAATCCCCAATAAATAAAATCTCCTATTTAGAATTTTCTTAATTGTAACGCGAATACATTTTAATTCTTACTTTAGTTACGTTAAAGTGAATAAAAATCTCGTAAAATATTCCAAAATGTGTTACCCCGAATTCGCGTAAAAGGAGCTTTAGGTGTACTTAAGAAATATTAAGGAATGATTATGAAATAAATAAAATAAATTAAAACTAATTGTGTAAATTGTGGAAATAAAAAACTGTCAACATTTAAAATACATTTATTTCGATTTCCTGCTCTTCTGTTCTTCTTACACTTTAGTTTTGAACGATGTATATAATTTAAAACCCCGACCTTAGGGCGGCAGAGGCTATCACCCTAAGTGTACAGCTTTTATACAAATATATAAATAATATCAATTAGTTAAATAACAATTAATATGAATACAATGGTATTACAATATATTTGTTGTCTTGATATATTTTGTTGTTTTTTCCCACTTTTTTTTTTTACTCTTTTAAATAACTTCAGCGATCTGAGTTTTACGGCCAACAAATTCCATTCATTTTTAAACATCTATTTTTTGGAGTTCAATATCTTAAATCCACTGTTTTCTTATCTTAGTAATAGTAAACTCATAGGATATAAGGAAGAAAGTAGTCAAACACATTTAAAAATTAGGTAGTGAGAGCTGCGACGCAAGTACAAATATTCAACCTTTAAGCAAAACAACAAGAGATGCTTCCTTTGTCCAGATTCCACTTTGCATAAATCTGCTTATGTGCGCTTAGTAGTAGTCACGTCGCCGCGTTCTTATATAGTGAAACAATATCTGCTTTTTTAAAAATATTAAAGAAAAAACAAATTGCAAATTATAACGAGGACCGATAAATTCATTATTGTTTTGTTTTGTTTTTTTTTTTTTTCTTTACTCAAGTTTGATAATTTGAATAACCCTTATTTTAATATAAAAATATTCCATTTTGCTTAATAAATACTTTAGAAATTCTCAATACAAATATAGGCTAATTATTTTAATTATTGTTTGAATTAATAAAACAATTAATGGCACTGTGTTGTCGCCAACACATGTTAATTATTATTATTTTTTTCTCCTTTAGTGTTCCGATCTTTTTTATTTTGCATAAAAGGAATCTTCTCAGTTGCACTATAACGTGCAAAAATGTAAAATATACCAAACTTCCATTTTGAAGTTCTAATGCATGCAGACTTCGTACGATTGGGAGTCATGCCAACTAAAATTTTCTAAACAGCTTACTCATTTTGCATTATTTTTAATCATCACACTGAGGCGATTTATTTATTTTTTTATATATTTTATTTGATAGTATGCATGCAGCAGAATTTTTAACTTCACTTTCTTTATTTATTTTGGTATGTGAATTGATTTCAAAAAATGTTTTATTGTTCGTGTTGTGTAATTAAAAAATGTGGCTATGTTTTGTTAATTACAATACTATAAAAAAATAAGTATTTCGAGCTCCATGTCGAAATTCCATAGTATTTATACAACATTTTTTTTTCCACATTCTATATACTACTGTATTAATTTTTAAAAAAAAAATGATCTTCATAAAATTCAAAGCTTTCCACTACTAGAAAGCCAATGGAATTTGTTTAAAGAATTGTATCTGCCCTACAGAATGCCGAGGAAGCTCAATTTTTTATATTATCTGCCTTGAACTACTACAAAATATTTCTAGGCAATATATATTTAAAGTCATCTTGTTAAGATAGCCATATTTAGCGATAAAGGATATTTTTTTTCACATTATTCACTAGTAGATTATTTGTCATACCTTTTGCATAAAACCTCTCCAGACATACATTTATATGAAATTAAAATAATAAATAAAATAAAATAAAACAAAAGAATAATATATTCTTTAAATAATCTTGCGTGTTATATAATACATTATAATATATGTATTATAATAATATTATATTACCATTGTTATAATATGGTTAAGATTATAATATCGAAATATAAGAGTCCAGAAAAAGTGAAAATGTACTTTTATAACGTAAAAATCTGCAGTAAGTTAAAACAAAATCAAGTGGATCCATATTAAAATTATTTTGTACAAACAAAAGACTATCTTTAAACTATCCTCAAGAAATATTCAACTGTTTATATATACAATAAATAGCACTGTCTTTATAAAAGTAGGTTGGAAGATACGCTAAGTTTCAAATTAAGTCCCTGTATTGAAACCTGCTTGAGTAGATTTATAAAGTTATTTAACTTTATAAATTGGACAGTATTATTTGTACTACAACAGCAAGGATAGTATCGAAAATTGGGTGCAAAATTACGACTGTGTCTGATTCATATTTCATATCATACAATTATCAGTCTTAATATTGCACCATTTCATAAATCTTCATATCTACCGAATCGTTTGGCTAAGCATCGTCCTATATGAAACTAAGAAAGTGCAAAACTTAGTTTACTAATAGTACGATACTTATTTTTGTCAAAGAACCAAGTCTCTTAGAGGTCACTCTAAAAACCTGTTCTGACCTGAAACAAAAAAGATTCGAAATATATATCAGGATGTTTACAAATACCATTTGAGCCCCATATTTGTGTTTGATAACATCAGTGAGTGGTGTATTCATGCAAAAGGTAGACCCCTTACAAGTTTTTCTGGCAAGGAACACAACCAAGAGCCGCTTCGTCGATGTTCCTTGACAATTGATTTGTTTAGCAAACCATCAGTAGAACTATGTTAAGTGTACGATTAACATTAAATTACATCTGTTCTATATTGTCCAATTTTAATTAATTTTATGAAATTTTAAGTTATCTCTGCCTTACTTGTTAAATTTTCTTTTATCTTTAATTTTTGGGACATTCAAACCATTTGACTTTTATATTTTATGCACAATTTGAGCAATTTTCGGGTGTGTGGTATTGCAAAAATTGCATGAGCATTTTTTGGGACATTTTTTACGTACATCGTCGCCTTCTTTTCTTAAGACATCCGGACAGTACAACACAAAAAAAGACGTCTAGTAGTACCTTGTGATTAAAATTTACAACACATTTCAGAACACTCTCACTCTCCATTCTCATTCAAATATGTATGATTTTGTTTGCCATTTTTATTTATTCATTTATTTATTTTTTTTTCTCAATAAATCACGAATGTTCAACAGCTGCCATTATATTCGATAAAAATTCAGTGTATGGAGTTTGAAGAAATTTTATCAGTCTTATTGCGAGAACATATCAATAATAATACGTTTTTACATCTACTCAATTGTTACTCTCGAGATTCGCAAAAGAACTCCACCTCGGTTAAATTACCCACTAAAAAATTCAATTGTTCTGCCTTATGTTTTTTTTTTTGATCTCTTTAGTTTTTCTTTTTCCTCGCCGAATATCTTCCATGTCGCAGTTACAAAATATTTGGATGGATATGTGCATCTATTTCCTCTATAAGTTTAACCAGTTAGTTTTAATTACAACCATTGCATAAAAAATCATTAGCTTATTTTACATTTACGTTTACATTTTAAAAAATCACTAACAATTTTGCATTTTGTTACAAATGTTTATTGTTTCAATATGTTCTTAGTGAATTCCTGTGTATTTTTCTTGTCATTTTTTTTTTTATATTTACCCAGTGTCTTACCCAAACACCCGTAGATGAGGATAGTGTCTGCTGCCAAGGTACTGGAGGTGGTACCATAGGGCAGACGTCCCCTAGCTACAACTATTAGTTAACTGCTTTGAACAAGTGTCTTAAAAAACAAACTGGAGTTTCTCTTATTTACACAATTATTAACAATTTTTGGCATTATTTTCTTTTTTTTACAAGTAGATTCTAATTACAAAAATAAAAATAATATATATATACTTTTTTTTCAAGAAAAATCAAATTTCGTCAGCTAACCTGGCTAATCACAAGCCTCGAATAACGCGGAAGTAACAACAACCAATCACAGTAAGTGTCCAAACAATATTTAGCCTTTTCGTTCGTATTCAAAACAACCCCAGGATCCTTCGCGGCATTATGCAGCATGGCTTGCTTCCTAGATTATCTTCTATTTCTCATTTTATTTTATTTTTTTTTGTAAATCCTTAAGAACTACTCTTTGGCACTCTATTCCACAGATGTGTTCAACTCACCACGGGAAGCACCCTAGTAGTTTACGGCTTCCTCTCTACCATGAGTTGAAGCACATAAAAAATTAACCCAAAATTAACAAAAACCGAAATTTTTCCTTACTTACTTACATCTTACTTAATCGTTAAGTTATGCTTCTCGTTGGCTCTAAGTGAACTGTCGTCAAAAAACCCCTTTGAAATCCGTTTATGAGTCAGGATTGAACCGTAAAGGTTCTCATTCACAACTTTTCATGCTTTCCCTTTTTTTTACGAAAGTATTAAAAAATTTAACTACACCTAATGGAGTCTTTGAACTAGTGTGAATGGGATGATTTTGTATGTCTTAATTCTTAATTCTAACTTATGCTACATTTTACAAACTATAACAATTTGGCTCTTTACGTTATTGTTGATAAGGGAAGATTCGCAGATGGTGAGGCCATTGGTGATGGCGTTGGAACAAATAAGCTCGACGATGCCGTTTCTGTCGTTAAACTTCGTTCTTCATAGACTCGATCCTATAACGAAACGAAAACAGATTTATACTAAAAATTCGCTATATTTGTTGGCGGAAAACAATTTGTTCGCTCTATAGTATTTCATATATACTCTAGGCCAACAAAATAGAAGGGTTAGGAGTAATACGATATATACTTTCCATTACAACATCTTTAAAATGTTCCTTCGAGATTTCACAATGTAGTGACGAAATTTGTTATAAATAACTATAAAATAATTACTTGAATTACTTGAAAAAGGAAAAAAAACTTTGTTTCTCTTTTTAAGCTCTTATTAAAGTATTTATAGTATTTATTTAGAATATTTGTTCTATAAATAAAGTTATTAGAAAAGCTATACGATAATTACTTTTTCTTAAAATAAACTTTCGAATCGATCTTGTTTGTGATCCTGATCAATATTCCCATCGACCTCTTGAATATTTTGCAATTACTCAGCAAATCTTCAGAAAAACAAATATATTAACACTTTTAAATCAACAAAAAGGACTCTTTTCACCTTTTAACTAATCCCTTAATTAAATATTTTATAAAATTGAATTTTCCGATTGTAAAACGCGATCTTAGTCTGATGAATTGAACCAAAAACTATTCAGGATTCCTTCAGCCTATAAATCTAAGCATGTCCAAAACCATCTTGAGGTCACTAAAAAACTATAACTAACGAAACAAACAAAACACGAGAATCGAGATAACGAAATATCAAATTTATCTTTTAAAGAAAAAACCAAGATAGTTTTTAATAACCAATTTTTAATATTTTAAATACGAATGTTAAATAAGAATTTTTTAAATAAAAAATTGAATTGAATACAATACAAAATATTTATTATGTTGATTTATATAAGCGTGATTTCTTTTAAATCTAAGCCTACCTGCGATTTGTCGGATTTAAATCTTTTCCAAATATTTGTCTTTGTCTCCATCGGTGTTCCATCTGCTACGTTGTAATTTGGATTTGCGAAAGTGAGAACAGACCGACTTGATCCCCTGGATGCCCTTTTTGTTTTCTTCCTTCTTGAATTTAGCACCAGAACTAAAGAGAAATTACACAATTTATTTCAAATTTATCCCAAATTCTATAAAAGAGCTAAATTTACCGAGAATTGCACTGACTACGATTATTAGCAGCACACTCACAATTCCACTGGCGATTATGACAATTTGCTCCTGAGCACTAAGTTCAGTTGATTTATAGTTTTCATCACCTGGTGCTTCAGTAGTCACATCGTCAGTATATTCGAAGGAGTCCTCGCTTCGAACGGGAACAACGAACGCAGGTTCCAGTTTGCATATCCTGCTATCAGGCTTGTCTGGACAAGCGCACCTATAGTTGTTTCCTCTGAAAAAACAAAGGTGTGAACAGCCCCCGTTCTCGTGGGCGCAAGGGTTCCAATCGTTGGGCTGTCGACTCACTGAGAACGCTCGAATGTCTAGGGCTCCACTGAGCAAACTTCGGATCTCTTCCACATTTGGATTTTTCGATCTTGAAGCTCGGAAGACGGATTTATTGTACCAGTCAGTCCAGTAGATGTGCGATTCATACTGGATTAACAAATATTTAAGTGAAGTGTTCCATTGATTTTGTTTTATAAAAGTTACCAGAGTTATACCGAAAGGATGCGTCGCATGAGATATTATTGTTTCCCGTTTTTTGCCCTCATAATCCGTCATCTCAATGCGATCTTGTAAGGCATCCGTCCAGAATAATCGACGAGTGCTTTAAGATTTTTCAATGTTATATACTCTATTTTCATTTATGAGAACCGTCGGTAATCTCACCTGAAGTCTATCACCAGACCGGATGGATAACCCAAATTGGTATCGACGATTGTTCTTCGTTGGGATCCATCCAATAAGGAACGCTCAATGCGAGGCGGAGGACCCCAATCGGACCAAAACAGAATACTGTTTATAATAGTTTAGTATTAATTTATGTTCATTCTTATATTAATTGAATGATCTAGTTTGTATAAAGCCCAAATTAGAAAAGAAAAAAATTCACAATCATAGAAAAAAAATAAAATTACATAGTACAGAAATCTTACCCTCTTTTCGGATAGACAATGATTGATCTCGGACTAGTCAAATCCTTTTGGAGAACTGCTTTTCTACAGCTTCCATCGAGCCTTGCCACTTCGATATACCTCAATTCGGTGTCGGACCAGTATATGTTGTTCGCTACCCAATCCACGGCGATTCCGCTGGGAGTGATTAAATTCGAGGACACTATGGTTTTTGTGTCGGTCAAATTCAGGAGATTAACACTCCGTATAACGTCCAGGTTGACATCCGCGAAGAACAACTTCGACTGGTTATAGTGAAAATCCAAGACGACTGCACCATAAACTCCACTTATTGGTAATACGACGTCGAACAAATCTGGCGTATCAAGAGATATTCTCCCGATTCCGGATCGTTGAGCAATTACTAAGAAGTCCTGGAAAAGGCATATTGAAAAAATTATAAATGATACATTTATATACTAAAGTTGTATTTACCTGAGGTAAGTCTTGGCACACACTATTATTTCCCTCCTTCATTTTAATTCCTGTAGGACACTTGCAAGAAAATCCATTGGGTTTTCTCAAGCAAAGGTGAGAGCATCCTCCATTATTGTCGCCACATACATTAGGAGGTAGTGTGACATTTTTCTACAAAAACCGTCTTCAGTAATGTACCACTAAAGAAAATTGAAAATACTCACCTCCACGACCTTTACTTCCATGAGATTTAAGATATCGCTTTTTATTATAGTTTTACTGGAGGTGTTCGCTCTATCTAAACTAAACAGAGCTTTCGCTGTCCAATCTGTCCAATAAATGTGATCCTCAGTCACTGCTATACCATACGGATGTCGTAGTCCGCTAACGATAACTTGTCTGTCATTCCCATCATAGTTGGATGATTCAATTTGTTTTATATATGAATCAGTCCAATAAATTCTCTGATTTATTAAATCTAGTGAAATTCCATTCGGCAATCCGAGGTTTGTAGAAAGGATTTTCTTTCTCTGACCACCATCCATCCAAGACCTTTCGATCCTTTGTGCCCTCCAATCAGACCAAAATAACAATCCAGCATCATAGTCTAAAGTAATGCATCGTGGCGAATCTAGATCTTCCCAGTGTAGTATGTGTCTATTGTGTCCATCTAAATTACTAACTTCCACAGTATGCCGCCCACTATCAGTCCAGTAAAGCTAGAATATACCGTCAAGTAAAACTTTTATTTCACTTAAGTAAGCATAGCTTACCTTTTCTCCTACTGAATCAATAGCAAGACCGTCGCTACTATCCAAACTTTCATCAATAATCAGCCTTACATTACTACCATTTGCTGAGCCAGCCATTATAACATCCTCTACATCATCAGTCCAGTAGATAGTTCCAGTTTTCTTATCAACATCCACCGACATGGTTTTTGTCATCGGCGGTAGAGGTAGAACTACATCAATCAGATGATCAATATCCAGGGATATTTGACGAACGTCGTATCTGTGCGCAAATATGATGTATTTCGAAGGTCCAGCATGACACGTCTTGGCGTCGTCCTAAAAGATTCTAGTCAGCTTGAACTGTTTATAAAAATGTTAATGTTTACAGTAAGTTTAACACCAGTTGGACATGCGCAAGTATATCCTTTTGGATGTAGAAGACAGAGATGAGAACAGCCTCCATTATAACCTCTACAAGGATTGTAGACGTCCTTTCTAGCTCTATGAAATACTCGAATATCCATCAAATCCGTCGTATTACTAATCACTGTTTTGCGATTCTTTCCCGTAAGTTTATCAGCAGTTTGGGCACTTTTTGTGTCCCAGTCAGTCCAAAAAACTTTATTTTCATTCACATCGAGGCCAAAAGGATGAAGTAAGCCACTGGCTGTAAGAAAAATAAAATAAAACCTTTTTGCAAATTTATATGCTCATTATTCTGACTTATTAGTGTGTTCCTTCCTGTTCCGTCAAAGTTAATATACTCCAGAGTTTTAGTGCCACCATCCACAAAATAGAGTTTATTGTTGTCTATATCAATAGCTAGTCCATTAGGATACCGCAAGTTCTCAACCACAAGTATCTTCCGACTTGATCCATCCATTCCAGCGCGTTCTATCATCGGGCGATCGCCCCAGTCAGACCAGAACATTAAACCATCTGAAGAATTTTCAAAGTTAGTGACAATGTTATTAACTATTGAGAATTAAGAAACCTATAGGGTTGACGATAATGTCTCTAGGCTTATCCAGGTTTTGCCATATAAGCAGAGATCGCAGTTTACCATCAGTGCTGCCCACTTCGATACGTTTCATACCGGAATCAGTCCAGTATAGTTTATCTGTTACCCAGTCCACAGCTACTCCAGCAGGTGAAAGAAGGTTTGTCGAAATAACACTTTCCTGGTGGCTTCCGTTCAGGTGAGCTCTATTGATCGACTTTCTCTCAACATCTGACCAATAGATGTAGTCAGATTTGCTGCACCAGTCTAGCGCCACTGTTTTCTTTAGACCGTCGAGTGGAATAATCATGTCCACTTCTGTGGACGCCTTAGAACCTAATTGACGTAGACGAATGTCTTTGTGGCGAGCGACAAGTAGTAACTTATCTGGTACATTGTTACATGTTTTCCTAAAAATTACATAGTTTTATTTTTTTAAAACACGCAACATTTTAAAACAATTAAATGGAGGAAACTTACTGATCCTCTTTAAGAGTTAGGCCAATAGGGCAACCACATCTTCGCGAGGATTTGTTTGGAAGACATAAATGTGAGCAACCGCCTCTAAGTCCACGACGATCTTTTAAGCAACTATCATTGAAAAATGGTTGCCTTGCAGGATGATATGCATGAATGTCCATTGGAAAATGAAGTCCTTCGTGGACGTTTCTAAACCCTTTACCCGTAACCTTATTTGCTGCAGAAACTCTTTTCGTATTCCAATCAGTCCAATACATGGTGTCTTCGAAAAGAGTCAGGGCAAATGGATGAGGAAGATGATTACTTAAAATCTGTAAAACTTCTTTCTTGCACAAGAAGCAATTGTTAACCTAGAACTAGATACCTTTACTCGATCAGTACCATCAAACTTTGAACTTTCAATAACATGGTGTTTGGCGTCTGCCCAATAGATTCTATTAGCTGGATAGTCAAGGGCTAATCCATTTGGCCAAAAAATGCCCTTTGATACAATCGCTCTTCGATCACTACCGTCCATGTACGACCTCTCTATTTTGGGACTTGGACCTACAAAAGTGGGGCTTAAAATAAATATCGTTTTTGAACATTCCAAGTCTTACCCCAATCGGACCAAAAGACAAAAGCTAACCCAGGATGGACAACTATAGCCCTTGGTTTGTCAAGATCATTTGAAGCAATAACTGCCCTTAAACTCCCTTGAAAGTTCGAGACCTCAACACGCCGCGTTCCAGAATCGGTCCAAAATAGGAGGTCATGTATCCAATCGACCGCAATACCACCTGGGGACTCTAAGCCCCACTTTATGACATCACGAACTTTCGTTCCATTCATGTAGCCCATCTTAATAACGTCCGTGGACACCTCCGACCAAAACAAGTACCCTTTCTTGTAGTGAAAATCGAGTGCGATGGCGTTGTGGAGTCCTTTCACAATTGCCGTGTACCTGTTGCTGCTGAGCGATACCTTGCGAATATCTCCGCGGTTGGCTAGGATCAGTTGAACGGCACCACCTAAAGCCTTACAGCTCCGAAGGTCTGGACGTAAGATATAACCTTTTTCACAAGAGCACACAAAGCTCCCATTTGTGTTGCTGCACTTTTGGGAGCAAACAGGACTAGCCAGGAATTGGCATTCATCGATGTCGACACAACTATAAAACATTATGCTTAACAACATGTTCACGATTTCGAAATAGCCTTACTCTCGTTGATTCTCGTGCAGCACGTAACCGATTCCACATGCACAACCTTCTTCTCCATGTGCGTTGCGAACGCAATGGTGCGCACATTTCGAATCGGAAGAACACTTCACGATCTCGGGACAGTTCTGCTCGTCTTCGCCGCTGGGGCAGTCGTTGTGACCGTCGCATATATGTTTTTGAAGAACACATATCCTAGAAAAGGTACTTTCATTTCAGGACATAGGCGTCAGGAAACATCTGATCACATACTTTAAGTTCGTTGAATTTTTCTTTGCTGGACACAAAAGTTGACCAACATCACAGCTCATTTTGCAATCGACCTCATCTTCGCCACGAGAGCAATCAGGATAACCGTCACATAGCCAGGTGTTCTGATGTAAAAGGTAAACGTTGCTTTACATTATCATAAATAACACAAGTCAACGATGATTTTAGATCCGGACAAATAATGTACAACTCTAATAGGGTTTTGATGTAATTTTTGGATTTTTCAATCAAAAATACTCAATTACATGGTTTTTGATAAAAAAAACTGTTTTCTGAAGTTTTGAAGCAGCTCTGGACAACTAATGGAATGTTGGGTAAACTCATGAAATAGCAGCACAACAAGCCGTCTTTTAAGGAGTTTACGATATTTTGAATCACTCAAATAAAAAGCCTTTTTACAAAATATATGCTAGTTTGTTTTACGTTTCCAAGATACTACAGCTATACTTTGAGATCTATGTTCGTATAAACTATGTTTCGAATTTATGAAATATAAAACACGTCGTTATTTCTTTTGTAGATTCTAAAAAATAAGAAAATAACAGAGTTTTCGATTTTTCAACTCTTCAAAGTTCCGTGTAGCAAATCTTTCCAAGATTCGTGTTCAGGATGCATCAACTGTGAATAATCGCCTATTTTTATTGCGGCATAAAAAAATAAGTAAATTTTGGTAAATTTGTCCTATCTTGTAACAAATGAAGTAATAATGTAAACAAGAACATCACTTCCTAATTCAGTTTTGCTATATAATTATTAAACGATGATATTTCACTGTAAAATAGTTCTAAGATAAAGTTAAATATAAATTTATCTATTTATCTATTCGTCTGTCTGTTTGTTAACTACCTTTATCAATGTAAGTCCCCGATTTCTTTGATAACTGCGCTGATGTGAAACCGATCATTAATGGCCGAGTGTCAAGAAAGTTTACGTAAATTACTACAATCTGGTGTTTTTATGCGTTTTGTCTGGTTCGTCTTAAGAAACTAAACAAACCCTTAAAACGACTTTAGAAAAATTTTAATTTTCCAAACAAGTCTTTATTAAAATTCTATCTCTAAAATATATAAAATAATTTTAACATTTTGCAAATAGATGTTTCCTTCTGCGTTTGAGTATCTAAAAGGAATAATTGAAACCAACAACGAAAACCAGATAAATACTAAGTGTCTTTCAAATGTCTAAATGTAAACTAAAATATATATTTTCAAAATATTTAACATAAAATAGTTTTTAGAGCTTCCGTTTTAAAGCAGCTTCTATTTAATTCGTTAAAATTTCTCTATGGTTACTCCAAATCATTGGTCTAAATATTTTATTTCAAGTAAATAATGGCAAGAACTAAATTCTGTCTTTTTTAAAATAGATTTTGTAAATCTACCTATTGCCAAGATTCCAACTTTCGGATGCGCAGTACTTTCAGTATCTCTTTTTATTATTCTTCACTTTCATACTATTATTATTATATTTATTTATTATTAGAAAATATTACATATTATAAAATGTTCTGTCTTATTATTAGTAGTATAGATGAATAAATTTCTTAATTCTAGCACTAAATATGTTCTTTTACTGTATATAGACTTACCAAGATGCATCTTCCGTTTTGGCAACTAAATTCATCGGGACCACAAGTTCTAGGCTGTGTAGTTTCCATGTTCCCGCAGTCCTTCTCATCCTCGCCACCATCACAATCCTGCTGACCATCACATTTCCAGCGTTTGAGAATGCAGATCCCGTCGTCGCACCTGTACCAATTTCAAGAAAAAACTAGCACACTAGAAATCTTGCGAGATATGTTAGAATTACTTGTCCTGATTTGCATTGCATCTCAAGGTTTTCTTAGAGCAGTTCTCCTCATCACTCCAGTCGCCACAGTCGTTATCACCATCGCAGCGAAATCTCTCGAGCACGCACCTTCCTCCTGGGCCACCGACTCCGCTGAGGCCACCTCTGCACTTAAACTCGCCCTCTGGACAACTGACCATCGGCGTCTGGCAGTTAAGCTCGTCTGAACCGTCTGCGCAGTCCTGGTCCCCGTCGCACCTGAAGGAGAGCGACACGCAAAACTCATCCGCACACTGAAAGTGCTCCGAGGTGCATCTGGAATTTTGATTGGAGGTAAAGCCCAATTCCCAATTTAGACTTCTTCTAAAATTAAATTACGCTATTTTGGTGCAGTTGGCCTCGTCTGAGAAATCCTTGCAGTCATTGTCGCCATCACACGTCCAGGACTTCTGAATGCAAAATCCATTTGCACATTCGAACTGGTCCTCCGTGCAATTTCGAGCACCTACATTTCACATTTTGAATAAATTAAATAGACGTACTATATGAAATACACAATTTTTTATCTCCTAATATTAATTCCTCTGCATTTTATGGCTCCTGCGCGAAATTATAAACGTAAAATTTTTCCCTATTTTGTTATAATTTTCTTACACTTTTTATAAGGATTTTGTAGGAATTGCAACCGATGTAGATAATAGAGAAAATATTTATGAGAAATTACATCTACGTGATATATTAATTTTTATAGTCTAGCCGGCAGCCTAGGTATTTAATTTGTGAAAAAATAGGATATAGAAAGACGGGAAATTAAAAATTTTTATGGAGGGTTCTTAAAAAGTACACTGAATAGCAATAACTCGCATTCTTTTTGACCTGAGTTATTTATAGCATAATTGCAATTAGAAACTTTCTAACGCTTATTAAATCTCAAAGTAAGAGATAAAGACAGTACGGTTTACGCACATTAAATCACATTAAATCGTCCTTTTTTCGCATTTTTAAAAAAAATATTACTTGTACTCTACAAAAACGTTCTTTTAATCATTTCATTGGAAATTTTAGTAATCGTAATAATTGTCAATTCCACTTATTTATCTCAGTAGTAGTATGTTTTTATTTTTATTAATTGATTAATTGATCAAGTTGAGATGTTGCTATTTTAATGATTTTATTAATTGGTATGAATTTCTAAAAATTTCGGCAGTGCTCTTACACTATGATTTCCCATTTAAAATAGAATCAAAGGAAGGTGTCTTTAAAGCCATTTAAACGTCTTTAAATTATAAATTTTATTTTTTTTTTCATGTTAAAATGATTTTCCAATTTTTTATAAAAACAAACAAGGAAAATTGAAAATATGAAAAACTATAAAGTGTAAAGCCCACTATTAAAAGTCAGAGTGTACTGTCTACAGCAATCAAAGTAATTATACACGTAATAAAAATTATCTATACCTCAAAAGGAGTAGGAATTCGTATATTCGTGTATATGATCAAATAGGTCTAATTGTTCCTTGATTTAGGTTTACAACTATTCATAGGGTCTCTGGAATCTATGTCTATTTATAAACGTCTCAGTTTTCAAAAAGCAAACTCTTAAATTAGATATTTTTGAATAAAAAAAAAACTGTATAAGTTTGTTGGTTTTGGTGTAAAATATAACTTTAAATCTCATACCTCCACAGTGAGTTTCATCAGAGTAGTCGCCACAGTCATCGTCGCCGTCGCAGAGCCAGTCCTTAGCAATGCATCTGTAGGTCTTAGGACACATGACATCGATTCCTGACGACTCACATTTAGCCTTAATCTTGTTAACTATGTCTTCGTTAGTCCCTTCGCAGTTGAGCTCGTCTTCCTCCATCGCACAGTTAGCAACTTTGTCACACCGGCTTGTTTTCGGTATACAAGCACAGGTAATATTGCAAAGCCACTCCCATGGCTCGCAGAAAATTGGACATTCGCGTTCGGAAGCTGCGTCATTTGGTGCCAAAATTGCCGCTTCCTCGTTAATTAAGCTGTTCTGCGGAACAAAGATCCGATCACCGGCATGGCCGTGCGGTAAAACGCTACCGTACCGCGAGTCCCTGCCCCTGGTACCTACTGCAACGTCACCATGTCGCTCACCAAAGTCTCGAACGCCGTAGATGTCCGACGAACGGCCACCACTGATTGCTGGGATCATTGGGCTAGCGAAGCCGCCAGGAACCCGGACACCACTGATGACCCTGTAACTGGGGTCATACTGAGGCACCAAGGGTGGAGGATTCCCCGGATGGATGGGTTCCATCGTTAGAACTCCATGTTGAAAGTAGGGCCTGTGTTGTCTTGAGCCTTCGTAGGTTGAACCCGGCTGCATCGGGTGCTGTTGATCTGGGTATTGTTGAAAGTCGGTGTGATACTTTGTGTCCTCCTCTGGCATCGCCACGTGAACGTATTGACCTCTGTCGTAAGAATCCGGCCATTGTGTGGTTAAATCATCACTTAGAACTAGTAATAGAAAAATAAAGTTGAGGTTCAAAATGCAAACATTAAAGAAAGGTGATAAAGGTGTTTTAGCAGACTAGTAATCCTTTTACATATTTAAGATACGAAATTTGAAAGGGGGCTATTCTAGCCTGGTCTAGATTTATCCTGCAGCACCGCTTGGTTTTAAGGTGATTTATGTATATCATCACCTGTATTCAAATTACTCTCATAAAAATTTTGAAAAGCAGTGAAAATTCCCAAGCATTTTCCCTTTTAGAAATCATCCTTTTAATGTATCTAGCGATTTTAGGAAAATTTCATGAATTATGCATTGTTTTTTTAATACATTAAAAAACTTAGCGATAATTTTTCAATTTTCAATTTTAAAAATTACCGCATTCATTACCGTCTTTAGGTTATTTTTAAATTGAAACAAAAAAACATAGTTTTAGGATTTATAAGCGAAATCTAAAATTTGCTAATACATCGAGATGGAACGTAAAATTAAGAAAGAAAAATCTGGGCTTTTGAACTTTTCCTACTTTACTTTGGGACAGGATGAGATTTAGATCTATTGAAAAACCCTTTTTGCTAATAATAATATTTTAATGTACATACGAAATTAAACAAAATAAGGAAAATTTATAATTTTCAACTTATTCGTTACTCTAAATAATGAATCAAAATTACAAGAACTTCTTTCAGATTTTCAAAACTACGGATTTTAAACGACTTTGGATAATTGTATATTGTACTTTTACATGTACATGTTCAATGCAAAACCATTCGATACAAACAATTGACAAAATTATGAGGATTCCTGGAGGATACGTAAGAAAATGATAAAATCTGAATCAATATTGTTGAAAGTTTAGCATTTCTTGTAGCTCAGAGAAAAAACTTGAAATTTGTCACTCATTTTGGGAAGAATTCCAATATTTATTTCATGATATTTTGAGCCTTTACTTAAAGTGATTGCAAATTCTTAGGATTTTGATCTAAACTTTGACAAAATCATAAATCCATCATCTGTATTCGTATAAGTATAAAAAGTAACATGTCCTGATTGATTCATCATCGCCGACCCGAAACCGCTGAGTTTATAGATGTGAAATTTGGTCAGTAGTTTCGTTGTAAAGACTCACCAACAAGGGATTTTTCAAAATTTAAGAAGGATCATAAGGGATTCAGACAAAGTATGGAAATGTTAAGTATTCTTTTTTTATATTTAATAATTTTTAAATATTTCTTTTCTTTCTGTTTATGATACCGTGGAAGTGTTTTTATTTTACGAACAATCCTATTATAAACATATCCAAGGCTATTTTTTATAAAACGTGAAGTCTACGTGTACGAAATCGCGAGCACAGCTAGTAGTGCTATAAATTAACCGCAAAAATAGCATACAACAATGCACAACATAAAAATTGTATAAATTCGAATTAAAACTCACTACATTACTAAATGTTTATTTCAATTTTCTTAAAAGTAAAAAACAAAATACGCTTTTCTAAGTTAAAGATAAGATAAAGACTAAAATATTCCTAATATTATTAGAAAATTTTATTATTTTTTTCATGCAGCGAATATACACACTATTTTTGAGACTTATACGATAATTGATATACTAGGCAATACTATTAAACAAAGAAATATAAATCTGAGAAATTAAGACAAAAACTAAGTTAAAGGAAAACAGTAACAGTAATACACTTTTTCAAATCTGTTGCTCGTGTTATCGTACTAATATTACTTCAAACTATTTACTGTGCTGTAAAGTATTTAATTACCTTTTAATCAGAACTTCAAATTGGGACAGTATGTAATTAAAAGGAAATAAAAAAGGTTGATAAGACCATTCGGCTAGCCATAAATCTGTGTGCATATTTAAAATTCAATAACTTCTTTCTTTATTTCATTAGCTTTTTTCAGTGCGAACACTTTTCGTTTGTGTAATTTTTTTATCTTGTGTACTATTCGGTTATATAAAATTAGACTTTAGCTTAATTAATTTAAACGACCCACGAGTATAATTTTATTTGAATGTGTAAATAAAATAAACTTGCTTGCACTTCAATGTTTAAAATTCGGTAAGTACCTTGGCATCAAGATTCGGAATTTCAATAAAAGAAGATAATAATAAAAAAAAGATAATAATTTAAAATAATAATCATCTACATATAAAATAAAAACCCGATTTGTAAAAACTATATTAAAATTATTTGTTTTTAGCTTGAGAAAAGAAAAAGTTTACAGTATTCGCCTTTATTTCTTTAAATTGTACGAACTTCCTAAAAATGATTTGTTGTCTATGGTGAAAAGGAAGACTGCTACTATGAGTAATTACTATTAACTACCGTCTAAAATGTGTTAAAAAGTCTTAGAATGCCTAAGCAAACTCACAGACTTTAATTGTTAATAAATAATACATCTTTTATTATTCTTGCTAGGTTGAAATTTGTTTCTACGGTTGAGTTTTCAACAGTTCCTAAGGACCCTTAATATAATTTTCCCCGAAAAAGATTAAACCAATCGGTCACATTATTTTATTAAAAATTAAGTATTTTCATCCGTCCTGAAAAAATTGTTTTTAAAGTATAAATATACACATATAAAAAAAATAAAAAATAAAAACTTAAGGTCATCTCTTTATGGTTCGGATATGAAAAATCTTTGAAGTACGTATTTATTTAATCGTAGCTCTTCGTAGATTTGTTTTTTTTAAGAAAGATTTTTCCTAACATGGATCGCCATTAACGCAGTCTAAAATCTGAATTTCACGTTTCTAGGTCCAGGGAATTGATAAATCAGGGTCATATAGTCAGATATAGGTTTTTTACAGCGTAAAATAATTCTGAAAAAAGATAAAGAGTATGAAGGACAAAATTAATTTTTATCAGGAACAGCATTCAGTTGAGATATTTCACTATCTTTCATCTTATGTGGAAAAGACTGTAAATTGTAAGAAATGTTGGATACGCAGGTCTGTTGTGTGCTTTTAAAATAATACTCGTAATAGAGATTTTGCAATAAGTTCTGTAAAAATTTTTTTCAATAGGATCCAGGTCTAAAGGTTAAATTAATAAATAAATAAACAGTGTCTGGTTTTCACAAATTTTTTTAATTATTTTCAAGTTATTTATTGTACGTCTTCAGATTCTTCTATATTAGCTTCGATATGCTTTATTATAATTTCTTTATTTTCGTCCATCTGTTGATCACATCCCTATAATTTTTACGATTTTGCCATATTTTACGATACAAGTCTGCAATTATATGCTTTTAGTCAGCCCAAAAGCAGGAATCGAACCCAGGTCTCCCATAACGCATCACGAGAAAATTTATCTGGATTTTGAGATATAATGTGAGACTGAATACAATTAAATAACATATTTGCTTATATGCACATAAAAATGTTGTTTCCCAAATTGGAGTATACTGTTACATAGTTATCCACTATTTCTAAAACAGCTAAGGTCTCTTAGGTTAACCCATAGTCTGCATTATCAGGTATAACAAATATAAAAAAATTTTTTTCCATTGAATATATATTTAAAAAAAAACAAAAGTTTTATTTCTTTAATTATTGTTAATTCCTCACAGAAGATTTTATTTTTCAATTAAAATATTATGTAAAAAAGATTACAACTTATTCGAAGCAAACTTCTGGAAAAAGTCCATTATTGTTCCTGTTTTAGCCTAGAAAATTCGACGAAGGAGGGGAATTTCCATTTATTCTGAACGAAGGAAATACATTTAAAAACAATAAAATATTCAATCACTCCCCAGATGCTATTTTCGTCGCATTGCTTTTAACTGACTATCGTTGGTAAATATACCTGCAAATACACCTGAAGTCTAATCTCATTTTCTTGTATTCTGAATGAAAATGGAGTACTGCGACGGATGGAAAATAAAACTTCGCAGCATATTCGCGATACGCACCCATCAGGAGCAAAATTAGTCATACACAAAACAGCTTGGCCCGACGACATCCTGTGCACGCCCACTCAGCGTCTCTTACGAACATATTTTACGACAGCCGAAAATGTTTAATGCATTTACACAACTTCGAAATTCCCATCGCCTACCAACATCGACATATTTAGCTCCAATTTCCCGATGACTAGGATAACTTTATTTTCAGATTTTCTGTTTTTGCAGGATATTACTTTTAGAATCTTTGTATGGAGAAGGTATGGTCACTTATTAAGACGAAGGTATTATCGTTATTTCTGTATTATTATTGCATAATTGTAAATTAATATTGATTTAGTGACTTTAGTTTTTCGTTGGAGAACAAAAATATAATATTTCAAGTTAAAGTCTTTGCAGCTTCCTGGTAAGAACCTAAATGCGTTTAAAAAATTTGGATGTATTTAGCTCCACTTAGTACTAAAAATATTTTTAATGATTTTTTTCTCTTGATATCGCCATAATTGGAGCAAAAGAAAAATGGGAAACTGAAGAAAAAATCTCAGTAAATAATTATAGCTCCTGGGAACGCACAGCATCCTTGATGATGCCGAGGCGGAGCGGGTAATTCAGCCATTACATTATTATATCAAAGAAATTCAAAAGTTTGATGAATGAATTGCACAACGCAGACGCCGATCTCGGTACAGAAATCGATATCTCCGAGAGCCGAGTCTGTAGCAGCAGCATCCCACGACAAATCCGTTGTTTGTTTCTCCGCATCTCTGAAAATGGTCCTTTGTATGAACTCCCACTAATACGACTTCCTACCACGACTTCATTGTGGTTGTTGTTGTTATTTTTGTTGCTGGGTAAAACCGGAGAAATAAAAATACTCAACTCCAACGCCCACGCAGGACAATTTTATGAATATAAGAAAATATCTCCTTTTGGCTTGTAAGGAGCACGAATGCCTTCCGTGCAAAAGATAGACTCACCCATAAGACGCAATGGGGCCACCTGATTGCGTTTTCGATACCATCACCATCAATGTCCAAAAAGTTGGACATTATTGGTATTTCGAAAAATCGAAAAATTTTTGTGAACATATATCTCAAAGCATATGAATCAAAAAAAAATATTCATTCATCAAAGTTGTGAACTACTTACCAACTCGGACGAAGAGAAGAATGGCTGCTGAAATGTACATGATCCGATTCAATCAAGGATTTTGTCCAGCTTTCCAGAAGTGGCCGATGCAGTGGCGATTAATTGCGCACAAAATTGCCCAGGTATGTTGGAACTGCTTCAGGGCGGTTGTGCAATATTTTTTCGATTTGTCGTTGTTCTGTTAGATTTTTTCGACAAAATCGTTTTTTACATTTATAGAATATTTTAATTCAGACTTTTTCTGCTAACGATGACTGGGTTGGCCGAAATTAAATATCGGCGATTTCCCCTTTCGTCTTCTTTTATATCCGCGTTTCATCATATATTTTTGAATGGATCACTTTGCATCGCACTAATATAATAAATTTTTGAATTTTTTTTTTGTTTTTTTTTGTTTTTTTTGTTTTTTTAAATTTACCGAAACTCAAAAATGGTTTCCCAATTTGAAGAATGAACCTTTTTCAGTTTTTCGCAAAACTCAAAATGGGTGTGTATCTTTGGATTTCTAGCACAGCTGTCCCGTGTGTGTCTTTATACAATTCCAGAAGTACACCCAGAAAAAATTATCAAACCAAGCCTAGTAATTGCTATCCACTTTCACAGGTAGACTTTTTCCACCGAGATTTCCCAAGTTTTCTAAAATATTTCACTTTTCCCGATAGCTACTTGAATTACATGATTTGAATTTATCAAACATTTTGAAAATATAACTTTTTCTTTTTCCATATCTTTTTTTTTTAATTAGCACTTCTCCTTTGGGAGATTTTGCAGCATCGTAGTCCAAGTCGAACTAAATTTTGCCTCGAAGAAAATCTCTGGAACAACCCAAACTGAAAAAGCTCTATTGTGTGGGAGATGAAAAGGACGGCGCATGTCCCTCTGGTCCATGGAGTCTGCATATTTTCTGCTAGGTGAATCTGATACGAAGGCCTTCGACGAGGTGTTATAAGGACGGTCCCTACTGTTACCTAGCAACTTTTGATAAGAGAATAAAATTCTAGAAGCATTTGAAGAGCATAACCGAAACAATCAGAAATTGTGGACAACTTTCTTTCTGATTATTTTTCCAATTAGTAAATCTCATGCGATGATTTTTTAAGATTATATGTTTTAGATTAATAATTAAATTGTTTCTTTGCTTTTCACATAAGAATTTCAAATTATTTTCTGGTTTTTTAAGGCACATTTATTGAATCAAAATTGGTTTCCTTTAACTTTGGAAATCCTATATTCTAAAATGAGTGTTCGATTTCCGATAAATGAAAAGTAGTAATGTACTAAAGTGGTAAATGCCATCTTGTTATAATTAATCTGTAAATTGCTTTTAATATCATTTAATCAAGACAATTTACCACAATAAGATCGTTGGAATCGAGATCGGTTGAGAAAGGTGTATCACTATCACAATACATATAAAATTCAAACGATTTCAAAAACGTGCAAGAAATACAAGTAAGCAATAGTATCGCTGCCTGTATTTTACATTTGCCAGCCATTAGTCATAATATTTAATACACAGCGACTCTTTCTGTACTATTTAAATTCTTCTCCAATAGGAATGTTATTGCTAGCTTTCTCACAGACATCGGAATATTACTCCTTAGGATTTCTGATAATTTGCGCGATCTCCCAAATGTCCCTTAAAAACATTTTCATAAACCTTTTCCTCGTATTTCTATTGTGCCTGAATAAATTCTTTAAGTAAGAGTATATCAATAACTGGTGTGAAACAGTATTGGACACAAAAAAGCAAAGGAAACCCAAGGATCATATACCATTAATAAAAAACCGATGTTTGGTCAAAATTAAATTTTATTTTTACCTTTTCAACATAAACAATTTTGAATTGTTTTCCACTTCTAATACACTTTATCTACGCCATATTTTCCTTTTTTAATTGTTTTTTTTTCTTTATTTATCATAAAAATAACAATTCTTAACTTTTTTGAAATCATTTTAAAAGTTTTCATTTTCTATTTTACATTTAAATTCGCTTATGTGATAAATTTTGCTTTCAGCAGTACAAAAAAATTTCTCTATTGACAATGGCAATGAACAGTCATTATGTGTGGTAACAGGTCGTTAATAATACTATTTGTTTTTTGTTTTAAATTAACTTATTGCTATTTTTCCCAGATGAAAATGTGAATTCAATTATAGAAACGTAGTTTTACTTATACTCTTTAAAAAGTGTTTATTTTTGAATTGAAAAAGTTAACTCTTCAACGAGATTGTTCGTTTCCTTAAATCAACAATATGGAAACAGTTACCTACCAAGTATTTATAATAAATTAATTTTCTCCATTTTTGGATGTATAAACTTTCTTTTAATCAGTTGCAATAACAGAAAGAAAGAAAGAAATACGAATAATGTTTAATAAAAATTTGTTCAAGTTTCTAGTTAATCCAAGCCTACAGATGCAAAAATTTTTAAATTATGGACAGTATTTCAAAACTAAATAAATTTTTAAATTTCTGTGTTACATAGGACCTGTTACCATTAATTCGGGAGGTGGGTGGCGAAAAAACAATGAACAACAATTTGGTTACTTACGTCATACGCTATATTGGATAATTTTAGACTTTAAATTTTTTAAAACAGTTTTTCATTTAATTTATTCAATTGCATATAATGTCAATTTATTTCTCTTAAAATTTCGCCTCTGCGGCATAGGTACAACGTACAAAATTGCATTTCTCCTATTCATCATTACGTCCTTTGGGTAGCCTAGACCTAAATCTAGAATCCGATCGATTGGTCTGGCTAAAATTTTGTCTGTTATTTTTATCTTTGGTAATTTGGACATTGTGCGCATCTAAGATTTCATTTTCCGAGTGTGTAGTTAGGATGTTCTAAAAATTTTCATTTTATGCCAAATGGGGTTTACCATTGTATTGCCACTTTCGAAGGTTAGAGAGACCTGTTTCAGTGACCTGGCTGAATGCACGATAATCACATACACTCGCAACTACACGAAAAATCTACTACGCACATGCAGGCAGCTACTATCATTCTAATATGTAAAATATCCAGTATCCCGCATTGAATGCTAAAAAACTAATCGGGAATACCATTCTAGAGTATTTGTCTATCACATTGACGTCCTTTATTTTTGGTATGGACGATTTTATAACAGATGCTCCTTTACGAAGGGCATGAAGCATCCGTGGTCGCTGCGCATGAGATACTGAAAGTAAAACAAAAAATATAAATTAATAATTTCTATTAAATTCCTACAAATTAAATTGAACTAAGAAAATACACCTAGTACTATGGACATCGTTGTCCAAAATCAATTAAATATAGTACAAACATTTTTAGACTTCATATTTAATACTTTAAAGCTGGGACTTACCTCGATTACCCCTATATCTAATGTTATTCCTGGTTGTCCCATATGTTCTTGCAATTCTAAAGCTAGGGGGAAATTTGGCCAAGTCTAATGTTTCAGATCCTGTTGATCCAATGGTGTTTGTATAATTTCCTTTTCGAAGAGAAGGAATAGGACTCATTCGAACATCTTGCAGCTCGATAATGTCTTCATTAGCTGAACACGTTTCGGACTTTTCGCTTTTTGCTAGAATTAAATTGAATATTGAACATTTACACTTGCTACGACAAAAATAAGTCTTTGTACATTTTTTATCTGTATCCTTTGTCTTTTTGCTTTTCTTTTTCGCCCTGGCGCCCCAATAAGTGTAATTAACCGCTGCATATTCCAGCAATGCAGCGAAGACGAATACAAAGCACATAACTAGGTAAATATCTATCGCTTTCACATATGATATCCGGGGAAGTGAACTCCGTACACCTGTACTTATTGTTGTCATCGTTAAAACGGTTGTTATACCTATAATATTATTAAAAGACGGACATTTAAAATAATCATAAACACTTCGAATTTTTGGATTCAATTTTTTTTGTATTTCTATTTTTATTGTAGGTACAATATAAAATACAACAAAATTGGATAATTCCAACTGAATAATCCCAATACACCTAAATGTCTTAAATTTACGCGAATTGGGATATGAAAAATAATTTTCCACGCGCCCAAACTAAAGTTAAAGCTAGAAAAATTGCATAATTTAAGAAAATTTTAAAAATAGAAATGCATTATCATTTCTACTCAGAAAATTCCAAATAAAAGAGTTTCATTTATCAGGAATTTCCCGAATTATATAACTACGCATAAATAAAAACTATTAAAGCACTTTTTTAGATTATTGTACTTATATTTCAGGTTTGGAAGCAATTTCACTTGTTTATGACTTTAGTAATTCTTTTTAAGCGTATTTTTGAGGAACACAACTTTCGCGTGAATTTTTTATGTATTTAGAAATATTATTTATTATACAGCAAATAAAAACGTATATTTAATAGATATAAGTTAAAATATGTAATAAACCAAAAATAAGTGAAAAAGATTTATTATTAAAATTCAAAAACAAAATTACGTATGTGAAAAGACAAATAAAATTATAGTGCCTTCGAAAATTTTTATTAATTTAAAACAATAGATCTAAATGTAACAACTCAAAATTGATTCATATTAAATTCAGAATTTAAAAATAATATTTTCTCAAATCCTAGTATTCCTCACCTAAAGCAACTCGAGCACTAGTGGCTTCATGGTTTATCCAAAACGACACCCATGACAGCATGACAATTAAGATACTAGGAAGATATGTCTGAAATACGAAATAGCCAATATTTCTCTGTAACTTAAAAGATAACGACAGTCGTTGATAAATTCCTGTTGCTAGTTTTTCCTGAAAAGTTAGAAAGTCATTAGTTCAAATCTAAAAGGTATATATCATGGCAATGTCCAAACTTTTCGGTCGTTTGTCTCGAATCCGATTATTGTAAATTGTGGCAGCTCAGCGTCCTCCACTCCACGGACGGGGGTTGGTTTCCAATACATGACGACATCCATCACAGTATAGCCATCTGTGATGGAAAAAGCTTGGCATAATTTAACCTACCCTTCAGAAGATTGGACTTACAACTTTCAATTTCCACAGTGCAATTCTGGGAGTCTAAAGGATAGTAATGCAGGTCCATCATACAAGCTAGAGTTGTTGTGAACCTCATTCCGTAGGTAACCGAACCGTCGCCTGTAATGTAGCGTTAAATTTAGACTAATTGGAATTTATCACTAGAAAATATTTGTCACTAAGAAAATATTGCTCTAGAGATTTTTTTTTTATAGATGATGTTATATAAACGACTCTTAGATCTACTTCGTATTCCTACCTGCAAGCCGTACCAGTTTATTCCTTTCGGTGACATCGTGTAGGAAGCTGAAATAAATCAATCTCTAAATTAATCTCTTACGTAACTGAAAAATACCTATTCTTGTCATTGGCGAAGAAAGTATCTGGTACCCAAATCTTTTCTGCAAAATCTCCTGACAGTGTCAGAACGTCGTTAACACCATCGTCATCGGCGTCATCATCGTAATACGGCCCATAGGCATTGAATGCAAGTCTTTCATCTCGCCAGTATTGATTGAGGTACATCGTTATCGTGTAATCCTGCAAATAGTGTCGAAGTGTCGAACCTTTGACGGTTTTGTTTAAAGTACCTTAGCATGCTTACCATGTTCACCTCGGATATCGCATCGAAACTCGCTATTGTCAAATCCATTCCAACATGAAGGGGATCGCCTGCAAATATTTCAATTATTAGAAAATATCCTTCCTTAGAAATTCAATTTTTTAGGCCGACCTCCGAAATTTGGCCTTAGTCGTATGTCATATCCCTCTAGTATACGCGCTATTGTCTGAGTTACATTTTCTAGCCTTGCAGCAGCCATTTCTTTTCTTTTGCATCTGAAAAGGTCAAAAGTTATTTTTTATCCAATATTACTGTAAGTTATACTAAATTTGCCTTCTTATGAGGTAGTTTATGAAAAATGTTCTATAATCTATACTTATTTTATGCTTAGACGCAGAGTTAGTTTACTGTATACAATTTAAAAATAAATTGTGGTAGAAGTAACAATATTTATTCCAAAAGAAATAGTTTTACCATGTTTAAAACAAAAATAACTAAAAAGTCCAATGTTTATGTATATTTTAAAATGTTAAGAAAAATTACGATCTTTATTGCACAATCTTGTGCCGTACTTTAAACGAAAAGGTCAAGAAGGAGCTAAATTAGAGCCTTACTGTACGCGATTGTCTTTGAAATTCTACGTACAAAGCAAAATCGATTTTAAGAAAATAATTACTGATAATAATCAATGGATATTTGTCAACCCGATGAGCTATGATATATTTTTGTGGCGGGCATCTTATATAAGCCAACTTTTTACAAAATTTCCTTTTTTGCCAAAATACGTGCAAATAAAATATTCGGAGAATTTAGAATAAAATAAATCCGATATTACGAGCTAGTTCCAATTAGTTCATGGAAATCAAACTTACTACATTTGATTCACTACAGAAATTTTAATATTTTAAAATTATTGATTTTGATTGCTTTTTCTAGATCTCATACAGTCCGATTTTTTTTTTACAATTTTGAAAATCTTTCCCTATTTTATCATTCCTCAAATAAAGAAACAACTTTCTGAACTTTTGCATTTTCTCACGAACTGTTTGATTGATCTGAATGAAACTTTGCACGTAACTTGGATGTTTTAAGCATATTACAGGAATCTCGTCTGTTTGTATGTTATGTCTACTTAAAACAACAATTGAACGCTTGCAGTCAAACTTAAAGTATGTTCTATAGATTGTTATCTGCTTGGCTGTTCATTTATGTCTTTAAAACCCATATTCATGTATATTGATTTTCTCGACAACTACTGGACTGAATGTATATACAATTTTTCTCTTTTGTGAAACTAAATAACTCCCAATAGCATTTGAGCATATAACAAGATTTTCGTCTGTTTGTTTATTTTGTCTGCTTTAACATCACACAATAACTACTGAATATACTTAAGATAATTTCAAGAAAATTATAAACGTATTTTGAATATATTTAATCATATAGAAGAGCTTGTTTTGTAGATCTACTCTTTTAATAATAAAATTATGTACGGGCATATTATCATGACGAAAATCTGATGAGTTTTACTATTTCTACAACGTAGCATAGCTTTATCACTGATTTCAGTTACGCCTTTAAATATTGAAATACGTAATGAAATATGCAACCCCAGTTTTAAGATTACCTTATTCTTGTTACAAAGCTCTTATTTTATTTTGCGGATGAGTTTAAATAAAATAATTTTAAAATTAATTACGTTTTGATTTTGTTGTATTTTTCAAGAGATTTAAATCTAGTGTCGTTAATAAAATAATTATTTAAAAAAATTTATAAAAATTGATATCGAAACTGTATGTCCTCACCGAGAGATATTTTTAATTTGTCTACAGAGTATCTCAATTTTTTATATTTTATAAAATAAAACTAAGACGATTTCTTCATGTTTATCCACTTATTTAAGAAATTGTTTTAAGGTTTAAAGTTTCATTTCACCCACGTATCAAATTCGTAAAATAATCAAGATTTTTTGGATTTTATGTGAAAACCAGTGTTACTGCCTCAAGGGCGATTATTCCAAAAAGCAGAACAAATTTGAAATTGGTATTCCGACAAATATTGAAATTTATTATAACGCACACTACTGAATTTTTGTATGAAAATAAAATTTGCCAAATATGTTACTTTCTTCTACTCGATAAATAAAGAAAGTAGTAGCATTCCTACGACATCATGGCTTGGTATTCATTAAATTTGTGTTTTGTAATTATCAAATTAAGGACAAAAAATAAAGTTAAAATAAGTTCACCTTAGAAAGGAATTTCTTTTCAATTTTGAAAATTCATGCTAGTGATATAACGGTTGTGTAATTCTTGATTACTATAAACTACTTACTTGGCAGGTGTGAAAAGTGCTAAGATCAGCATACTTCCAAGTAGTAAACCAAATATACGAAGCATCTTTAAAAGTCAGTACTTGGTTATGTAGACTGGACATGGACGAAAGGTTGCAGGTTGCTATCCCAGGATGAACGTGAATGGTGATAATCGATTAATCCCTTTCAAAGAGTATAAAAGTGACTTCGAATTCTGAGACCATGTCTTTCAACTTTTTCCGACCCCTGGAAAGAAATAAGAAAGTAACAACAATGCGCACTACAAAAGAATACACAAAGAATTAAACGTCTTTCAACATTTTTAAGGCACCAATTCTGTTTCTTCCGTGTCGGCGAAGGAGGCGGCTCTATAGAGCTCCTTAGGGGACTCGGCAATGGCGTAGGATGGGAATCGGATACAAAAACGCCGATGCCTATAAAAGCAAAAGCAAAAGCGTCTCATCATCCATTAAGAAAATCCTACTAAATAGGACCTCTTACTCAATGGCACTTCTCGTTCGCGCCAAAAGAGGGTGCCGACGGTTCACAGAGATCTGAACTCAAGACACGCCTCAATTATTTCTAGCAGATTCCTTCATAATTCGGTTTTTTATGATCCTGTGTGAACCCTCACACTTGCAAATTAAGGAGTGATAAATTAATGGTATAAATGAGAGGCTGCATTAGCCCTATTTAGTCTTATGTTACTGTGTCGATAAACCAGCAAACGGAAGTAGAAGCGAATTTTTCAAATTTTTATTAATAATCTCATATTAATAAATGACAATTATTAACATCTTTTCGGAATAAGGATTATGGTATATAAGAAAGAAGTTTTTCATAGCGCTTCCTTTCACGAATACGAAAAAATCAAAAGGTTCATCTTATATTAAGCAAACCCATTTTTCTAAAACTCCCAAATTCCCAAGTTATAGTATTATTACTTTATTACTAATATATTATTATATTAAACGTGATATTAGAGGACAAGCATTATTCGTTAACGCCTTTGCTTTAAATTTGTTACTAATAGTCGTTGCCAACAAAAGGAATTTAACGTAACATAGAAATATTAAAATGATTGATATACTATTTAACCCTAATAAACCAGATCTGCGTTTTGAGAACATAAACGAAAATTTAAATTTTTTGTTATCACATTATTTTGTTTTTACGTAAAAAGTAAAATTAAGCATTAAGCAAGAGTAAATTGGACATGTGTTCGATTTTATTAGATATGTTCTCCGCTCTGTCAAGGAGTAGGATTCGATAAATATAGCCCACACAGGACTTCTTTCTTTTAGCTCTTAGCTCCTTCGTAGTCCTCATTCCTTTCTCGAGGAAATTGAGTTTTTGCTTTTGAATTATATTTCCAAATCCAAGAGGATTTGGGGGAAAGCTGTAGCAATAAAAACAGCTTTAAACGAATTTTATCTATAAATACGCATTATACAGAATTTATAAAACAACCAATTTGTTCATTCACCCTTTTCGTTAAAATTCTGTTCAGGAATCCTTGAAAGATTTCTCAAATAGAAGTTGTTAAGTGGCAATTTTGCACGTAAAAAAATATATATATATATAACACTTAATTTTAAATGATGTGATTTTTTGAAAATATTTAGTAAATGGTAAGCAAAAACATTTTTATTTCAAGTAATACTTCCACTAAATTTAATCCTTTCTAGGCATTGAAACAAGTAAATTTTTATATATTTTATATTTGAAGAACTCATAAACCATAAAAGATCATATAATTTTGGAAGATTATTAAAAATACCTTTTCAAACGAACGTGATGAAGTAAAAAAAAATTATAAAATTATCAAATTCTCTTTTAAATTGGTGTTCAGCTTGATACCTTTACCTAATCCATGAGAATTCAAGTACAAGTAAAGGCATAAACGGTCATATAATGGAACTAATAGACAAACAAATGGATAGACAGATAATATGATGGATAATATTCCTGTCAGGTTGCTATTGCTCTTTTTTGAAGTACAGATCCGAAAAATGGAAGATTTAGCAACTATTGCTAGCACAGAACATGGCGAGCTTTTAAAAATATGATCAAATTTTCAATCAAATTTTTTACACTATTTAACCGCTTGCGAAATTGCCCATAGCCAATAGCCCACTAAAAACGTACACGTTTAACGTTTATGATAATTAACATAATGTTAGTAAGAAATTAAATTGCAAATTAGAGCAAATACTTGTTGTGTGGTATTTAAAATGCATAATGAACTATGTAGTTAAATGTATTGATGATAATTTAATCGGGACACATCGGTGTGTCCTCAATATTTATCCCACAATATTAAATTATAAAAAAATTTCCCGCAATTTTAAGTTGTTAAAGTACAGAGATAGAAATCTTCGCACTTACCCTAAAGTTTCTACTGAATTTTAATTATTTTACATTTCCCTTTGCGAGTCATAACGAATAAAAACATTTAAAATTTAGATAACATTGGGGAGTTTTCCATGATCCCTATTTAAATGAAGGAAACAGGCTCTGTGGCGAAATCTCATTTCGATTCGAATCCCCCGCTGTAACACCCTCCGTTACCGCAGATAAAACTCAGATATGAACTGCATCGATTTTTCAAGTATGGTGAATTTTTTTCGCTATTGGCACGATTCCTGAATAAACTGCACGGTGTTGGTTTTATATTTCTATTTTTAATTACTTTCGAAATGAAGGAAGCAATTTCGCGGAAATTATTCTGAAATAGTTTACACGGATTCGATGTTTTATGGACAATACTTGGCATTGTTATAGTAGCGAATTTATTTTAGGAAAGGTAAATAATATGTACCTATTTTGTTTGAGTATTGTTGATTGGAAAAATGTATACATAAAACAACTCAAAATCATTTCTAACATAATCTCGAGTATATAAGTCGTAGTTCTTTCAAGTTTTAATATAAAATTCTTGACGTAATTCGAGAGACGCACAAGTTCTTTTCATATTCATTTTTACTATCTACGACAATGAGACCCAATTAAATCTTCATAAGAGGAGAATTTCATGAATTCACTCGGAAAATTATGGGCCGGTGAGGAAAATAAAGCAGTAATTAGCTGTGCTCCTGTGTTTCCTCCTCAGTCTATTCAGTCCTAACCGGAACTTTCTGGCTTTGTCCTTTTCTACTAGCAACTTCAATAAAATCTCTAGATCTATGACATTAGCAGACTTGCGGAACCCAAATCTGTCCTTGGAAGTATTCCCCAGTATTTGTAGGAGGAGATTTTATGATTCTAGCGTCTTAAATTATTTTGCCCCAATTTCTTTTTACAAAGGTGAGTTCCCTTTACGGTGGTAGACTTAGTTCTTTTACATTATTAGGGTGCCTCGGTTAGACATGGGCGAATTTTCATCATTTACTTATTTTTTTAAGTGAGCTAAACGAAAGATTTAATATCAAAATCTAATCATATCTAATCTAAGAAGTAGTATTATATCATAAATCGTATATTAGGTCCCCTGCTCAATTTGCTTAAATACTTTAAAAAGGAGGAATTTAAAGTCAGTAATACTCCATATCAGCTATAAAAATCAAATATATGCTGTTCCACTTGATCGTCAAACTGCCAATTAACACCTTTTTTATAATTTTTTACCAATTAACGCTAAAAGAAATTTTATTTATTTATTAATCCCTGTTTTTATTAGATCTTCCCAAATCTAAAATGGCTTACATTTTAAAATTATAAGGCCTCAAGTTATTTTACTAAATAGAAATTTATTAAAATATGATTAGATTGTTGTCTACCTCAACGTTAATTATTTCTAAATACATAGTTAAATTTAAATTCATCATTCTTCTAAATAAAAGCACATAAATTTATATTAAGGCAGGTCTCTACCTTGTCCGACATGAAAAGTGCAAAATTTTTAGGAATTCATAGGGAAGAAAAGGATCTAATAAAGATAAAATCCTTAAATTTCGTATAATTCTTAATCATACTTTGTTGAATATAAAAACAAAATTGAAACATTGATAGAATCGATACAAAAGGTGACACAGGCGGGGGATGAAGATCGCGGCTGAGCGACAAGCAAAACAAACTTTAAAAAAAAAATCAATATATTTTCATAATCTAGAGATGTTTCCATCTAAACTAGACTAGAATCAGAAAAGTATAAATTTTTCCTACTGAGTTGTGGTAATTTGAAAGAAAAGTTGATTTTTGACCAAAAATGTTGCAGTTATAAATTTATAAAAAAAAGTTTGTAAAATTTCTAGTCTGCTTTTTAGAGAAAGCGTTCACAAAGATTTTAAAATCAAGATCATCATGTCAATAGCATAATTAGGGACTTGTACAGAACTTCCGGCAACTTGAAAAGAGTCATGTCGAGAAAAACACGTTCGCAGCAAGTACAAAGATCCGCGCAAATTACACGCTGTAAATCAATCAATTTTTGGATTTCAACTTGAACATTTTTCTGAAAGTATAATCTTTGAGAATTCGTAAAAAGCCAAAACGAGGTAGAAATTTGCCTTAAAATAATTTTAAATTCCAATATTCTCATCATTTCCGTTTTTAAATCCAGTAGACCATTTTCCAAATCCTTCTTGCATTATATCTAAGAAAATTTTCGGAAGATTTTCAGTATTATCGCAAGAGTTTTAAAGCCTAATTTTTACAGCCGAAATCATAAGTTTGTTATATTTGTATATTATTAAAGACTTTTGAGCATCTTTTATTAACATTTTTCTATTATTCTAATACAATAATATCATTAAATAAAATTTACAACAATTCATTTTAAAAATTCAGAAAGGTTAAAGAGCCGTGTTTTATAAACTAAACCATGGTATAAATAATTAATTAAACCGCATGTCCTTTTATCTCCAGTTCATTGATTCTAAAGAGGTTGAGGAAAAACAAAGCAACTGACATATTCATGAATTATTTAATATGAAATTTTGGATTTTTAATAATTCGATAAATCTAAATTTTTGTCTGTTAAAATTACTAGAGATTTCCACCTAAGAAAAAGAAAATTACAAACTTATCAAGTGTATATATTTTAACCACCAGTGTAATGTTTCCATTATTTGAAAATTTATTTAAAAGAAATTTTAGTCATTCAAAATTCTTAAATAGTAAAAAATGTAAAAACATTTAAAAAAGTACTTCACTTCATTCAGAAATATAATTTAACATGTTCTTAAATTGTTTATAAAACGGATTTGTACCTTTTACTAACAATATGCCTGTATATAAGTATTAATAAAAAATAAAAATAAAAAATTTCCAAAAGTAACCTGAAAAAGAAAGTTGCAGAAAAAAAAATGAAAATTAGAAGAGTACGTATCAGAATTTCATCTGCATTGATGAGAATATTAAATGAAATGTAATGCTCTTTCCCTAAAATCAAAGTCGAAATAAAAATTCTTTAATACTCGTTTAATAATTCCGTCTACTTTTAGCTACTTAAAAATTCCACCAATTTAACTTTTAATTAGTGCAATGAATACTTGAATTTCAAGTTAGGATTAATGTCAACTTCGGCTTTGGGGCACGATTCCTCATAATTAGAGCGAGTGGAAATTCTACTTGAAGTAGGAACTGGGAAACATGGCACTTGTTTAAAAATCCCATAACGAAATCACTCCAGCATTTGCTCTTGCAAAACTTCTCGGAGAACTGCATCAGATCGTTTCTAGCTTAAGCGTAATTGCACTCCTGGCCCCAGTTCTGGCATCTGACTTAGTTGCCACTAAATTCTGGAAATAGCTCCTCTCGAGGACGAAACGACATGGCATTAAATTCATTGCTCGCTCCATTAAGTGCCCAAGTTTATGCGCCATATTCCATAATATATGTTAGAGCAGCTCGCATGTTGTCCCAGTCCACTCGCCCGCACAGTATCCATTCATGCCACTGGGATGCGGTACAAAAGCTTCAAAAGACTTCCTCTGGAGTTTGGGCATGCGACAGCAGTCGGGATGGATGTCTTCGAGGGACTTTTAAAACGCGATACGTCTTCTGAGACGGTTTTTATGTGGCGCGATTGTGGGAACATCGAACTGATAGATGATAAAGTGACGAATACTTTACGACACCAAACAGCGAATTGTTTATCATCATATCGATGAGATTATTTGCTTTTTTCGTTTTTTTTGCTTTTTCTCTGCCACTGGCTTTCAGAGACAATTTATCTTTGGCAAAAGTTTGCGCTATTATTTCTGAAAAATGTTTTTGACTGTATTATTTTTAAAAAAATGTTTTGCACTACGCGATACAATTTCATAGAGTATATGGAATATCTGCAAACTTTACTATTTTAAATACAAGAAGCCAATTAAATAGCAACACTTCATCAAATATGCATAATTCGAAAATTCAAATTTGGAAAATGCTTTTTCAACCTACTTGATGTATATTTACATGTTCGTTTATCTGTTTGTATATTTAATACTATTTACATCTGAAAACACTCGACATAGAGGAACAAAGTGTAATTATAACTAACAATAAATTGAATTCAAAATATACAAATAGAAATTTAAATGTATATTTAAGAAATCAATCGAATAATTTCAGAATTGTTGTGGTATAATCATAGGATATTAAAGAACTTTCTTTGTAAGTATGTAATCACATTTAACTAGTTTCATAAGAATGCTTTTGCCAAATTACTCAGATCCTCTACATCGAGAAGCGAAACCTTTTTTAAATTAAATTGAAGTCAAATGTAGGTACGATTTAATTATCTGTGGTTTGAATGTATGAAACATAAATCTTTGATGAAACGGGATCATGTAGCCAACAAAAGGGACATCATTTATTATGTCTTAGAGGTATATGAAGACATAATAAGTTGGAAAAATTAAATCCGTATATGTTATGCTTACATTACACTATGAAAATATATTCAAAATTCATACTAATACTTTGCAATTAGCAATTTTTACCTATGTGTTTATGCTTTGGTTCCAGAAAGTTAAAACTACTGGATGAATTCTGATTGCATTTTCATTGGGTTTAAAATTATGTAGCGTATAGATCACTTACCCTAGATAGCTAGAGACAGACAAATTTTAGAAATAAATCAAAGTCTGAGTTGTTATTTAGATAATGATAAGTAATAATTTTGCTGAGATTAATATGGTAAAGATGAAAATATAATCTAAAATCTTATCATAATCTTAAAATTGTTGATTTTTGTGTCCTTTAATTTTGTTTAAATTTTTAAAAATCCTGCAAATTCTTCATTTTACAAATATTACTATACAAATCCACATATGAAATATTAATTTTTTGCTTAAAACTATTTAAAACTATATTTAGAGTTTGTTAATTGCAATCCATTAATAGGGAATGTGCCTGGGCATTAAAGATCGTTCCTTATCCCCATTGAATAAAATTAAGATCCTATTCCAAGTCAAAAAATCTCTAAGAATCGAATTCGTTTATTATAAACGAATGTTAGAAATGCAAAATTATAGCCGTAAATTTTCGTCTACACCATAAATATCAGTACTTTTTATAAATAACGTTTTTCAATTAAGTTAATAAGCGATAGCTTCTAACAACTAACTTATTTTTAAATACCTCTAATTATGCACACAAAAATACAATTATTATACTATAGCGAATGAAATAGGATTTCGGTTTTAGACGACAAATAAATCAAGAGCAATTTTATATGCTATTTAGTTATGCAGAGATAAAATATCACAAGAATGGAAATATTCACTTAATTAAAAATTCCCTCAAATCTCTAAGTTTTCATCAATTTTAATTAACAGAATGCTTAGAATCAAGAAAGGGTTGAAAGAATTAAATAGCATAACATTTTATTCGTCTTCACCTTAATCAAACACAGGTGACGAATATTCCTGGTAGGTACGAATCTTGTGGATAATAGAAAAATAAATTTCCATAACCTTCGAATATAAGCCCCCACAGAGTCCCCTATAACTGGGATGTATTAGCATCTAAAGTGCCTTTCAATTGACAGATGTAAAATTTGTCCTATGCTAATGAGGATCCCATTCCCGGTGCCCATTGTTCGAGGGAGCGGCGGCCTTGAAGCAGAAGGTACTATCCATGTAAAATGATTCCTCCTCGCGTGTGGCTTACATGTTCTTTTTTTTACCTTTTTTATCTTTTATATTCATATAAAAAATAATAGTTTCCTTACAGTGCGTCTCAGAAGAAATGGCATTCGTTGTAGAGAAATCCTTTCAGGCACATTCGTAGGGTTCCGACGGGGTGTCTTACTACACTCTACACCTCAGCACTTAATAATTAGGGAAACATAGCCGTCTTCCCACAATACCCAAGTTAATACCTTTTATCAATTTTTATTAACTATAAAACTTAACTAAGATAGTAAAAATCCGAGAATCGCCACAGTTTTCGCACTAATCCACTTCCGAACTTCTTCTAGCACTTTCTTGAGTCACTCTTAAGACGAAGACGACATCCTTAAGCGGCATACATAATTCTGCTGTGTCACTTGATACTTAGACTCACGGTTACTCGTCTTGGCTACAGATTGACCCATTTCGCAAAGGATGATTCTCTTTTTCTTTTCTTGCAACAAAAGGCAGTGCCACAAACTCTGCCACTAAAAGAAGAACACACACAATTGCGGTAAGGCGGCCGAGTGCACAGCACACTAATGAATAAACATGACCTTACATATCATGGTCAATGATGGAGAAAAATTTCTTATCTTAAAAACACTCCAAGACGACGGCGAAGACGTTCCGTTCATGATAACGTCCGCTAAGATACAACCGGGCAAGTCTTATCTACGATATCGCACGGCATCTCCAGGTGAGTCGACTGAGATGCAGGTATATCAAGACATGGATATCAGTTGAATACTGAAAGGACACTGTGGCACTGACAAAAGGTTTGGCACGTTCTCAACAAATTTTCTTGACTACTATAACTTCTTGTCCTTTTCAGCGATACAATTTCTTTAAGAAAAATTTATTGACGATTACTTGTTTTTACTGACACTTTTGTCTTATGAAGTCACGAGAAAATCGTTCTACACTGCGATGTGTCGTGCCGGAGGATGTAACCAACGATTCGGGGACACAATTTTGATTTCATACATGCGCTTTGAGTCTTTAGGAAAGGATACAGCATCATCTAGCGGCTGGAGCATAATGAAAATCTTATGTCTGCCTATCATAACGAATTTTCAGTTTTGGGATTCTAATGTAAGAATGATGTTCTCTACTACAGTAGAAAATAACATTTTTAATCCATAGAATGAAATACAATCTGAGATACAACCGAGTTTTGATTGTCGTACAAGCTTTACCACCAATTCAAATCACATTTAATATAATACAAATAGTTTCATATATCATAAGAGTGGAAGTATTAAGTGTTAAGTTTAGATATATATTTTTTAACTTTCTGGTTTCTTAAGTGCTTAAAGCACAATTATTTTCGAAAATTGTTTAAACAGAATAAATTGTTTAATAGAGAATACTTAAAAGCTTCTTAAATAAACGCTATAAAATAGCAAAAAACAAAATTGGCCTTCTGTTAAAGACTGATTCTAATTATTTTAGAGAGTCGAGAACATCCATGTCGTGGAAATACAGTTTGATTCTTTTTAACAGGCTTATAGATGTACCAAAACAAACTCTAACTAAATTTTCTGTAACTAGTTAGTTCTGCCCACGCCTAGTGTGAGATAGAAACCTTTGCTTGACAACAGAATTTAGCTCGACTTGTCCGCTAGATTCGGACAGACTCATGCCAACTCGATTGGACTTTCTATGGCCTGGAATTGATTCGAACTGTTTCAGTCTGATTCGGCTTAACTCGTCTCGGTTCAGTTCGATGCGACTTGGGTCGACTTGGTTCAACCCCTTTTAGCTTATCTCGCTCGTTGAATTCAATTCAATTTAAAATTGTCTCAATTATGTTCGGAAATTTTTTTACGGAAACTTTAATCCTTAAATTCTTTGTATCTACTTCCACCCCTAAAACCTGAACAGAAAATTTATTCACTAGTAAATCCAATTCAGCTCGATTGATTGTGCTAACAAAATTGTATTATAATTAAATTAATAAAAATTGATAAAAAATGTGGTGTATAAATTAATAAAAATGTATAAGGCAAATAATAATAATGAGACTTTGGAATGAAAGCTAGTATTATATTGAACATATTCGTCATTTATTTTTTTAATACTGTTTAAATTGAAAAAAAAAGAAAAAAATAAAAAAAGCCGAAAACTACCTCAAACTCTAAAATTCAAACTAGTTTCGGAATTTTCTTTAAATGGCCTGCCAAACTTTAACATTTTCACCAACATCCAGAATAGTTTAGCTATAAATTTTGTATCGGAATTGTTTCAACTTCTTAAAAATATAAACAAGTTTCGTCGTTTATGGCCGATATGCAAATTTTGGAGCCAAAAAGGCTGGTATTTTTCACACATTTTTGGTCAAAAATAAGAAATTATATAGTTTTAAATTAAAAAAAAATATTTTTGGATTGTATAAACAGATCCCTTTCATATGATACCCCCACCTCACCTCGTAGCCCCACCTTGAATTTTCAAGCGCCTTTCTGGACCCCTTTTGAAATGAAAGAAAAACATATCTTCAAAATTCTTTCACCTTTGGTAGATACGAGCAAGCATCTTCTACAACTGTGCCAAATTTTTAGTCTATAGCGCTAGTAGTTGTTGAAATATGCAACCGTGACATCCAAGCAGTCAGTAAGACAGGCACCGAGGTCTCACCATAAGGGTTCCTTCCCTTTGTACCTTTTTGTAAGGAACTCAAAAAAAGAACATTTTCCTTTTTTGTTTTGAACAAATTTCTACTATCAATTATAACTATAAAAACCATACTAATGCTACTTCTAGTTTGTATCATAGAAGATACTTCTACAACAAGAACTCCTAACAGTTGTAAAAGCAAGTGAAAGGGTGCGTCGAAAATTAAATATTTTAATTTTAGAAAATTTAGAAGTAACGAGTCAACTTTTCACGCATTATTAATTTCTATTGGCTCTGTCTTCAGAGGAGTTTATCTTAAGGAAACACGGCGCCTACTCGGTGCACGGGATGTACGTAGATCAACAAATCAACATTTTCGTTTTGAATAATGAACAAACAATAAGTGTAAATTGCGAGGAACGAACGATGTGCTCGCGGGGCGGGGGTGCAAATACTTTTGGCACACACGGTCTAAAGGGGGACAGACGCCAAATTACAGCCCATCGGAGGGGTTCTCAGGGTTCAACCCCGAACTTCGCTTTTATTTTGGATCTCGTTTGTTTTGCTCAATATTCGAAATCGCTGCTTTTCGACGTTAACTTCGCGAAAAATTGCCGGAGAAAATTAACTATTTGCATAGACATAAGAAACATATGCAAACAATGGGCACTTAGCTCGAAGATTGAAGTCATCCTGGTGTCACCTTGTCTTCCTGTCGTCAGTGGTTAATTGCCCGAAAAAGTGAGTTGGAAAATGTTTGGAATTTATATTGGCCACTGCGCCGTACACCTTCGGATCTGGCAGACCTGGCCCGCTTCACCGCCGAGAACGTGTCTTCACGGAGGGATGGATATCTAAATGACAAATTTGACTCGGCTAAGTCATAGGTCTTGAAAAATTACCCATGTCTGAATTCATTTCAGTTTAGGGTATACTGCTCCCGGAAAATACCTCAGTCAGGATAAGAAGCACTTCAGGATGAAATAAATGGCAGTTCTGTTGATAATAGCATCCATGATTTTGTAAAAAGTGTACATAATTATGAAAGCAGGCCCTTCAAACCTGTTTTACCTTCTGTGGGAATAGTGAAACAAAAGCGAGTTATAGTTTTTAATACGATGAAGTGTACAATATTGCTTTCTTCTACTGATACTAATGTTAAAATATTTCCATTGACGGCATTTAAATCAATACTAACAAATTTAATTTACATTAGTGCTGGTTTCTAGATTCGAAAATCTCGCACCAATTTTTTTAGATTAAAAAATAATTACAAAAACTCCTTTTAATCAATACAAAAAATAATAAAATATTTCCGTGTTGTGTTTTCTTCCAAAATGTAGGACTCACTAGCAAGACTAACTTCGAGAAATCGTAATGTTGTTCTGTAGGCTATTCTTAAGCTCACGATGAAACTATAGTTAAATATTTAAGGATGTATTCTAATATTTTGTGACTAAAAGGTAACTTATTTTTACGTTTTCTTTTTTTAAAAAATATCTCCATTCAAGAATTCTTTTTTTCGAAATGTTGAAAGTTCTGAATACCTCCGTAACTGATATAAATTTTAAAAATGGCAACAATGTCGAACATGTTCGCTCTTTGAAAAATCTTTGTACTTTTTAAAATCTAAAATTTTGAAAGTAGAATGGTCTATAAATTATATTGAATGTTATGCTAAAATATCAAGACGATTGGTTGTTTAATTTCTTTTCTAGAAAATATTTAAATAAAAATTTAACTAAACTTATAAACTTGTCGTCCAAATTTCACGGGATGAGAAGTCTACAATTTTCGAAAACGGGAAAAGAGACTTCCCTCCTTTCATTAACTTTTCTTCGCAACAGTTTTTTTTTAAATTAATTCCATAAATCTATTGAATGTCCTTAAGCATTTTTCTTTTCTCGACTCTTTAGTCTACTATGGTTAGTAAGAAGATGTTCATAAACGTGAAAATGCACTAATTCAACATAATTCTCGAGCACATCACTAGCCACTTATGTAGAGCTAGCTATAAAATTAATTGCACTTCTTGACTCCAGTTGTAATTTAGACTATTTGTGTGACCACAGTGTCCTTCTAGGTCCTCTGTTTTTTTCTACTGAAATGTGCTGCGCTTAAGGAAGAGTGAACCTATTTATCTGTCAGGAATTAAATGGAATGCACACACCTTTGGTCCCATAAATTCTTTAATTTTCTCCGGGGGGAACCCTTGCTGTAAGGTGACTATTCCCCTGGTCATTTGAATGAAGAAGGACGTAGTTGTTCGAAAAGAAGTCGGAAAAGAATTCTTAGTTTCAAAATATCATTTTTTAAATTGAAAATGTGAAACTGCTTTCCTATTTATTTTCCCAATAAATTAATAGATCTTTTATGAACAATATGAACCATAATTTTTCTATTCTAAATGCTTACATACGTAGGTTATAACTGTAGTGAAATACTTTTTAAAAATCTAACATTACTGCAGCAAAAATTCATAAATGAGAAATATGAAATGTACCATTGAAACTTCTACCTTGCAATATTAAATTTGAAATAAAACTTTAAGAAATTATACTCACTAGCATAAATTCTAGATTTTAACAGGGCATGAGACGAATTTATTTCAGTTCGTTGCAAAGGTTGCACATTATTTCACTGAAAAAATCTCTCGAGTGCATAAAAAATAAATTAAATTGATTTTCCAATTCTATGATTCAATGTTGAAAATAAAATTAAAATTGTTCCCTGAAGGAGACATTATTGCATTATGTGCTTTTTATAACAGCACAAACTTAAAATGTTCTGGAATTCACGCTCTGGGAAGCAATGCCAATGTGTTAAAAGCTTTAAGGTATTTCAAAAAAGAAATGTTCATGATATGGTCCAGAAATAATAAAATCTCTCCGGTGAAATTAACAAGAATGAATAATCATTTCGACGTAATTTTTATAGTCTGGACTTGATTTTAGCCGTGGAAACATGTCAGGTTTTTTTATAAACAAGTAAGTATACTAAAATATACATAGGATATAACTTATGGAATTAGAAAGGGGGACTTTTGTTGTTTAAATTATCATAGATTAAAGAAGGCGCATTTTTATTAAATGTATTAAACGATAATTTCGAAAGAAATATTGCTCAAACAAATTTCACGTAAAAATTGTGAGCTTTAGTAAAATTTTATTTTGATAAAAATCATTACAAACTGCAAAATCGTATGAATAATCTGCTACAGATTTTAAAAGGCGGTTTTAAAAGTTTGCTTTTTCCAGCCCTTAGCATAATTTATATAGATGCCCTATTAAGTACATTACTAATGTACAATTCATTCATAAATACTATTCAATAATATTTTATTAATAATTTACATTAATAATTTACAACACTTTAAAAAACGTCTCCATCTTCAAACGAATTCCCAGTAAATTAAGTAGGACATAAAGGAGCTTCAACCCATATCAAGGCCACTAAAATTTGTCATATCTTCGTGAAGACACGTTCGCCAGAACCAGAACCGAAAAGGGTGCAAGACGTTAACGCCGAATTGATTTCCAGACATTTTCCAGCCCATTTTTTACATCTCATCAGTCTGAAGCGTAATCCAAGCACTACCAAAGCAAAATGCCTACCAGAATAAAAAAGTAAAGAAACAGAGCCAATTGAGCAAACTGTTGCTTACCATCTTCGAGATACGGACTGATCAAAATTCGTGAATTAATATTGTATTACTTTAACGGAAATCACAATCGAATCAATTTATAATTGAACTATCTGAAGCGAAAGACGAAGCTGCAGACAATATTTTGCAAGTGTGCAAAAGCAAAGGCGGCATCTCGAGCATATGTTACAATGGAATCAAGTAGCTCTTGCCGCACATAAATTTTGTGATTGAATAAATTTAATTCTGCTCGCAACATCAAACTCAAAGAGGACTTTCCCAGGACGTGCAAAAACACGTGCACGTTTAGCATAAACTACTCAGAATGTATGTTGTAAATCCTTTGGCCCCTTCGTGTTATGGAGGAATCATCCCGGCGAAAACCTTTTATGACCAACCTTTAACCAGAAATCACGTGTAATTCCATGGACTACAGTCGAACTGACTTAAATAATTGAATAACAAAAATGTAATACTATTTGTTTGTAGCAAATCCAATATAACAATTCTCACAGCTCGATTTCCTTTTTTTGCCCAAGGCGGGCAGTAACCCTTAGAATCGCGGCGAGCTGTAGAATCGCGCAGGCACCAACCGCGCGCAGTAGCCCGTATCCTTGGCGAGCGTTAATCGCTTGAGACGCGTGGGCTGCGCTGATGCAGATGCATTCACCCGGTCGTCATTTTTTTATTCTTATTGCCATGGATAGACGTGCTTTTTGTATCCGTGACGGTATATGAGACCAAACTGACTAAAATCGATCGCAAATGTTTTCAACTTGAAACCGCACAACTTGCGATCATCTCCCGCGGGCGTCCAACCGCACAAACCTGTAGCCTCGTGAGTTTTAAAATAAAATCGCATACCCACGATCGTAGTGAGTACGGGTAAAAAATCGCGACGTGAGTATAGTTTTAAGTAAGCGTTAAGTAATTTTTGTGGTGTAAATGATGTAATAAGTATAGGGATTGAGGGAGTGACAGTAAAATATGCCGGTTATTTCCATGAAGTGTTATCAGAAGCAAAATTCAGTAGTGTCGCAGATTTAAAAAAAAAATATCATTCGAAATTTTATAAGGCAGTAAAATTCGAACAAAGGCAGTGAAAATACACTCAACAATAGTTGGTGAAACCCTCAAAAATAGGGGAAAATGCGTGGATGGCAAACATCTTAAAAATCAATTTGAAGTTTTATTTCAAAGAGATTAATACAAGTCAAAAAATGCACATAAAAAAAACACAAATAATATTCGTGATCAAGGTTTCCGTCACAATCTCTGATCCCCTACGAACCCAGTGAAAAATCTAATTATCTATACCTGTAATAAAAATAATAAAAAAGAGAATTTTTTGGGGTCTACTTAAAGGCAATAAAAACCAGAAATACCATTGAAATTTTTGTCTGTTTGTCTGTCTGTCTGTGCACGTATCACAAAAAAACTATAAACTATATTCATCATCAGTAGTAGTTTATAGCTCTGGTCAACAACTAGAATAGTTTTTATTACAAATCCATTCACAGATCAAAAATGAAATCTTTATAAATTTGGTTATTTTATTTAACTTGGGTATTTTTGTTTAATTTGATGCCCTTTTTGCTTGAATCCGTAGAGTTCGAAACGTCGAAAAATAAAAATCAGGACACACTAACCCGACGCAGTTAATTTTAACGCTCGAAATTAAATTTCAAACATGCCAAGTTTTTACCAATTCTTTAGTAAGACTGACTACAGAAAGATCTTTAAACAATATCGGGCTTAGTGGAGTTCATAAAATTAGTTATGTTTTAGATTAATTAATTTTTTATTAGCAACACTATTATAAGCATGAATGAGACTGTTCTAATTCCCTTTTTTTATAAAATATGAAGTCCATGCATATGAAATCGCAGACACAATTAGTACAATAATATTTGTACTAATAATAATAATAATAATAATAATAATAATAATAATAATAATAATAATAATAATAATAATAATAATAATCATAATAATAATAATAATCATAATAATAATAATAATCATAATAATAATAATAATCATAATAATAATAATAATCATAATAATAATAGAAATTGTACTAATAATGATAATAATAATGCTAATAATGATAGTAGTATCAATAATAATACAATAATAAAGCCGATTATGAAATAAACGAAGAAAACGATAAATAAAATTGAATAATAAGTTTAAAATTTTTATTTTTGATTTATTTTACCCTCTTGTTTTTAAGTAAAAACTAAGCCTCTGCGGTAATTCTGTAATATTTCAAATATCATTTGCATTTTCTAAACATTTACTAACTTAATTTGCAGTTAGAGAACTACAAGTCAAATAATAAATATTTAATGAGTAAATAGTGCACAACCTGTCGGTAGATATCCGAGTATAAAAGTCAGTGTTGCTGTTTTTGACTTGTAGCATTAAAATAATGGCTTTCATTAAAGTCACATTTGTTCTATTAACTCTTCTTTTCATTGAAATCGAATTAAGTGAAAATTGTTTAGTCGTTCAAAACATTTTAGACATTGTTAACAAGTGCAATGTATCCACAATTTTTATTTTTCATAGTGGAAATTTGTATGATGAACAGATTCAAAATCAACTTGAACCAGTCCTGAAAGACTCAAGATTTTCAAAAAGTTTTGTTACTGGAGATATTAACAAAGTGTTAAATGGAACTCGAGACAATGTCGTTGGATTGATCGTGATGAAAGAAATAGAGTTAAAAATTTTAAAACTCGTGAATAAATATCTAAAAAGGTTTTTGCGTGTGAAACTGATTGCGATGTTCAACGCACGCAGTACAAATGGTGGAAAATTATTTCTAAAGTGGAGTTGGTTTATGGGATTCTTGGATACCATCAGTATTATTTTCAAAAAGGAAGACGAATTAGAAATTTTGATGTACCATCCTTATCCTAGATTTCGTATAGAGAGTAGAAATGAATCGGAAATTGATGATGACATATTTTATGATAAATTGAGGAATATGCATGGTTTCGTTATTAAAACAAAATTCGCATATGACCCGCCTTTTTCCTACATTTATAAAGACCATAGGAATAATCAACTTGCTTACGGAGGCTACGCAGGTAACGTGTTAATGGAGTTTGTGAAGAAACACAATGCCACATTACAAGGGGTTAACAACAACGAATACTCAATAGCCTTAGAACATGAAAAGATCCTCATGCTACTACACAACCGTACCATCGATGTGGCGTTCAATTCCTTTCCAGAAACCCACCATTTGCCTTGGATTACTACTTTCGAAAACAACCAATGGGTGATATTGGTGCCCACGGCAAAAAAAATGCCGATCTTCAAGTATTTCATTGCAATCTTTGATTGGACAGTATGGTGCACTCTCGCTTTTTCGGTAGTCTATATATCAGGAGCCACATCATTGGTGAATTACCTAACGCTGGGAAAGTATGACTTTGGAGGAGAAATATGCAATATTCTCCGCGGTATAATCCAAGGATCATTCAAAACCAAACCTTACAAACGAATGCTTCGCACCGTTTTCATTTACATGTGTCTAGTGAAGTTTGGATTCATAATGAATATCTCATACACTTCACATTTGTCCTCCTTTATCACTCTACCACCTTTCGAAGACGAAATTCAAACAATTGAGGATATTGCAAATCGAAAAATGAAAATTTTGATCCGCCGCTATGAATACGAGTTCTCCATAAAGAAATTCGAACACCTTCCGAAGGCATTCCTAGACTCTATCGAAGTCGTAGACCCATACACCTTTGAAAAGCAGTTAACTGACCTAAACACAAGCTACTGCTACGTGATAAGCAAAATGCAAGCAGACGCTTATTTGAATTATCAAGTAGTATGGGGTCCAAAAATTTTCCAAAAAATAAAAGAGACTCCCGGAACTCGACCTTATTTCTATCTTTTGGCTGCTAATTCGCCATATGTAGAAAAGATTAATGAGGTACATGCTCAACTGTTCACAGGAGGACTATTTCAACTCTTTAGGGATTATTATAACCTATTCGAACTAATAGACGAACATATAGGTTTGGATCGAAAAATGTCCTTGAAGCAAAAGTACGAGGTTCATAGATTCGTTCAGCTTAGGTGTAATCATCTTCGGGTCGCATGGATAACTTGCGGAATTGGTCTAAGTTTAGCTAGCGCCGTATTTTCTATTGAATTGATTTTTTATAAATTTAAAAACAAAGGGTATTCTAACGCTTTTCCATATATACCGTAAGTGCGTAAGCCGGGGTATATTTTTACATAATTGGTATAATCTGGATAGTCTACAGAAAACATGGGAAACATTTATTTTTTTATATATAGAGATAAAGAATTTAATTATTGGATTTTAACCAATTCTTGATTCCAAAAAAACTAAACAGCTTAGATAATTCTAATAAAAGATTTTGCTTAAAAAAAAAGATTTTAAAATATATAATAAACATTTTATATATCGAGTTCGATCTCCCAAATTTCTGTAAGATTTCTTGAATGTAAGCTAAAATTTCTTCTAAATTTTTGATCTTATTCCAGCATTTTTACACAAAATACAGTTAGAATATAAAAAATTAATTCATAACATTTAAAAAGAAAATTTTTTGACGTAAAAGTCAATGAAATATCAACTTTATCAAACGAAACAAAAGATACAGGTCTAAAAACACGAATAATTAATGCATTAAAAAAATGTGAATTATAACTTCTATTTTAAATACCTTTTCGAATAGAAGTGTATTCTCTTTAAATTGAACCCTTTCTTACAGGATTTTTGTATTACACTATTACAAGTAGTTTTTAGCGCAAAAATGTAAATAAAATCGGAACGATTTTTAATATATCACTTTATTATTATTATTATTACTATTAAATTGCCACGAAGGCAATTCTTCAAATTTCTTTAAAATAAGTTTTCCAGACTCACTTTATAAAAAATATATAAACTTATTGTAGATAAAGAAAGTAGATATTTAATAAAATACTTTTCAGTAAAAAATGGAAAAAATAAGCCTCTTATTAAAACTGTGATGCATATTTTGTAATTTACAAAAAAAAAAACAAATACCATATTATTTTCCAACAATTTATTGCTCACTGCATTTACAATAAAATTCTAAAATATCAAAGCTCGTTAATGTTTTTCTACATCGAATACTACTTCAGTGGAGTCCATGAGAATTCTTGTTCGTACATAGCGTACGCCATCCAGTACAGAAGATTGAAAAAGCCAAAGGACATTGGAAAGGCAACCCTTGCCACTTGGTCAATCAACGACACACTGTTGATATGTCTGTTTCCTATAATTATATTATTAAAGTACTTGTATCCAAATAATTTCATTTAGGCCTATACCTTGCATTGAGGCTTCTCGTTCTCGTTGTTTTCGAAATTTATCATCTCCTAAAATGCATAGCCATATTTGTCGCCATTTTGATAGCATTGGTGGTTCTGTTTGGGTTGTTCTCTCCATGGTAGAAGCATGCGAAGATGGGGATTTGAAAATTTGTGTTGGATCCTTCGAGTAAAAAAAGTTTTTGAGTGTAATATTTCCCTTATAGAATAGTAAATCATTTACGTTATAAATTGGACACACAAGTGAATTTTTTCGTCGCAAACTTGTCGAACGTTGTGGAGAGTCTCGCATGGAACTGTGTCTACTGACGGTTGACCCACACCCCACTTCCTCAACCATTTCCTCTATGTCCTCCCATTCGTCCTCACTTATTGGTATTTCACCACTACCAACCTGTTTATAAAAATAAACCATTTTAAAAGATTAATTCTATAATTAAGACAACTAAATAAATATTAATTCAGAAAATTAAAAAACGAAGTAAATAAAATTATAAAATAGCAAAAGATTTACCTTTGTAAAGTAGTGTACACCTGCAAATTCCAATAATGTAGCGATGCAGTAGAAGAAACTCATGAGAAGAAACCAATCTAAGGCTGTTGCATATTTAACTTTTGGAAGATCCGTCCTTGAGTCCAGGCTGATTGTAGACAAAGTAAGGACGGTTGTTATACAAAGACCCACTCGATCGCTGGTTGCTTCTCGGTGTATCCAAAATGAAACCCACGACAGGACAACGATTAGAATGCAAGGCACGTATACCTGGGAAGAAAAGAAAAATATATATAAGGACATTTAAATGGTAAATGGTAATATATTTTACACAAAACAGAAATCAGGTGGAATTAAATTTGTTTAAAGGGATTATGTAACTATCGAAAAAGTGTTAATGTTTTTCAAGTCAAAAAGTTAATTCATATTTCCACGTAATTCAGTGTCATATACGACTTGTACAAATATTAGACCTAGATAGACCTACAACGACAAATCACACTACAAAGTATGTCATATCTCTTAAATGTTATTTCAATCGATTTTGAGATATGTTTACGGTCTGGAAATTATTAATTTGAGCACTCACTGAATTATTGTTAATAAAAAGCTATCTGATATTTCTAGAGGACCTAGAACTTTTAAATTTAGTACATGACATCAGCTTGGAATACATACAAAAAGGAAAGTCCGAACTCGGTTAAATATGAATTATTAGGGTGAATAAAGTTTAAAAAAGGTTTTTTTTTAAATCTCAATAAGATAAGGTTCATTTTTATTACCACATGGGTGTTCAGTATTTTAAAGTGTTGAATAATAATCGTGTAAATCTCAATTTAATATTAGAAGGATAAAAGGAGGGCAGAACGAAATTGAATTTATGGAACCTCGATTTCTAGACCCTACTGTGTCTACTCTTACAAACTAAAAACAGCAAATGTGTCTGATTGCTTTTCCAAAAGTACTGAAGACTCACTAAGAGCATTGAAAAAACTTGAACAAAATTTCTAACAGCTAAAAGATCTTCGATCCTAAGTGATGATAACTGTCTATTACCCGTCTAAAAAATGTGTATTAAATTATTTATTAGTGAACCGTACACCCCTAAAAAGCACTAAAATTATAAGAATAAACATTTTAGTATTTAATTCTTAAATCACGTTCCATAGGTTTTAAAAAATCAATTCAGTTGTTTGATAATAAAATAAATATAATTACACAAGGTTTTTCTATTAGACTGTCCCATTTTTCTTTCCTTTTATCTCATAGTACAAAACTACTATTTTATTTGACCTGGGGCACTTGAACAACTGCAAAAGCCTTATTGGCTCGGAATTAGAATTTCATCAATCTTTCAAGCAATCACTCAACCCCTTTTATAGGTGCAAGCATATTCCCCACTGAATAGAAATTTTTATTGAAAGAAACTATTACATGCGAATTCCTAGGAGGATTTGTATGGATTCATTCAAATTAATACACCTTTTCAAAACACTCAGATATGTATCAGACTTTAGGCATGCTCTATTACTTGGAAAAATACTTTTACTTAATAGATCAAAATTAATAGTATTTGGGTCTTAGCCTTTTCAAAGTAGCATCACTCACAGGCTTTTTGGTCCGATTCAAAGATACACAGTGTCGAAAGTCACTGGTGAATATTTTAATACTAAAGGTATTTAAAATTGGACATGATTTGATATTTACATCTTCGTTCGATTTGGCATTTATGGCAAAAACCAAATTTTAAAGGCTTGAAATAATTAGCATTTAATTTTAAATTTAAATTCATCGATGGTAGAAAAACGCACTGAAGGAGTAAATCAGTTCTATAAAACGTGTGCTGGTGTGTGCCCAATAGCAGTTGAATATTATCACGCTCTTTGCCACGTAAAATATGATAGCCGTAACACGACCTTTGAAGGAGTCCATTTGACTCGGCACTCTTTTGCGGTCCTCACACGGTAGGATTATTTGGTGAAAGTGAAAACTCCCAGTTGATGTGGAGGACCATACCGGATCTGCTTCTAGTTGTTATTAATGCTGTCCCCTTGAAACCAATCAATGGTCGAGCAATGACGTCGACGGGTGAGGTGCACGGGGTCAAGGGTTTGATTGGGGTCTCAATGACAGAGACCACCTCGGGGACACTAAATAGCTCCTAGTGAATGAATATTGAGCGCTGTCACAAGAAAAGGGCATTATTAGAATTAATGTTTTGGCCATGCGAGGGTATTCCGAAATGTATTCGAAATAATGTGATATTCTGAAAAGCTTGAAAAACCATACACTTGTGGCTCAGGTTATAGAGTATAAATTTATTTTCAGTTCTTTAAGGATGATTTTTTAGAAAACAATTTAAAGGAAAAATGAGAGAAGTCTTTTTCAACAGTACACCAAGGCCAAACCCCTTTTAAATTTGTTTTAAGATAAGTAACTCAAGCAATAGGTCCAGATTTGTAGGCCAAACCTACTAATACTATAAAGAAATAAAAAAATAATCGGAAAAGAAAAGCTCTGTCAAAATAATACTTTCTAATATCGAAAAACATGTAAATCGCATGTAAATACACTATTCTCTCATAAACATTAAAAAATACGCAAGGTAAAATTTAAATGAAAATATTAATTTTGCAATATTTTTATTAAAATGATGAGAATGATTCGAACCACAATTAAGCGTTGCAATAAAAATATTTCAAAAAACGAATATTTAAAGTCATTTCAATGATAATTATATACATACAATTTTATTATATTTTTTTAAATATGAACTTTTGGAAATAAGACCTTATCGTTCGTTCTTTCAATCGATAGGTAAAGGTGAGTAAAATATTGTGCTACAATTGTAAGCCAAATTATCTGGTTGATGAGTTTCTTTTTCACCTCTTTGTAAAAAGTCTATAGATCAAATACTGCAGGGAACTTCGTCCTCAAATTTTAACATAATATTCTTGACACTCCATACTTTTCGAAATTGGAAAAACGAAAGTTCATTTTTTTTTAAATTTTAATCCAAAGTGACCCTTGTGGAGATATAAATTTTGTGGAACCCATAACTTGAGGTCGTCTATTATGCATAGAATTCCTTTTTAAGATTAGAAATACAAAATGTTGACGATCTTTAAAAGTATTATTTAATTAATAGAATATTATAAAAATCGCAGATGAATGGCTTTCCATTATAATATATCATACAGAAAAAATTAACTTTTTAAGATAAACAACTTCTTTAAATTATTATTCATACAAAATAGACTACTAGCAGTCGAACAGTTAAAACCATAGTAACAATTGTGGAAAAGTCAATTATATGGATATAGAAACATATTCCAAATATTCGTATGAATTGTGATCCTTTTTTAAAAAGGGGTTGTCATAAAAAACACGAACACCAGTTTTTAAATTGTGTGATTTATTCGTGATTCACTTAAATAACTTTAGATAAAAGTTCTATGAACCTCGATCTTTTCTGGATCATTGTTTTATATGAAAAAAAGTATATCAATTTCTAAGTAGAAAACCCATTCTGTGCCACTAAGAAGTCTTTTCAGAATGTGATCTAGTTAGCCAAACTTTAATATGTTACCCTAACTCTACTAGAAGACCTAATTAGAACCTATCTAGAAAAATAAGTTTTTCTATATAGCCCTTTCGAAATCAAAAATAATTCAATAATATTTAACCTACTCCAGCGAAAAAGAGAAATTCTATATAAATACTAATCTAGTTTCAACGTAGACGTTGAAATCCTTTAAAATTAATATCAAATTTACTTTATACAAAAAGCTTGTATGAAAGCAAACAACATTTCAAACTTTCAAAAAATTGTTATTAAATTATTTTTATAATATAGTAGTACTTTTCTCTTCTCAATCTTCTCAATAAAAATTCAAAAGAGGTATGTTTTAAATTGCATTTAATCATGTCATATATACCAACAGCCATGCATTTATCTGGCTTTGTATCACAAATCATAATTTTTTTTATTACAAAATGACGAAGACCTATTTACATGCAAAAAAGTAATAATCTTGGAAAGGTATGGTATCACGTCCATAATAAAAGAACTCTCTTTCTCTTACTGCTTTATTTTTTTCCACATTAATTACTTAGTAGGCAAGATAACTTTAACATTCTATATGGAAGAATTATTTTTTCCTAAAAGAAAATTGTTTTTCCTTATACAATTTTATCAAATTCCCTTATCAAGTTCCCATTAAACTTTTGTAGTCCCCAAAAATTAAGAAAAAATAATCTCACTTAATTACCCTTGATATAGAACGTGCAAAAAATGCGGAAGGGTTCGAAATAAACTTACTTGAATAAGAAAATATCCTGTATGGCGCTTAAGATTAAAAGCGACATGGAGGACAGAGAAGTCCCCTTCCCGGCGGGTAAAGGTGAAGTTCCTGTGCGGCATACTAATTAAATCAAATTGGTTTAAGGTCATCCCAGGCACAAATGTGACTGCTTCATTGCTATGCCATTCGTAGACCAATTGTCTGGTTGTGTATGCGTCTGGAACAATACAAAAATGCAATAGGAAAATGTTTGTCCTTCGGTTATGGTTTGGATAAGTAAGATCTAGATTTTATTAGTTCCGGATATTTATGCTATGAGAATTATACGAAAATACCAGAAAAAGTATTAATTTCTTTCCTATCTCTATAATTAGTAGGTCAGTTACAATAAAAATGCATTTGATGAAAATGAAAATGGTTACTGTATTTTTTGTAGTATCTTACAACTTCCAATGATAAGGGGACACGACTGACGATCCATTGGAAAATTTCTTAACTCCATAGGACACGTAGCCTTTATCGTCAACCTGTAAGATATTTTATCTATTTATTTTAATATATTCCATTCAATTAAATATTCTAGTACAATGTTTCTAATAAATTTTTAGTTTTATTATTATTATTACTTTTATTAGTTTCATTTTTTAATGTTTGTAGTCATAGCATGGTTATCACTAAATTAATATTTAAACCCAATTTTCACTAGAACGAACTCTACTTAAGCAAAGAGAAATTCAATAGTCACCTCCCACAAACGAGCACAAACAGAACATAATCCATTTTTATTTTCTAATTTATTTTGTTACCTCATGGAGTAAAGAATATCGCCGTCTTGGCTTAACCTTAGCAACTTGTTAGGAACGGTGATGGTATGGATATGTGACTGCTTTCCGTTGTAGAAGTAGGTGTCTGGTCGCCAAATTTTATCCAACATCTGGAAAAGATCCCATATTTAAATAAAAATACTAATAAAATAATCATTTTACTTTTATGCTCAATGATAAACTTTTTATGGGTCCCTTGAAACTTAGTCGCTTGTCTCTCCAATACTGGCGGAAATAGCAATCCATTGAATAGTCCATGTCTAGTTCGGATACCGGTCCCATGCTACGGATTAGCATGTTTGTCTTGACGATTGTAGGAACACCTTTTGAGGACATTAAAGAGGTCTTCAAGGAGTGAGGATTAGGAAAAATGAGAAATTTGGTTATACCTTTTCCATGGGTGGGTAACTGCGATTTTTCATAGCTCTTCAGCAAATTCTCGAGGATGATTGAGATGTTCTTACTGAGAACATCGTTCGGTGCAGTTCGTTTTCTCATCATCGTCTTTGCCGGATGGGTTCCATTTTGGAGCCCATTGTGGGTCTCGTTCTGCATACCTGTCTCTGCCTCAGACAAAGGATATCGCGTCGTATGGAATGTCTCATAAATTCTCAATGCAGGCATAGTCGGCAATATTCGTTTTGGTGATAAAGTCGCTAAAGTAGCTTCAATCACCTTCCTATCACCTTCGATATCATTGTACTGGAAATTGCCTGAGCGACTAAAAGCAAAAAGAAAATAATAAAACAAAAAGGGTGTGTTTTTAAAAAGCCCACAAAAAAGCCCACAATATTTTCTTCTAATAGTCCACACCCAATTCTGGTTTTATACGATCGATACGTTCTTGAAGGAAATAACTCACATGTAAATAAGATTCGTTTAAAAAACACACTACTCTTAAGAAAACCTGAAGATTCATTCAAAACCTAAAAGATCAGCATAATACTATAAAATTTAATCATTTTTAGTTGCTTGCACCTTTTATTTCGTTAATATTCAACATGTATATAAAAATGGTGTATAAGAGTTATGAACTAATGAAAATTTTTAAATATAAGTTTATTGTTATTTTCTTCTAAATAAAAGCATAATTGTTAAAATATTGTATTTTATTTATTTTTCTTAAGAAACGTGTTGCTAGCATATACATTTTTTTTGCAAACACAATGAATTTTTCTTGGAAAATAGTACGGCCATGTTAAATCAAAACAGATCAGAATAAAATTCATGTTTTAATTCGTGTTAAATCAAGACCATATAGAAAAATCTCTTGTAGAAAGAGATTTAGATCTATGTAATTCTAGTATTGGTTTTACAATATGGCTGAAGGAATATATAGAAAATTATTCTTAAGATTGAAACGTTAACGTTCAATAAGTTAAACTTTTTCAAGAAATGTGGAAAGAAAATTTTCTTATCTGGGAAAATCAATTTCTTATCCATGCTAAAAATAGTTATAAAACTTTTATTTAGTGTACATATTTAATTTCTGACCTGTCGTTAAACTGAGCACCAGGAGGCTCCTGAACAGCAGATGACGTAGTGCCTTCCGGTTGAGTGGGAACAGTTTGTACGCCGATGAGTCCGAACAACGTAGCAACCCTGGAAAGAGGAAAAAACCCTTCAGGTTGGAATGGACACCTAATTTGAGGAGAAAAATAATATCAGCTACTTGTCCTATTCAGTGACCCGTAGCTTACATATTTTCTCACGTCTTTACAAACAGGAATGTCCGCAATTTTCACTTTCTTCCTTCCTAGTCTCTTCTGTAGCGTACTGAGTAAAGCAAGCGGACAGGACAACTTATGGCCGCATTACCCCGACCAGCGGCGAAAATGGTGTCCCTTTGTTTTCCAAAACAGCGCTTCGTAAAAGGATAATACGGATCCCTTCTTTATTCGCCTAGCACTCTCGCCTTTATAGTCTCTACGTGCTTGTATTATTGTAACAAATGTATACTGCGTCCGGCCACTCTAATTGAGAGAAAAATGGCGCCAACTCCGCGTGATTCAATTGGCCATAAATCTTTTACGAGTTTAAGAAAACCCACTTGTTGAGAAGTTATTTCATTTCTGGATGACCAAAAACTTTTATTCTACTTGTCCTGGAATATTTTGAAATAAACCAGAAATCATGTTCTATTAATTTGTAAGCACCGAAACTGTGAGATTTCATAAAAGAAATCATCAATAATGGGCTCAATGATCAAATGTTAATTAAAGGAAAAAATTGAAGTTTTTTTTTTTTTGGCAGGAGATACAAAAATTAAAGGTGAGTATGTTTTAATAAAATAAGCAGTAGTTCTTGTTACAAATTTAAAAATATTTTTATTTATTACGCATTTCATAAAAGCCTGTTACTTTTATTTGAAGCTGTGAATTAAGCTTATTTATTCATGTCGTATATGCTACGGTTAAGGGATTTTGCATTTATATCCACAGCTCCAATTTTTGCCTTATAATTGCAAATTTATGTTTATTTATCTTATAAAATTCACGCACTATCGATATTAAATTTTTCATGAACCTTCCACTCAAAATAAATATAAATAATAAATCTGATATATGTTTTTGAGTTCTTTACACACGGTCATGAATACATCCAAAAGTTCATAATAAAAACGAAAGTGCAGCCGAGTGCGAATCAGATTCGTTCTAGTATTTTATTACTGACTTATATAAAAATTATTTTGTGGAAATCGACAAGCACAATTATTCCAAATTATTTTCAGCGAACCTTATTCTCATCTACCAAAAAATGATCTTGGGTTATGCCATTATCCCACTTAATCTAGACTTCATCATCAACATTCTTGAAATTTCATTTTTCGAAAATACGAATGATTTTTGAAAAAATTTACGTTACAAAATAAATAAATTAATTAGACTTGTACTTCAATAAGCTTTCAAATATTATTCAATGTAATAGCCTTAAAATATCTCTTTTGCCTCCCTTCCATTTTCTAAAACTGACCTCCAAGTTTGCAATTGACCTCGTTAGAATTTATGTTTGTAATTGGACCGCAACTTCCTAGAACATTGCTAATTGCTAACAAGTATAAAGAATGGTTTAATTTTATTTTATTTAAAAATGAATCCCAAATTTCAAATTTATAAATAAAATTAAGAAATTAAAATTGAATGGTAGCAGAAATATTTAACAGATTACTATTTTTAAGTCAACATTTAAAAATCCGTGATTATTCTTAAATATACGAAATAAAATCGATGCTATACGAAACAAATTTCAAGTATTTACATATAAATTGAACTAACTTAAAGTTTAATACTAAAAAGTGAAAATTTCAAAATGTACCAAGAAACAGGTTTTTAAAACTCAAATTTAGAAATGACTATTTTCAGAACCAAATACTCAAAAGTTCTAGCAACACCGAATTTTAATTTTTAGACTTATGAATTCTGGAGTAACATATTTTGATGACTGAATATGTTTTAATAGGGAATTTTTTAATGTATATTATTTGTTTATTTACTTTTATTAGATTGATCACATTGATTTTAAAAATAAGTCTTTTAAATTAATCGTAGAAAATAGAAAATGCAAGTATATTTATCTTTTGCTATTCCTGTGCACACAACTCGCAGTTCTACTATTGTTGATTTTTGCTGAGCTCATACTGATTTCCTTTCGCACTTCCACTTCAACAAAACGTCCCTTCGTTAGGTGTTCCACGTAATAAGTACCTACCTGCAGGCTTTCCAATTTGGAAATGTATGAAAAACTTTCTCATACTAAGCAGACTCCAGTTCTGATTTAATCCAAACTATGGATTTGAAATGCGGAGGTGACAAGCACGATAATCCTCTATTCGCAAGGGCGCATCTATTGAAATCAATACGCGGTCTCGACATGGCAGCAGCCTGGAGCATACCCTCTAGAAAAAAGGAACATCATATCTTATACTTAGGTGTAATGAAGATTCATCTTGTCTTGTTAATTAACCCCACCAACAACAAAGAGATAAAAAAAAAATGAGGAGGATATATCTCAGGTAGAAGCGGCAACCCACTTCTCACCGCGAGTGAACCTACATTAGAAAATTGCAAGTTCGACGTGTTGGGCAAATTACGCCACGTCGGTCGTGTACGTGCCCACGTCTTGTGTGAATAATAAGCGTAATGAAAACTTCATTGCATCTGCTTTACTAAAGGATCCCGAAGGATTTCAAAGGTTTAAGACGCAAAGATTTTAGGCAACAGGATTTTACCCAAAAATTCTTGGGATTTTTTTCGGGTATTTTAAATATTACATACAATGATGATATAAGAGCTTGTACCGAAAAATACTTTAAATATTATATCAGAATTTATTACAGTACCTTTTCAATTTAAATGGAATATATACAAAAATATAATTTGATGATATGATTTATGTTATACTAATTGAACTTTCAGATTTTACAGTAGTTTTCAGCACAACTGAAGCCCCTAAAACCAGGATTACGCTTGTGTTATACGCTCTTAGATTAAAATTTAGTCCATCTAGTAGAACAGAGCTAGTAGCTTTATTTGCCTGTTATATGGACTAACTTTAATACTAACCCTTCTATACTGGCTAAATTTGAAGCTAAGTCAACATAACATACGATAGGACCTGATTTTCAAAAATATTACTCATATATTTAACAAATTACAAAATCTAAATCAATAATACTCATTTTGAAAAATTCTTTCGCCCATGTTTGAAATAAATTTATAAAAAATAGTTAAATATTTATGATATTGAATTTTAAGATTGAGTTGTAAAAGTTTTCTGCTTCAGAAATTTTAGAAGCTTTAGTCATAATGTGTTTTTGCGACAATTTTACATATTAATTGTCGAAAGGCAAGGATTATTTGACTTTGACGAACCCTTTTCACTTTTTTCTATTTTTATTCTGTTGTAGCGAACCTTTTTGTATATTAAATTTGTTTCTCCTCTGCAGTTCCATACGCTAGTCCCGAATATTTTAGGGTCCTTCTTGAATGGTAACAAAATATTAACTATTCTCGTTTAAACATTTAAATAAAATATTCCCTATGCTAAAAATAGTAGAGAAATATCTCCCTCATTTTCGTAAAGCTATGCATTTATGAAAGCATTAAAGTAAACAGATAGATTCATTTTTGTCCTCGGAATTGCTCACTTCACTGTTAAAATCTGTGCATGCGAAAAATAAGAGGTTTTACCTCCTACCCGCCCCCTTTAAGAACTTACATGGCTCTTAAAAAAGTCCTCGAAATTATTCTGTATGGAACTTGACTTGTTCCCTATTCAAGAACGCCAGAACGGCTTGAGGACTTAATTGCCGCAAAAAAGGTTATCACTCGTTGGAGTGTTGTCTGAACATTTTTAATTCCCCACGATTAGCACGGAATGTCCGCACTTTTCGAAATATTGCTATAAATGGAAAAATCCAAGTAATTATTTTAATAATTGTTGTATTCTACATTAAAATGGTATATTATAAAGTTTTTGCTGTATGATCGAATAAGGATTTAGTATAAAACAAGATTTTAATCCAACCGCATTATCTGTTGACTTTAATAATAATTGATTATCAAGGAAGGAATTGAAATTATATTCCCCACCAGAAGCAGCCCGACACCACATTTTAAATTTTAAAATGCTTCATTGTCCCGATGCAAATACGGTGCCCTTTATTCCAATTTACTTGCCATAGAACTCATTAGAGAGCTCCTCTTTCTGACGTGGACCAATGCGAAGTTTATTCTTTTTAGGCAAAGAATTTATTGAAGCAGCAGGATTCCCTTCAACTACGAGACAATCGTAACTGCCTCCTTTTAGGATGAAAACCTCGTTCTTTTCAAAGCGAAACTTTTGTTCTATGTAGATTCTGAAAATTACGTAACCGTCTCTACTCCTTGGTGCCCTTAAAAATTCATTTATATGGAATAAAAATTGTAAATAGAAAAAATTCTAATAACCGAGATTTAATCTAGTTTTAGATGAATTGTAGATAATTTCTGATGTTTTTCGCTAAATTGAAAATATATTTTTTCTACCTAAATATGATGAAGATCTCTAAAATCATTTGTTTATTTATTTATTTATGTGTACTTCAATTTGTATTTAGATATTTTGGTTAATAAAATAGAAAAGTTTTTAGGAGGTGCTTATATGAAAACTTAATCCATTCACACTCTTATCCACATATGTGGATACTTGGTTTAAATTGTATTATATTATTTTTTGAATTCAATTCATTACTGAAATGTTAAGGTTGTTGTATATTAAAAAACAACAACAAATAACACAGTATAAAATATATGGAAAATTTTAAGCAACCCAAAAGACCCAGTGTGTAAATCAACACCGTAGAGTATATTTTAGATAACTTTTTTAAATTGTAAAATTTCTTTTAGAAATAAAAATTCTTCTATTTTTACTGAAATATTTTAAACTACAATATTAAAAATTGTTTGTCTTTATCTGATCATTCCGGAAGTTTTTTGACTAAGGGTCGTACTTATTTTTTTAATTAAATCGCGTATATACACCTTTTATATAGGATTTTGTAGTGCTGAAAGCAACAAGCAAGTCATATTTCTTTTCCAACTTACACTTATTATCTTTTGTATATAAATGGTCTAATCTGTGAATTTTGGCATCCTAAAAATTTCCAATGACCTCTGTCAATCGTTAAATTTGCTAATTCGACAGTAAATAGGCCTTCGCGAGCTGTTTTTGTGTTCGATACGGCTTTTTAGCCCACCAGCTCCGGCCGAAGCGGCTAATGTCCAATTCGGTAAAAATACCGCCGAGGAATGCCTGGAGAAGAGCATTCGCCGGGAGCATCTTACCAGATAGAAGTCATTACATTAATAATTAATTGGGCAACGTACAGGCCGCGAATCTTCGGTCGTCCAACCGTAAACTTGTCTAATCTCATCGGCCGAAAGTCGATTAACTGGGGAGCATTATTTCCGCGCTCGCGGCCATAAAATATGCGTGGCTGGCTTTTTGGAGCCGTGTCCTAAAAGCATTCGCCGGGAAATTTGTCGCTATTCGGCGTCTTCGAAGCGTGCAAAAGTGGTTCTTATCAGCGGAACCGAGAAGTGCGTGCAACTCCTTCGGGAGGCTGCGACAGTAAAGCAGTGTGAATTTCTTCCACTACGGGAATTTTTGAACGGAGCATTTTCTGGCGCGATGTAACGCCCCTTCGCCGCTTTTCACAGGCAATCTGTCGACAGCATAAATCAGGAAATTGAAATTCCTGTCAAGGAATTATGTTACATTCCCCAGTAATCTAGGAATAATGCCAGCGGCGCAGCTACGACATAGTTCGTTAAGAATTTTAATGGTTAATGGTGACAATTCTCAGGTAATTCATATCATCCCGAGGGGATGTCTACATTGGTCGTGCTTTGTCTGGGAAATTTTTTACAGTCTTGTAAGTCCACACCATGGCACGAAATTCTGGGGTATGTGTTAAAGACCGTATTATACTTAGACTTTAAAATTAAAATGAACTTGTATGTAGCAGACAATTTGACCTTTTTTAGTTCAAGCTATGATTCTTTCGAAACAACTTTGCGCCTCCTTCGAACAGTTGTATACTTTTTGATAAAGATTTAAAGCATATATACAATATTTTTATGTAAGCATATACTTACATATCGTTAGGATACAAAAGTATAATTTTTGCTCTTTATTTATATTGTTAAAGTTATGTAAAATTGAAAAAGAAACCTAAATGTTACGATAGTTTGACAAACTAAAGAATAGCCTCCTTTGCAAAGAATTGTAATAATAAAACTTTTAACTAATCCTTGAATTGATTAACTAATTGCAAAAAAATTTGTCCTCACGTTCGATTAAGGTCCGCTTCTTTTAAAAGCGAACTCAAAACCTCAAAAATTGTTTTAAACTAACAATAAACGAAGTGGTTTAATTTTTTGCAAAATTTTGTTTCAATTTCCATATAGTAACCTTTCTTCGACAAATAACGCTTTAACTTTATTATTTCTTCAAATTTCGACACTGCAAACCTGTAATTCCTGAATACGAAATACGTAAAAAGATCCCTTTTTCAACATATACAATCCTATACTCACTTTATATTTTAAAAACTAACAAAATTATGAAAGTAATTGCTTAAATCCGTGTACATCTAAATTTATATTTAAAATTCTTAAAAATCGTAAATTCTTTATGAAACCAATCAGTTTTGATATCTATTGGTTGAAGACCGTATAAATTATTTAAAACACTTTTTTTAAATACAAATATTTTATAAAAATATTCTTAATATATATAAATATAATTACACTATTCACAAAAAAATTAACAGCGAGTTTCGTTCTTGTTTACCTAATTTCTAAAGTAATAACACAAAAATTAACAAAGTGTCAATAAATTTCGATATCGAAAACAAAACACTGCGCCGCACAATTTCTGCAGTAAAAAGTGCAAAAAATATACCCTTTTTGGAATTAGAATTTTAAAAAATGTTCGTAAAATTGACAGAAATTATGAAAATGTTTAAATGAACACTGTTGAAAACTCACTTCCAATCTGACAAAAGAGCAACATCAACATATAAAATTAATATGCGTTCTATAAATCAAATGCACTATACGCGCCTATCTCTCACTCGTGCCTAATAAGTCCTTATTCATCGATCCTTTATGATTGAATATGCTGCCTGCGAATTGACTAGATATATCTAGTTAGCATAAACCACATACCAATCAATTCCACATTAAGGGTTGTTAAGAAATGTCGAATATTAATTATGAATTTTGATAAAATTTGATTTAATTTGTCTGTTCTAAGCACCATCCGAATTTTTCTAATTATAATACGAAGAACTTTTACCTGTTAATATTTTTTACTCGGGTTTTGAACGTGCTTACAAAGCGATACAGTTCTATAAATACAATTTAATCGCAAAGAAATTGGCAAGGTAAAAAGGCAAAAATCGATTCCCCATTCCACCAAAATAATTAAGAATTTAAAGGTTAACCGGTATGATTAAGCCTAGGTGACTTAAAATGGAATTAAGTGTATGAAAAGCATGAAAACGTGAAAACCTCTTTCTGTGTACAAAAGCCAAGCCACAGAGGGAAAAATTCAAAAGGCTCTACTGAAAATGTCCCCCATATGAAAAATCGGCTGCAAAGTTTTATTCACGTAAACAGCCTGAGTAAGATTTCAGAACATGCCGGGCTTGGAATGACTCCCGAACCCCGGGACTGGCTAAGCAACGAACACAAGGGCTCACGCGGTAGAGAGATCAAAGAAGGCTGTTGATGTATCTGATGGAGAGGGCTTGGTTGCGTACGCGATTTCTTTGGAAAACGCTTTGACTTGGAATCAAAAGCAGACGTCATTTGTTTATTTATTGTTAATTGCCCTACGTTTAGTTAGTTGCGCTGTCCTCTAGTTAAGTAGTAGTAGAAAATACCATCCTTGTCTAGTTCTACTTCTACTGTTTTCAGCCAGTTGCTCAAAATTCAATAGTATAAAAACGCTATAAAATTAAACATTAGAAATAAAATAAAATATCTAGTTAATGATTTAACAGGATCTTCCTTATTTCTAATTATATTAGAAATGATAGATTAATTTAACTAAAAAATTATTAAATAAGCGTGGTACATTTTTGATGAAAGCACATATGACTTTGATTTTGGATGCAAGAAAAAACTCCGTGTGGTTTCGTATATTAAATAATAAAACAAATTACAATTCTTAAAACCTAAAAACCAACAAGCCGATGAAACACCTAAAGAGCCAAGATTATCTATCACTGTAAAGATTACCTCGTCTGCACCAATAAATCCGTAACGAGTCTGAGCATCTTAAAAGAATTTGCTTGCCTGAAGTACACACCCTTATAAACTACTGGCACTTCATTTGCTTTGCGGTAGCACAATTCAGCAGCATCTTTCCGTATTTATTCTGCCTCGAACCCTAAACTATCATTTGCCTTATGCCTTCCAGATATTCACCTCCAGGTAGCAATTCCAACACCGAAAACTAACCAAGGTATATATTGAGGAGACAACAAACATAATATTGGCCTTTTTAGAACTTTACAACGGCTATAGCCTCTGGGCATTGCTGTGACAAACCTTTGAGTTCGTCTAGTAAAAAAATTGGCTAGTACCTATATAAAGTGCATCTAGCGTGATTATGTTTAACATCAAATATCCTTTGACTTCTGTTTGCTGAAAGCTTGCATCAGAGACCCTAGTGAAAAAAATTTTTTAACAATCTTAAAATTGCACCTCGGTATTTTGAGTGCTTGTAAATAGACTTAATGTACGTTATCTGCTCTACGGCGACTTTAGAATATTTTATCCTTGTAAATTCCCCCGAAAATTCCTGACGTGCCCTTTTAGCTGAAAATCCTGCTATGACTTAATAACTCACATACATAGTTCATACGGTATTCTATTAGGTCATTTTTTCATGTTTTTATCCCAATGCTGCTAAGGTAGGTTTACAAGGTAAGAAGATTATTAAATTTTCTGCAGACAAAATTGGATCTCGTGACCATTTTAGATTAATTAAATTCCCAATCATTTCGTATTATTCAATTAATTAAATTCAACCCGAAATAAACTTAGGTATGGAAAAATTCAATTTATCATAAGGTACTGGAATCCTAAGGGACGAAAATGCTTAAAGACAGAATTTTATAAAATTTTATGCACTTTTTTGCTCATCCATGATACCTTTAAATGAGAATTCAAATTCTACCTCAAAAATGTTTTCAAGAAAAATATTTACATATTTCTACGATAATAATAAATGTAGATAAAATTCAAAATATAATGAGGGAGACCTTAAGTATCTTGCATAATAAAATGATTTTTAGAAAGATTAAATGTGAGATTGATATAGTAATGCAAAAAGTTGCGATTAAATATACTTAAAATTGATAGAGTTCTTAAATCAGTTGGCCGCATCTTCTAATTTCTCTTAAGTATTAGCATTATTTATTTTTGTCCGTGAATTAAAAAATGCCTTTTAAATATTCCCTTGAACTAAGCTAGAGCTGGAAGATGCGAATTGAATGGTTAAGTGAATAAAACTTGTATAAGCATCTTCAACATATAAAAAGAAGAATATGCTATTTGAATGGAAAATCGCCTGTAGACACAACACATTATTTTCTTGTGCTGTCTCACAAAAGTTAATTCTAATAGTGTTTCAGACAGATGTACACTTCCTACGCAGCAATAGCTGCTGCAACTGAATGAACTTGAATGGCAACTAGAAGGATTTTTTCTTCTAGAACAATGTCGTCGTTGCAGCTGATGGATGTGGACTACTATAGCAATTCAAAACGAGAATATAATGCTTTCTCCACAAAGTAAAGTTGCATCAATCAAAAACAATTATATGAATATTTTATATTTAATTCTTAGAATTATAAAATATATTTTAGCAGGACAAATTTTGAATTATCAATGAATCATGAATCAGACAAATTTTGAATTATCTTTTAAAAGCTTGAAAAATTGGATATGATTTTTCTTTTGAACAAATCGATTTTTTATTAGTAAGTAATATTTCTTAAACTAAATTTAAAAATAAATGACAACCAAATTTGAAACTTTAGAATGGTTAGTTGTATATTCACTTTTCAGTTGCTAGTTATTTTTCAACCCGGTTATGTTTAAAAAGTTAGGATCCTATAATTCAAGTTATTAATTTTAAAGAAGTTATGTACGTAACAAGTGCGTCCGATCACAATAAATATTTCCAAATATGAGAATTATTATTGAAATCTGGCAGAGATCAGTGCACATATCAAATTCAAAGCACATATGCCTATTTGAACTCGTTTTTTCTGAAATTAAATTCTATAACCAACTTTTCTGTTATTATCGATAGTATTTTGTTAGTAATTTATTAACAAAAAAGAACAATTAGTAAAAAAAATATTTTTAATTATTTAATATTTTAAAGCCTGTATTGGATTTTTAAAAATTGTAACAATTTCTATTTGTGGATTTTACTTTTTAAATGCACCAACTGCTTTAATACGGTCATATTTTTATAAATTTCTTCTAAATAATTGTTTACACTGTTTGCTATTTACTTAACTAAAAAATACTTCTAACAATTATTACTATGAATCTACTTCTATATTAGTTTTTAAATAATAAAAGTCTTATAAAATGTTGTCGTACAAATTCGCCAGTATCACTCGTTAAAATATTAATCATACAAGTATATTATCCGTTTATTTAAATCGGTATTATGCGGCTTTTTTATCTCCAATGTACATTTACATGTTCAAAAATGCAATGTATAATTTTTCAGCCACATTTTCAACTCGCCGCACACACAAAATTAAATCACCAAACACTGGGTATTACATTTAAAACGATTCAATGGCTTGATGTAAAAGGGATTCTGAGGTTTTTTTAACCTTTTGTACAACTTCTCTACAAAAAGTCAATTGATAGCATTTAATACAAAAATATATGATAAATCATTAAAGTGCACTTTCTCTGTAAACAGAAAGGTATCTACTGAAAACAAACTGATTCAAGATGGATCCCTGTACTGTAAAGGTATCTACTGATAACAGACTGGTTCAAGGTGGATCTTATCCCTGTACTTAAATTAAATATGCATAATTCCATATGAACAACTGTCTTTTGCATAATTGCTATCCAAAAATAATTAATACTATTACATTTATTGGTCGTGTATTTCTTGATAAGTGAAACAAGACCCTTAAGATGTCTTAGATTATGCACCTTTCTTATTTATTACATTTATTACTTCTAGATACAATTTGATTGTAAATGACTTAATAAGAACGTCACGATAAGAACGTGACTATGGTGCCTTTAAATCCGTATACTCCATTCTGAGGCAATCGACTCAACAATTCGAATTTATCCACGACTATGGGGTTAAGCACGACTAAATCGAGCATTCACACTTTCATTCAATTAAACTGAAGTGATTTATAAACATTTCCAAAAGAAAATATAACTTAATTGAAATGTGTAAAAACCGTAGAAAAAATAACCGTCTAAATCCTTTGCTCGAAATAAGTCCTCGAATGGTATTCCCATTTGCATAAATCTATTTTTGGAATTGAAATATTTATTGCTACTTTTAGGAGAGAAAGTGTCCTTTGAATGTACAATTTTTTGGAAAACAAATGCGTGCCCATCCATCACATCTAGATTAGTTTGTTCTACTTCGAATTTACGGTCCATTACTTCTTTTATTTAAATTCGAAACAATAATATGAAAGTTTTTAAATAAATAGAAATAATTAAAAACCATCGATTAAATTACTACAAAATTTATTTATCAAAAATAAATTGACATTGGATTAAATGACCATAAATTAATTTGAGAAGAACTTATTTCAGTACTTTTAATATTAAAATTTTCATTAATTATTCTTAGAATTCCGAAAACAAAAAATAGAAGAAATTCTTTCCCTTTCGATCCAATTATATGTAGGTACTCATAGATTAAACAGGTAAATTAAACTTCCTAGCCCAATATTGAATCAACTTAAGATTTTCTATAATCTCTGTCTCTATCTCTTATCATCGTATAAGAGCATTATGAAGATTGGATCAAGTCTCCTGGAAGCTACCTAATTCAATAATCCTTCAGGAAACGAGGGACTGTTCTTGATGCCTCGACATTTCAGCTTTAATCAATATAAACGAAAAACCGCCAGCATTTGGCGGATTAGAATTTTTATGTTTTTTTTTATTAAATTTTTAAAATATTTTTATTTAAGAAATACACATATACAAAAATATTTTAAACAGTTGATAAGCGAGGATGCATTTAATTAACATATTTAAGGAAATTTTTTATTAGGGGGTAGACACATCTTTCTAATTTAAAGTCACATATGGATATTACTAATATTAATGAATATTTTAGTAATAAATATATCACAAAGATTTTATAACTAATGAAAATTTATATTTTAAATTTATTTTGATTTTTTAAATGCATATGCAATAGAAAAAAAGCAGGTTTTTTCGATATAAGCATTCTAAAAAGACCAAGGATTTTCAAACGCAGACGCAAACATAAACAACTTCTTGAATAAAAGAATTTCATATCTGATTTAGATGAATACGTACATATTTTTCCATTTTTATTGGCTTCATTTGTTTTCATTTTAAAAGTATAATAATAAAGAAGTAATATGAAAAAAACAAAAAATTCTCTATCCGAGGACCTCAAAGACGAAGATTAAATGATTTTTTCCAAAATAAAATTCTGCAATCTAAAACAAGATTTAATAAATTTGTAAGTAAAATAATATTTACAAAGTTTTTTTTTTCTTGTACAGAGGTATACATTTTTTTCTTTTAGAGGTTTAGAATCAATACCAACAAAAATTAAAAGACTTTTTTAAACATTCTAGGGTCATTATTAAATTATACAAGTGGAGAGATAGATATAACATGGCACCATTAAAATTTTGACTGGAAAGCCGTTTTCAGTAACAAAAGAAAACCACAATCGACTTTATATTTAAAAATTAATGGGTCAACTGTCCGGTGTCTGGGAAAGGGAAATCCTTGTATTGCAAAGGTATTACTGGCCTATGGGTCATAGCTCGATGAATACAACTAGGCGCTCAAAAATGCTTTTGATACGACCGTGGTCGCATAAAGGCACAATATCACGCTTTGTGTCGCCCGCCCGAGAGTTCCGACTTCAATTTTATAAAATATTTAACCTTATCAGACTTTCACATTGTTCGTCAAGTTCATTTCGTCTGAACAAACAGCAACTGAAGTCAGGGCAACTATCCCGCGGCATTCTTTCCTCTAGGAGAGGAATTTAAAAAAGGCGAAGGGATTATAGAAAAGCGTCATATTTCACACTTAATAGTTCGCAGGACCAACTTATTAAAGGACTAAAGACATATGTGCTTCTACGCACGCGAACGTGACCAACTCAACTTTCACAAATCGCAAAAACAATAATACTAGAAATCAATACACGAATACTTTCTTTGAATATATTCAAAGTAAATTACTACTTTTGCACCATCCAATGTAAAACTTATTTTAATGTACTAAGCACGTAATAATTTATTAAAGTAGTATTCTCGAAATGGTAAAAGCAATATTAATATACTTAATACACCTTCACAAAATAATTATTAACCCAGAACCAAGTTGTATATCTTAAAGTTCTATTAGTACAAAGTGTGCATGTAAAGCGGTAGTCAGTGACTTAAATGAAACCAGTGAGTGTCTACAATCATACTTTTCACTTTTCGTAACTAGTATCAAAATATTTTCTTCAAAACAATTTAAATTATGTCGAAAATATTGTAAATTTGAAAAACAATCTTAAACATTAAATCACTAAGCACGTTTTACACGAACTGGTTTTTCACGTTTTGAAAGATTTCTAACACAAATGAAATGTAAATCGCAACAGCAAAAATATCTCAAAATTTTTCCATTGTTTGATGTTTTATTAATAAGTCTACACAAAGCAAAACAATTTTCAAAATATTTTAAACAGTAATTTTTAAATATTAATTTTAAAAGCATTTTTAAAAAAGCAGTCAGTATAAAAAAATCAGGCAATTTGTAGCGAGTATTCAAATGACGAGGAATTAAGTAAATTGTGATCATATTATTTTTGAGTGAATCAATAAAATAAAATATATTTAAATTTTTTTTTCAAAAAACTACTCAACATAACATAGATCCCACCATTCTCTCCATAAGGGATATTTTAAAGAAGTTTTTTTTTAAAGGCACCAGGATCATATAGGAGAAGGTCCCCTTTTACTTCGAAACCGCAATATCCACAATAGGGATGAGGGCGAGGATTTCGCAGAGTTAAAGTTAACATAAAAAGGTAACCGACGAGTCCACAAGAATTTCACCATTTCAAACCTTTTTGGGAATTTGCAGACTGAATGGCAACTTACCCGCAAAAAAGACCCGCCTTGGACAAAAACATTATTCACTGAGAGAATCCGCGCACCACTTGATATCCCCGCGCGTCCCTTGCACGCACCTTTAATTCGTTAATTTATGAATTTTTATCTCGGATCGCGTTAATCAAGCGGAACCAATTCGTCTCGGGAGTGTTCCGAATCACTTCCTTAACCGCCGCGACTACCACCGCCGGACCTCAGCCAGGTGACTTTCTTCGGGCACGCACATCCGCCAGATTTCGCTTTCGCCCTTAACCGTCTGGAAGAGCCCTCGATCTTCGTCTGGTGGCAAAAAGCGTGCTGGCAGCCTCATGCCCGCGAAAGGCATCTGGACTTGGGACTAGGCGCTCCCACATGGCGATGGAACTCCTGCGCAGGTCCCGAAGGCAGCGTGGACGCGTGTACACCAACCTGCAGTTTGACGGAGTTTTGTTTATTGTTCGCTATGGTTCGGACGAACCTTTGAAGGCACGAACCCCTGAACCACAGTCGAGAGGACCGCAACTTTCTTGCCCTGATGAAGAAAGCCACAAAATGGAAAAACAGAGCGAATTGAATTCACTGAGAATCGATAGCTTCTAGGAAAATTTGCAACTTCAGAAGCTTTAACGGAAAATTGTAAATTATAGCATCGGTTTTAATAAAATGAATGAGCACCATAGAACTTAATTCCGTACAGACTTCATCTTTGAAAAAATAAACTACAATTCCCAAAAATAAGGAGGTCTCGCCGGTTTTTGTGAACTTTTCTCGGGTGTGACTTAGACGCTAAGGATTCCATATCATATGATCTAATCAATGATATAAAACAAAAAGATCATTCAGATTTTTAATCTATAGAGATCTGCGCATAAAATAGACTATAAAACCCATGTGGAATAACTTCCTATTATATTTATATTTCAGTTTATAATATGTTACTGAACACTTCCCATGCGAGTCCAATTCAGACTTCATTGTCCTTGCGAATTATTTTAGTCCAAAATATTCAGAAACTTTGCTGCGTTTTTTTAGCAAAAATATTAAATGCAAAGAAAATTAAATATGGTCCTAAAATAATTATTTGAAGAGTTGAAATTTCAATGAATAAAAATTGTAGGCTCCAAATTGGAGTTCTAAAAACCCTTACCTTCAAAGCTTATCAACGCCTTAAAAAAAACCCTGAAATGAACTATTTCTTAGATCCAGAAGAACTAATCTTGATTTTTTCGTTTCGAAGCCATATATGAGATATGTCCAAACCATATTTAAGTCAAATACGGACATATGCGGACCTTATCTAGGCCTTATATGGCTATACCCGCGCAATACCCAATCCATATCTGGGTCATATCTGCGCCAAATCTGAGCCGTATCTAGGCTGATATGACCCAAGTACCAATGGGGACAGGCACTAGACATATCCTAGTCCTATCTGGGTTATATCCGCAACGTATCTGAGCCATATCTGGGTTATATTTGAGGCAAGTCCGAATGGTATCCGAGCAGTAATAACAAAACGATTTATTTCAAAATCGAAAGGATGTACAAAATTCTTGGTATGTTAGTTTGTTCGTTAGGATGATCGGGTTTAATTTCCATGGATTAAGATGGAGTTGAAAATCCATGAAACTCTCATGCATTAGAGATCAAATGCATTAAAATAATTGTCTTGAAAAAAGCCCTTGTATAATTTTTCTTCTTTTAAGGGTTACACAACCTCCGAGTTCATAAGAAAGGTTAATTTTTTATTCAAAATACAATTATATTTTTAAAGACAAACACAGTCAAGGTAAAATTGTAAATTATATGGGGATTTTAATTATGTCTTTTATCGATCTATAAAATTATGCCTTATCTTAAAATAAATAATTGTAATTTTTTAAATGGAACAATGATCCATATTAGAATTATGAAAATTATTATTCTAATGTAAACTTCTATTCACGTTTTTTGTCTAATCTAAGCTGGTTTTTTAAATTTTTTAATGCATAGAGAATGATCTATAGACCAGGAGGAATTTAATGCAGATTTGTCGAAGTTAAATCTACAAACAGACTGTTAATACACCACTTCTTATGTCTATAAGTTAAAATGTCCATGGATTTCGTTTTGCAGTTTAAGAATTTCTCAAGAAAATGTTCTTTTAGAAATGGGTTTAACCCGTTGCGATCACCGGGGGTCCAAAAGACCCCACCAGTTATTTCAGTAGAAATTTTTTTTAATTTTTTTCCAAGTGAAGCGTTAATTTTAGATAAGTAAACAATTGGATCTTGTAAAGAAGACCTTTTTATATGTCCATAAATTTTTATGAGGAGAAATCGCAAGTAATTGATAAACAGTGAAAGATTTCCCGCGTGGTGTCCCACGTTCTTATTTCGAAAATCCAATAATAGATTTTCAAAATTGCCCTTTGTGCTATTTGTCACCGAAGAAAGAATGAAATGTGATGCACCCGTATACGGTATAGCATTAAAGGATTACACTGGCACCTACAACTAGCAGAGATTCGCCTCCTTGTGTCCTACGCCCGGCTCAAAACTGAAATTGCGACGCATATACCGTGGAATAAGGATCTATGAGGGAAAGATAAAAGATAAACTTTAAGTGGCAACTGCTGTCGGCGAGTATTTTGATTTAGAGAGGGCTATAAAAATCTCATCCTGTCAGAGTTTATCCCTACGAAACTAACAAATCATCATGCCTCAAATAAATTGGCTACTTACAGCGATTATAAGCGTTCTACAATTAAAATATATCATTTAAAGACGGGGCGCTGGCTGATAGTTCGGTCACATGTCGTCAAGGACATTAACGGATCAAAGATGGGACAGAAGTTGGGACCATTATTTAGTTTCACGCTTGAGAATTCAATTTAATCAATTTTCTTGTAATCTTCTTAGAAGTTAAGACGGGGAAGTTTGCATACAAACACAGATCGGGCCACTAACAGACTTTCCTTAAATTTCAGAAAAGCAAAGGCATTGCTGTTGGATATAAGACTGAATTCTATTTTAAACAGGATATCCCTGAACGTATATTACTAAAATTTAAACTTTATTTAACAGTTGCCTTAAATGGTATTTATAGCGCGCAGTGTATTCGTATTTCTATATATACAATAATTTTCTAAAATACAAAGATATACCGAATTTGAAAAACCTTTTTATTATATTTATGTATACATCGAAATATAATTAAGTAGCCTGTGTACGATTTTAAAGTAAACATCTAGAGCAGGTTAAACTTGTTTATTTGAATTTGAATTTTCCCATCTGTTTGTTTGGGCTAATCTCAGAAACGACAGAATCGATACTAATGATTCACTAATAACCTAATAAAAGTCTCCAGGTGCTACAACATAGACTTTCTAGCATCTCTGTATCTCGGGGGATTATAGATATATTTAATAAAAATTTGTTCATGCTTTTTAATCTATTTGTTCATGCTTTTCAGTCTATTTGTTAGCATTAATCTTAGGAAAACTGGATCTAATGATAGAGAATCGTAGAGTCTATTTAAGGCTATAACATAAACTTTATGACATATACACATTTCAATGGGATTCGAAAAGACACAAAGTTTAAATGGAACGGTGTCTATATGCAGATATTTTTGGAAATTTAAAGTAAAAGTGTTTGTATCGCTTACAACCCAAACTAACGATTTTTAATGAATTTCGGTGGAACGTTCACTAGGATGTAACTTAGAATTCAGCTTAAAAAATAAACTACATTTTACCACACAACTATTTTTAAGAAGCATATAAAAAAATTACTGAAAATGAAAACAAATTAATTATTAATAATATTACTTACCTATCTTCCTGATAACATTAACGTCCTATCGATTGAATATTTCTCCCATACCGGTGGAAATATCTCTGGTGATTGTTGAAGAAATTTTCGGGCGTTTTGCAGTCTGCAGCAGCATTTGGAAAATCACGAATCTGCTTAATTTTCCGCTGGCACTTTATCCTGTTAGATCCTGTTATTCCAGTCTGTTGCAGAATTACATTGCGCGGAGGAGGATGATTACGTTTTCCCATCATTTTGCTGCTCTTCCGCGCACTTTGATGGTACTCACGAAGACGGAACCAGATCTGGAGGAGCAACTGGAGATGATTTATAGTGAAAACAAGACGATCAAGTTTCCTTCTCCTTCCGGACGAATGGCCAGGCAATCACTTGGGCAATTGACAAATTGCTCTTTTCGGACGAAAACGCGACATCGTAGACCCGATTTATGGGATGTGTACCCGGAAATTCAATTGTCCTTACATGTATATTGAGGGATTGATACGGCTGATTTTTTGTTTTTAACCCCCTTTCGTTGACCATTTCTTGTTTTAGCCGTATTAAGATAATAAACATACATATACAAAATTTGTGACTCATTGTTTGAAATTATTTCTGCAGTTTTCCAATTTTTACTCCTCTATAACCCATCTTTATGGACAAGGGGTACCTCCTTATACCAACAATACTTTTGCATCATAAAATTCTGTATTCTTTACTACATGGTTGCCAACTCGTCGTTTAATGTTTTGACTCCTTTCTACCTTTTGACAATTTATATCTTTATAAATATATTCAAGTAACAATATCTTGATGTGGTTAAGTCGGTTTTAATTCCTTGGCGTGGAGAAAGCGTCCCCGCCACCCTTTATCCCCTTTAAATTTTAGTGCATTTTTATTTATTTTCAAAGCATCCATGGAATTGTTACTATTAGATTCATTATATTTAGAAAGTCAGCGAAAGTTCCAGAATTATAATCAAGGAAAATAATATTCCAATTTCTTTAGACCTTACTTCAGATTTTTCTATCTCCATGGCCAAGGAACAGGTCCTTATTACGAAGCCATAACCAGCTTTGCATCAAAAATTTCTGTATATTTTTTACCATGTGACTGGGGCGCATCGAGTGCAATAAGAACGGTCGACAAATCGAATCGATCTGGTCGCTTTGATGTCTCTTTCCGCGTAAGCTGCCAGCTCTCTAGTCGCTACCATAAATGTTAAAATTGTGTCAGACCGCTCGAGCGTCCACTTGAGGACTTAAAAAAGGATTCTTGCCAACTCATGATTTGCCCTGAACTTAGTTATACACTTTGAAGTATGCTCCTCCTCCAAACTCCTCCATGTTACCCACGGCTGTTATTTGGCTGATACTCGTATTTTGCACGGGAAGGCAGCGCATACATCAAATGCAGATACGTATATTTTATGATTTCAAAAAATAGAAAAAAAAAATAATCTTTTAATTTGCCTAGCCAACTCACCTGAGTTTGTCGGGGACTGTTTTAAACTCTGCAAAATGTAGAAAGCAATTCTATTTGAATAGATATTCAGATATGGTGATTGAATCTGGTCGTTCAGACTTCCAACAACTAACGTGGGACAAAGTTGCACGTAAGTTTTTAACTATAGCAGCAATTTCGTGTGGACTTCAAACTTTTAGACGTTGTAACATTTTGCAACTACTTATGAGAGTTCTCATGTTTAAGTCTGCGAAGGCTAGACCTAGCGTAATAACTCAATAAACACTCCAAATTACGCAGGTCGAAAATTTTTCGAAAAAAGCGATTTATTTGTTTTCTATGAAAAAATGGCCCTCGAGAAATGACCTGTTAAAATTTAGCGCCGAAATTTCAGGGGTTTTTGATATATTTTTTCAAGTTATGCGGATAAAAAAAAACAATATATCGAACAAATGATTTGTATCTCAATAATTTGATATTGAACATCATTTTATACTTAAATTCTAAACTGGTGAATGACATCCTTACTTATTAAAAATCTTCTACAATTTTTTCAATCAGAAACAAGAATTTTTTTTTAAGTTTGAAAATTTTTACAAAGGAAATATTAAGATATATTTTTAAGTAGATAAAGCGTGGAAAGGGAAAAAGGTTCTAGAAGTTTTAAATAAATTCGAATTATTTTTAAGACTCTAAAAAATTAATTGGCTAAGACTCAAAAAAATTAATTAGCTAAATAATAATGATAATGAAAAAGTACCACTTCATTGAAAGCTGAGGCATTTTAACCAAAGAAAGAGGAGGGAATCATTTTTCGAGGAATATAATTCTTCCATCCATATTTATTATTGTAAGTGTTAACGAACATATCACTGCTATCACTGTCAAAGGATTTTTAATTTGATTTATTTATTTGTAAAACCTACCGACCACAAAATTGTACCATAAAAGTTATAAACAAATGCTTCTTTTACTACAGAATTATAATTAATAAATTTTTCCAAAAAACCATTCTACGTTAATGCATTCTTAACTTACTCGGATGCAAAGTAATTTTCCAGTTTCTAAATTAATGTTTCTGAATTTCCCAGCATGAATAGAATCCGCCAAAAAATTTAAAAATGAGGCACGGGATGCTGTCTCTGGACCCCCTCAACAGATGTCGACCAATTTTGGAAGCACAGGCGCAGTCGTAGCTTCCCTTGGTATGTTTTTATCATCCCTTCCAACGTCCTCCGTAGATTTTCGGAGTGTGCCCCTCGAGGGGAACTAATTTTTTTACAATAAAGTAGAAATGGTTGGCATATTTATCACCTTTCTCTGTATTCAGGTTAGAAGGCCATTATCAGTTCAGGAGCTTTTGACTTCTGTGATTTCTCTGGGAAGAGTTGCCGATTTCTAAAGATTAAATTAAATCGATTGATTTGATTTTGTGAGAGCATTTTCCTTCTCGATATGCTTCTTGCATGTGGGGAAAGGTCTTTTACTTGCCATTTCTTAACAAAAGTATCTCAGATTTCGGTAATCGAGCCTTTTGAACGTCATATTTTATATCTTTACATTTTTTCACATACAAAAGTATCTAATTGTTTTCATAATAATCATTAATCAAAATCTATTTATAGGATATATTTGCTTAAATTTATATTTGGGCATTTCAGAAGAAATATTCTACAGATTAAGTGATAAATGGTTTCAAATTAAAGAGTGTGTTTCTAGATCTCCATCCATATATTCATCAGTAAATTTAAATTTACACAGTTTCACCAAAATAATAAAAGAACCAATAAGTCTTTAACATACTAAAAACTAGTGACCAAAAACAAAATAAACGTGCATACCTGCTATCAGTTCAATTTAGCCTATTTCTAGTGATAAAAATAATAATTTTGAATAACAATTAACTCCCACTCAAATACTGAAGCTGCTGTTATTTCTCAAAATGAAAACATTACGAACTACTCTTGTCCAAAAACAATTTATCGAAGAGAATTAAATTCAAAGCAAGCACTACGCGCCCGTAAAAATGGAGCGTATATTTTATCTTCCCACGAGCTACTGGATATCAGCACCATTATCAGGTCATTTTTACCCACAAAATTATTACACAATTTTTTTTAAACAAATTTTATTTATTCGCAAATCTTGGGCACGAAAAGGAGAAAAGTGAAATAACAATTGCGTAGGAAGGTATGTTTTTCGGCGGAAAAGATTGTTAACAAAAACATTCTTCTGTAAATGAATTTCTTAGATTTAGTTTATACAAATTTCTTTATAAGAACAGGATCCTTGCGGTAAAGTATTTGTGAAGAGATTACTTTTAGCCTTAATATATTAATCCAAGTCACTAAACCTAGATCATCCATGAATTCGTGTACTTAACTTCTTTAAAACCCAATGGCCGACGAATTTTGTAGTATGTTTCCATGTTATCTTTCCATTATGTGAAAGCATTCCAAAAACCAGGTAAATAACCGGATTAGACTGCGTCATGAAGAGAATTTACTGAAGTTAATACAACGCAGGGGTATGACATTCTTTCTTAAAAAATACTCCAAAAAAGAAGAAATAAAAGACATGTTAGAAACCAATATAAATATTTTATTTTAAATTCTGTATAAAAACAAAAAAACGAGTTATCTACTGTCAAAGAGGGTCACTAATAGCTTTGAAAATATCTTCCAAAAAACTTGTATAAAAAGCCTTTATTAGTTAACATCATTTGCATTCGAGCGAATGTATAATACACCTAAGGTCTTTAAGTAAATTTATTTCTCGTGATAAAGTTAAAGCACGGTGAGTATTGACGCGAAATTAACGAAAAAATAATAATAATAAGAATCAACGAATAATAAATTATGAAAGCAGTTTCGCCGATCCGATAAAAACTAGATTTAAAATATGCAACTTATCATTTTTTCGTGTTGAAACGACAACCCACGTGTCAATTATTCACGAACATCAAAGCATATCGTCAGCACTACTTGAAGTTATAAATGAAAAGATCAAAACACAGAGCAACTAGACATGAAATGAACATACACTTCAGACGTAATTACAATAATTAAAATGAGAAGTCCAAAAATTCGATATTAAAAATAATTTAGTGCCGTGAGATTTTAGTTATGGGCAATTGGAATCATCTTTTCTCCGCCAAGTAGCTGAGCTGGAAGAGGAGCGTCTACGGTGAGAACGCCGTCTTTGCTAAGGGATGATCTGATGCTCTCGGGATTAACGCCCTTGGGTAGAAGGAATTCCCGGTTGTATTCTCTATATACGCTTTTTGTGTCTGACTTTTCTTCGTGCTTCGCGTGCACCTAGAAAATAAAAAATTGATATGAATTATTAAAAAATTTCTATTATTAAAATAATATTCAAGCTTTTAGCAGTAGTAAAAAAAAACACAATGCAAAAATTTTAGTGAACTTCAAGGATTTCATGACGTAGAAATTTTGAGATGACTATTAAAAGTCCTACTTAAGAGTGCACATAATCTAAGAGGCAAAAAGTGATCGAGTACGGTCGAGTGATCGCATCAATGAGATTCAAAACGTTTTAAGAAAAATTTACTAATTCAGAACCCATAAATAAATTAAATAGAACTAGAATGAATTTCGAACCGTTGTTTTGGTAATTTCCCAATCTTATTTTTAAAAAGCTGTTGAAGATAACAATTATCTGCAAATAACATATTTTTCAATAATAAAATCAAATTTGACCTCACCTTTGCTGGTTTAAAAAAAACGTTCTTAGCTCTTAATCTAAGAATGAGATCATTTTACTGCTATTACTTTTTCTAGAGATTTTTGAAACCATTATATATACCATAGCTACAAGTATTTTTAAAAACTGAAAATCTCCTGTTTACTGAAACCTGTTCCATAAAATTAATTTTCGTCAATCTTTTGTTTAAATCATACCATCTAATTCTGCAAAAATTCGCTCTTTCTTCAATTACGTAATCAACAAAAGAATTTTTGAAAATAACCTGCTTAAAATAATAAACGAAGAGAAGATACCAGGCGTCTATTTATCCAGATAAAATTGGTCACAAGATGGACCGTTCCCCACAGCCCACTTATATCAGATTTCGTGCCATGGTAATTGTTTCTATTGCAAGAGGCGAAACAAAAAAAAAACTAATGCATGTAAATAATGACTCACCAGTAACTTGTTGTCCACAGTTTTTACGACAATCTCTTCGGGGGCGTACTGGCTAACATCAAACCTGAGCTTCAGCACTTTGTTGTCACCATCCTCCTACATGATCGATAGAAAACATGGCCCAATGCCAAAAAGAGAAAAAGCTCCTGTTAAAAATAAATTCTACGGAGAAGATTCGAGATCTGGCCACGTACCTGAATCAATGGCGAACTGATGTCGGAGATGTACGGTCTCTGAGAAAGGGCAGTATTATTGCTCTGGGTCGTTGTTGAGCTGAAATAAATAAATGAAAAATAAAAAAATGCAATTTAGAATGAATTTTGAACGATTGCATAATATTTCATTTGTATTTCCCTTATTCTACAACAGAAAGAAAAACAGAAGATTGGTGAAGAAGAGATAGTGCTCTTTGCATGATTTCAAGCAAATTGTCACGAGTTTGAGAGTTAGAAACACTGGCTTTTTTTCTAAGCGATTTATTTTTATAGTGACTAAGTGTGCTAATGAAATAAACACATTCAATAAGTGATAATTCGAAACGGCATTTTCCAACGGATGCAAATGAACTTCAGTGTTAACTTGGTTGTTCAATGTCGAGTGCTGATAGCAATATTATTTCAAACTACATGTAAATATTTATTTTTAGACGATTATGTGTTGCACCAGTTGCTATTTGATTTTATTTTAAATAAAGCGAAACTGCTGAACTGAACAATTGATAATTTCGAAAAATCCCATAGGATAGAATTGCCGCGAAGACTATTGTATATAATTAAAATTAAATTAGAAATTAAGAATATGAAAAGAATACGCTTTCTCGTTTTTTCAGCAAAGGACTCTTAACACCAAGCAAAATTGAAATAATATAAATAAATGGAAGCTATAATCTTACAGACAAATTTAATTTTTAAATATCCCTGTTTTTTTTCGTAACTTGTTTAAAAAATGTTTACTCCACAAAAATATGGCTTATTTTTAGAAACAATTCATTACTACTATAGTTTTGTTTAGCCGGATTTAAAAAATTTAAAAATTTTCTTTGAATTATCAAAATTTTGATATAAAACTTTAGATATTTACACATGGCATTTTTCTATGATTAGATCACCTTTAATTTTGTTAGTGATAGTTAAGAAGTTAGCATATCCCCTAAGTTCTCTGTTTTTAATCTACACTTATTTTGCGATTAAAAAATTACGAATAATGTCCTATACTCATTAAATAAACACAGTCTTAGGATACATTTACCTAAATCTGACGCCGTTAACCTAGCATAGATATCTATAATCCATTCTACTTCCCCAATAAGGCACTAGCTGGTAATTAAAAAATTACAAAGTGATTAATTCGGTTTACAACTTATTTTTATTTGTTATTTTACTTGCCTCAAATTTTAACGTTCACAACTTAACTACAATGTATTCAACGAGGATTTATTAATATCTTAAAATATACTGCAATTATGACAAAGTTGCCCAATTAATTATCTTAAAAACCATATTAAATAAAATACTACGTGAGTCGCAAATTTTGAATTTTCGTACTTTAAGAAGACATTAATTACAAAATTAAATCAAATTCAAGCAAAACGAAGGCAAGAATGCTAATTGCAAACTATGAAAATACGTTGCATTAGTCTGGGTTTTTATAACTTGAAGTGTGCAATAATAAACTCATAATTTCTGGTTTGAAATTGGAACTTAAGTAATTTGAAAAAGCTATTTCGACACGAAAATAGAGAGATTATGTAGGCTATCAAAAGAGTAAAATATTATGGAATAAATTTTGTTTTAATATTTGCAAATAAACCAACACACGAGTAAAACTCGAAAAATTTTCAGTATTGTTTATAAAAAAACATATTTCCGTATAAATTCTTGGTGAAAAAAAAAATTTCGTTTTTGTGCAAATATAACATTCCATTCGTAAGAAAGTCGAAGAAGAAGAACACCTGTAAATATTTTTAGAATCATTTTATTTCTTGGCAAATTCAATGACGCCAGGCGAAAGTGCCAAGAATTTGACTCTTTTAAAAATGAAAAAGAAACTAGGTACTCTTAAATAAAACACCTTAACGAATAAATGCGGCTAATTGAACATTTTCTTAATTTTAACCTCAATTACTTGTGTAAAATGTACAAGACATTAACAAGATTTTTACATTGTCGTTGCACTTTTACCCTTGACAAAAATAAATAAAAGATGACAAAATTGCGAAGTAATTCTGCCAAAAGAATTATATCATCGGATTCATTGAAATAAAATCCATTTTTCAAGTATATTATCACCTAATTACTTAATATAATCTAATTATACATTTCTTCCGTAACTACTCGTTTATTCAATAATTCCATTTCGACTGCATCAATGGCTTATGTGACGTAAGTAGTGTAATTTTAGCATTCTTACAACTGGAGAGATTACACTAACACAATTATTTTTCTAAATTTAAAAAAAAAATCATATTTTTACATTTGTTTCTTGTGTGTCTGCCATTTTTAATAAATTCACTCGATTAGCTTGACCTCTTCAAAAAAATACCAGATGAAAGGAAAGTAAAATAATTTTAAATCAAAAGCAGAAAAGAAACTACGAAAGAAAAATTGTTTGAGATATATTTTTAAAGAAATTCGAAAAACCATTAGCCCTCATAAATCTAAATTTCGCTAAGAAAATTATTTCTATTTATTGGCATATCGTTCTGCAAGATCGTGTATTTTTTTTCCATGTCTATTTTCGAAGATAAAAAACAAGAACAAATTGCCCGACTAGTGACAAATAGAATAGAAAATAATACAAAGATATTCCGTAGAAAATGTCAAGATATTTGAGAAAATAAAGATAAAAGAACAAATAAAAAGAAAGTGACCTCATTGTGAGATCGGTGAAGACAAAGGATCGAATAGACCATTGGAGATTCTTGTTCGATGCATACGCGTAATGGTATGCATTTAGATTTTCGACATAGTGCGCGCGGCCAGGCAGTTGTTACGCCAGAAATAGAATATTTATTAAACACACGGTCTGTTCGAATACTCGTCGTACTAAGCACGCAGGAGGCAGACAACAGTCCCACACGTCTAATTCGCTTTTATGAAATGGTATACAAAAAACATGCTCAAGTTACTCCATGTGGGCTATGTAAATCGGTTTATGTTGGAAAATCCGGAATTCAGGCGAACATATCCGTCAGTGCCTGTTCTAATTGAGACTTTAGAATTTATTAAGATCAATTAACTTTTAGAGGCGTTTAGGCGTTTCTTTCCGGTTGACACCGCAGCATAACACTTCGAGACCCCTTTCGATCACAGCTCACAGTGCTAAAGAATTCATTCATAATGCATTTCATTCAGAACAGTGACTGCATTCATTCAGCAATAATCAACTAGCCCTATTTGGAAGCAATCGGTTCAATTGGACTCAAAGAAAAGCTCTCGGTCTTATGAACGACTATAAATCCTACACAAAAGTTCCCCAGCGGTGCTTTAATCTACCTACTAGAATTCATATTTTGGATTCAACAATATACAGAAGTATGGTCTGCCTTCTCCAGTTTGTGCATTCCGAAAAAAAGTACTTAAAAACTAATAAATTTTAATACCGGAAAGCAATATTTAACTAAAGAATTCCTTAATGACCTCAGATTTCCGGCAACACTTACTTAAAGCAGGTAATTCTCATATGCGCTGAATGGTTAATGATTCTACTGCTAATTAAAAAACAAATGAACTAGAAGACCACTACAATGAAATTTATTTTTTGCATTCCTGTGCGAATTCGCATCGTACGTGTTCTGAAATTCTTTTTATTTATTCATAGTAACAAAAGGTAATGTAAATTTTTGTTAGACACCTGGCCAAATACCTTTCTATTTTTTAACTCCTGAGTAAAAAATAAAACGATATTTCAATTAATCGCAACAAGCTACAGATCTACTATTTCTACCCGAAAATATTAAATATATAAAAATATAGCAAATGGAAATATGAAAAAAAAAAATCCATGAAAATAAATAGAAAGTCGTAAATGAAAATATCTCAATTTATTTTTTTTAGTCACACAACATGCAGCGGATAAAATTTTTTTCGAGTGTGCTTGTGGGGTGTAAAATGAAATCAAAGAAATATAGAGGAAAACAATAATAATAATATTATAATTTTCACACAAGCGTAAGTTATTTTTAAAATTTATTTTTTTCAATACCTGCTGGTTGTTGTCTTTTTAGTCGTGGAACTTTATTAAGCATAATCACACGCGCACAAGAGCAGCAGTGGAAAAAGAAAAATTTATTTGATATAATTAGCTTATTAAAAAACTTTGTAAGCTCTGCAGCAATAAAAAAATAATGATAAATATTTTGTTTATTGTCATATATCATGCTATTCAAAAATACTATAAAAACTATAGTAAAAATAATTATTAAAACATATTTCCTTTTTACTATACTTTTTGCACACTGTTCAGATGTCGTTTGATTTCATACACCCATATTTTTCTTCAGATAAATTAAATTTTAAATTCCGCTAATAGGCCATTCATTTTTACGTCGGCTTTAAATTGTAAAAATTTCACAAACGCTTGAAGATTTTGAGATTAATTTTATTACATTTTTTGTGTTTTGTAATGTGAAATTTAAAAATTTATTTCAAAATAATGGACTACAACCGATTTTATTATTTTAACAATTCACAGTATTTTTAATATCTTAAAAATAAAACCATTTTCCATGAAATAAGATGTAAAGTAATTTAAATTTACTTGTTTTAAAAATTTTATATTTTGGAAATAAGTGTTCGTATTGAAAAATTTAACAAGTTTAATTTAATAAATTGACCTTTCATTTTAGGAAAAATTATTTGTAAAAAGCTAAAACTTGTATTCCAGTACGGAAAAATCGTATAATAATTTATTAATCAAATAATTGAAAAATTCTGAAAAATCATGAGATAATAGAATTTAATAAATAGTGTCTACATTTTTTGGTATAAAAAATTTGACCTTGATTTTTATTGTATATATCTTGAAAATTTAAGCAATCAAACAAATTCTGCACAAATATAAGCAACTAAAATATTAAAGAGCTTAATAACTTAGCTTACAGCATTTATTTTTTCATTACTTTGTAATAATTTTGATTTATTTCGAAACTGTTCAAAAATTTTTTTTCAAAACTTTGAATGATTTCATCCAAAGTTTGCACACAATTTCTTAATAATATTATCTTCATAATAGCTTAGATTTGATTAAAAACCTACATCATTTACTAATTAAATTTTTAATCTTCAACTTTTATCTTTCAGAGAAAAGTTTTTTATTTATATTACTGTTATTCACAAATGTTCTCTAATTATTTTTTATGTACTGCATGAAAAATATTATATCAATTAACAAAAACACAATTTGTTCCACCATCTACTCGCGTCACTGACTCTGACCTTTGCGAGACGGTATCGTTGTTCTATATTTTTAAAGCAATTTTTTATGAAAACTTTTTAAATGTTTGCATGTGTTGTCGGTCAATAATATGAGCAATTTGGACAATATTGCAGTATCAATGTGCCCTTGAACATCAGAGTAGTAAGACTTCAGAAATACTATAATTAATATTCATTTATTTCTTAAGTAAGATAATTGAGATTGACAATAAAAGTACATTATAAATTTATGGTGTGATATCTTGAATAATCTGTTAAAGGTGAGCCTAATTAAACTCATCGATATTATACTCAGATCTTAGGTCTAGACACGGGGAGTACAGAACTTATTAAAATAAGTTTACACCATTATAACCATGCACGCAATCTGCGTGCTAGAATAAATGCGAATTGTATTAATCCTCGGAGTCGAATAAACGCTGTTTGTTGTTTTTGTTTTTTTTTTTTTGCAAAATCCTTGGCACGTCCATAAAACGCACCCATACTGATCCATTAAAAAGCAAACATTAAATCACGAAAAGTCTCGAACTTTTAATTGCAAAAGAGATTGCATGTCAAAACTTTTGCTTGAACAATGATCGGCTCGATTCTTCCGTTTTATCTCCAGCTGGAGTAGAATACATGGGAACTGAAACAATTACAATGCCACCTGATAACGCGGCAAATTTGTTACCTGCAACTGGATCAGATAACGCATTAGCAATGGAACGACTGCCGCAGGTGTTACGCAATTTTATTGATAAATCCCAACAATTGAATCGGAGGCGTATTACTCTATTGGCCAATCATCAGCTGGTGATGTCATGCAAACAAGCCCCAATAACACGGATGGGACTCCGGGGCCTTCGGGCTCTCCGGCTCTAGAGCTCAACTCTAGACAGCTTAGCCGTTTGGCTGGTGGTGAATTTTGAGTGCTAAAACTCAGAGCGATAACGAAATGGCTGCTCGAGATAAATTTAAATCGATGACCTCACCCGATCTTCGTTTGACTTGTCGCTTTCTAGTTTGCTGGCGATTGTCATTGTCATATCATTTCCGAGTCAATTTGGCCGATGGTAATCAAAAGGACAGCCGCTCGTCCAATGACGGTATGGTTCCGGATTGTTAGATCGGTGGATTTAAATAGACGGCCCGAGATGATGATGCGGAGTTTTTTGCAAGCTATTTTTGCCATTCATTGAAACGTTACATACTCTAAATACGCCTATTAATGAGGTTTGTCGAATCGACCTATTTCCCAGGAATTAATTACAATCGAATGAACTCCACACTTCATACACAATAAATTTAAACATAACAATGCTTATTATTTAAGAAGGGAACATTTAAAATTCAAAATAAACATAAGACAGTTTTTAACAAGTCTGAAAAGTTTAAGATATAACACCATATTACCGTACCATATAAAACTACACTAAAAACTATTGTCGTTAAGATACACCTAGATATCTCTTAGGTGAATTCTCTTTACATGTTCTACTACTATTACACGATTTTATTCATATTTCATTAACATTTTTACACAATCTCTTCACTATAAAGTTTTTTTAAAGAAATTGAGATTATTTTGCGTACAGCAAAAAACAGGAAAACAAAACCAATCGTACAAGTTGATAGCAATTTAAAAATCAACTTTATGCAAATCATACGCTCTACCTTACTTATTAAATTTTTTCATAATCCCTGATTCTGGTTCACGGCCAGTATTTACTGATTTATATCTTTACTCCTATTCACTTGTAGGAAATTCCAATTTCTTATAAATTATTATTTCATTCAGGTAGCCAAATTGTTGATGATGTGAAATATTGATCAACTTAAAGGTGAGTGACCAGGTATAGAATTAGTCATTTTCAAAAATTTTACTACGTCGTAAAAGGTGATATCGTTGATTTCTTTTTATATTTCATTATATAACCATCTATAGTTATACCAAAGTCGATTTTCATTAATCTTCCTAATTAAGAAATTCGCCACTGAGAAGAAAATCTGACTTGACTTTACTCGAATTCCAGAGATGGTATCGATCAGCTAACACCGCCTACGTTTTTATGAGTAATACAACTTCTTTGGCATTGTAGCTTATAAGGCGTAATTATAGTAATCGTAACATTTTCTTTTAAAATGTACCGGCTTTATATTATTTCTTTATCTTTATCAAAATAGGACAGGCACATCATGAAGCTAACAATTCACGTTTCCTCCTGTCCGTTATTCAAGGTTCAAAAGATTTCTTCTCAGCCCATAAATCAGCCCGCGAGGAGAATTGTAAAAACAAATTTTATAAAAAAACGAACAGCTAAAGCAGTTTTAATTAAATCTCCTTACTTAAAAAAATATATAAAATATAAAATTTACCCATTTAATTTTACGAATTATATTTAATTTTATTTATTACAAGTGAAAATCAATTTTTTTACTACTAAACATGACTCTTTATATAGTGTGGACAATTTATAGAAAAAAAATATGTTTTTTTTTCAGATATACGAGGAAAGTGACTAATAATATAGGACTGAATAAATTTGCCGCAATTTCCGAGAATGCTTTCTACCAAAAACAACACAACAAATTCTATAATTTTTAATATTTTCAAAAAAAAAACGTTTTATAAAAACGTTTGGTATAAAAATGAAACTTTCTGGAAAATACACTTAAATACTAGAAAGATATAGAAATATTGTTTGAAAAATATTGAAAATTGTAAGAGTTATCGAGCCACAAAACATTGTTTCGAAAAGCACGATTTAAATTTTACCCAGCATTAACAAATGCAGAAAAGACATTTACTTGTATCTTCGTTGTTTCTGCACATGCGGAAAGAAATTCCTCTTCAGATTCACATTCTATAAAAAGTAATTTTCCATATTCCAATTTTTTTTTTTTTATTGTGGGAACACATAAATAAAAATGTCTACTTTGTTTCCCGGGTATCGATTTCCACATAAATTTAATTCTTAAAATAAATTTATTATTTATTATTCCAATTGTTTTCGTTTTTGACAAATGCCTTTAAAATGTTAGTCACAGCATGGCATCAGCTAGGTTTTGCGAAATTTATATCATGCGGTAAAAGGCAGAGTTCTATTGAACATTATAATGGTGATGTAACTCAACTCCTGAAATAAGTAATCCAAAAAGATTAGGTAACTGGATATCACGTAAGCACGAAAATCCATCTTTGTAGAAATGTATCTTTCTTCCACTTTTGTTATTAAGTTTTATTTAAGATATCAAGTTTCCCTTTTCAGGGATGTAAGTGATTAATTCTTATATAATCAATATAATTTAGAAGACCCTTATCATAGAAAGTTGAAGTTATTATTGAAATAGTTACCCCAACTACGAAGTTAATGAAAAACCTCTCTAGCCGATGGAAACATAAACAGGGGAGATAAGTGGATAAAGCCGAAAGAAGAGTCCAATCAATTTTTATGAACCTATAGGGTCACGTAGCAACAATAAATATCATTGGCACTTAATAGTCCACCATCTCTTCCATCGCAGGGCGTATTCGAATGAGTAATCCTTATAAAGTCCATTAAATTTCGCGTGCATTCGGGATTGAAATGAAATCACCCCCCGAAGGAAAACACTTGGTTCTCTATTTCGAGTACAAAAGGAACAACAAAAGACGCCTTAAATAATCCACGCTTAGCTTTGGCCTTTTTTTGGTTTCCCGGTGATGAACCATGTGCACATTCATTCCCGTGCTGTCCCCCCTCAACTGGGGCTAAAATTCCTTGTTTCTTCAAAGACTCCCCAGCAGAAACCCTACACCTCCACAAGAAATCTGGTAAGCATATCGAACCGATGACTCATACTCCACCAACAACGAATGTTTGCCCACACTAGACTTGTCTGTCTGTCTTGCTTATCGCCAGTTACGTACTTGCGTTATGCGGTCGGCAACCGGCGAAAAATACTTTCGACGTTGCCTCCTTATATACACCCACTATTTATTAAGGCCTACTATTTATTATGAAGGTCTATGGAGAAGTAGACCTTGTATATTTTATGAGCAGCCGTGCCGAAAAACTTCCTGGGGCACTGCGGCGCCTTCTGTGCAGGGACTTGAAGCAGATTGCACCTTCTGTACTATGATATGGACAGCGTAAGTGTAAAAACAGCTATAGCTCGTTTTTCGAGCCAGCAGCAATCTTCGAACCGACTTGGGTGTTGAAGCTCGAGAAAAAAACCTGACGTGGGTTGTTTACTTTTATGGAGTGTTCTCTCCGGCCAAGAAAGCATTTCGGAACATCACCTTTTTGGGAAGAGAAACAATTAACATAGCAGCACTCCGTTAAGGTCGCAAGAGCCTACTGCTAGAAGGGCATATAGGAATCAAACGACACTGGTCAGTTCGGTGTTTCTCTTTCGTATGATTTAGCGAATAATGGAATTTTTAAGTAAGCGAACAGCCACCCACCTGGTCGTGGACTCGAAAAAGTTAGCCTCGCGATTCATCAACTCATGACGGAATTTGGCCATCTCTTCCTCCATTTTACGCATCTCGGCATCGAATCGCTCCCTAATGCTGGCGAATTCTGTGTCGATAACGCTAAAGTCTCCCAATTTGATGGGGATATTCCTCTTGTTCGAACTCTCAGCCATTTCTATTTTATAGATTTGATTTAACGACCTTAATGGGAATCACAAATGTCAAAAATTCACTGTAGCACTACACCGCAATCTGCACCTCACTCGGAACTTCAATCACGTCCCCTCTGACTCGCTTCACGCTTCGCTCCAAACTGTCGAATTGCTCGACTCGGGTTTTTTAAATACCCCTGCTGCGCGTCGCCTTGCGCTGCCACCTGGCGAGCAAACCGCTCCCTCACGCCAAGGCGGAGGCAACAACCCGCCACTGAGTTGGCGCGAACTTTTCAAATCCCCTTCCCGCTGCGTCTCGTGGTTTAAACTATTTTCGGAACCGCGACAAGTCCTTAAATGCATCAATCGTAAAAATACGAGCGCGCACTCTTCTCATAAAATATTAGTAATTGATTAGTCATAATTCACCGGAAGTACCTTTCGAGAAAATGCTCGAATTTGTCGTTCTAAATCCGGCTTGTTTTGATCTATTATTGCTAATCAAATGCAAATTATGGCAAAACAACTAAAAGCACGTAGAACTGATCTACAATCGTGTGACTCAAATTTCCGATTATTTTTTGGATCTTTAACCAAAGTTTTTAGACTTATCTCTTCAAGTTCGCTTCTGGCTGTTTCTTTTCCTAATCAACTCCCAAAAAATTCAAAGTTTTCCCTTCGTATGACTTGATTTCTCATGTTTTTTATTCTCATCATGCTCATCTACCCTTCGATAACATTTCACTATTTGAATTAACCATGTGGCTTATAAACCCTTTTAGATGAAAAAAGCAACTAAATTTTCTCATAATACTAGTCTCGTTTTACACACTTCTTCAACTGGAAAATTCTAAGATCATCACTCACCTAATTCTCAGCTTTCCCTTAATTGTAATAATAGTATATTTTATTTCTATTCGTATAAATGAAACGCAAGAAACATGTCGGCTAAAAGGGATAAGCAACAAAAACAAAAACGAAGCTAGAGGGTATCCTTAAATAAACAAGTAGACCAAGGTCTACAACAAGGTCTCTAGGTCATAGAGAAGGCAATCACCTATCAGAAAAACCAAACTTTGTTACTCTCTTCCTGGCAGTTTAGTTTAATGTAATAGTGGCTAGTTAGTAATAATTAAGACTTTTTTATCATTTCTGTTTTACTTCATTTAAAATTACTTGTCTTTTAGAATCATAAAATCATCCTTCACATGATTTACCAATTATTTAAAAAGTTTCTGTAGGTCATGCTGATCCTAAAAAACCATAACACTGCAGTTTATGGTCACTAATGTGAAAGTAATAGGTTTCATAAAAACTGTTTTTAGTGGTTATAAACGTTAACGCAGCATCATAAACGAAGACATGAAATTTAAATCTCTTTATTAAGTTTTTAATTTTTTTGATTCGACAGACCCATTGCTATGAGAAAATAAAAAAAATAATAATAATACTTTCTAAATTATCGATGGTAGGATTCCTGCATGAGAAAATACGTTGTATCTTTACACTTTTAAACGTTTCATTATTCCACCCTCCGTTAAGATACAATCCAGACCCATGCTCTATTTTATTTATTTGATGTTTCCTTCCAATGGTGCATGGAAGGTAGCAACTAAGTTCACTTTAGTCCACATCGTTACTTTTCGTTGAAAATGATAATCATAGAAATACGTGTCATAACATTGCCACTATAAATTATTAAAATTTTATACCTTCAACGCATAATTTTTGTAAGTAGTTTCAGACAGAAGAATGCACTCTTTAATTTCAATAACTGCATTCTAATGTTTTTATACCTTTTCAAAAAAAAAAAACGTAAATACGTTTATGGTAAAATCATTGGTTTTTCGATTTTATTCGATTATAGCATTGTTCCATTAAATTTCCTATACTCAAAATAAATAAAAAAAGATACTATAGTAAGTTAGCGTCAGATCAAAACAGACAGCTAAGCTTCTAGAATGGCATGGATTCCTTGCATTCATTTTTAAACAATCAAACATCTAGCTTTAGTGAACGAAAGCATATCAAGTACCCCCACAACGAATTTCCTATTTTGCAAAGCGTAATTTTCCGTAATGCATTAAAATTACATTTATCCGAAAATGCAATGTAAGATGTCTTTATTTAAGAGCTCTGCATTTCCTATTGGACTGGAATTTAGAAATACATGAACCGCCAGAGAGAATAATTTCTGCAGGCAATAAATGCGAGGAACAGGCGTCTTGCTGCAATAATTCCTGGAGATTAACACGTACCAAAGAGTAATAATTATAATTTCCCGTATTAAATTCGTCGAAAGTGAAGAGAAAAGCGCGTAAGTTATTAAAGAAGAAAAACTTTAAGAAAACCTGCTTCGTCATAAGAATTATTTTAAAGCTCTCTCTGCACCGATGTGCTATATTTTTAGGTACCTGTGAAAGTTATTTCAGTGCTAATGAAGTCATGGATCAAGTGAGATACTCACATTCCACTCATGGTCATATTAAGTGCAAATTGTAACTTAAAAAAGATGAGTAAACAAATGACCAATAATGTTATTAACAAAAACGCGTAGGTAGCCAATGGTTTACTTTCTGAGATTTCCTATATAAGGTGGGATTATGACATATCGTTCTCGAATCAACTAGAAAGAGCACTTTTCTTCCCAAATCCTCACTCACGCACTAATCTGTTTACTTAGTCTGTAAATTGGGTGCTGCATGGTGGACGCCGTCGTCAGGCATTGCTATCAAGTGACGCCTTAAGTGTGATATATTCCCTGACGTAAGACAACAATTTTTACAATTGAATCAGAAGTTATTTAAAATTTCCTTTTATGGAATACTTTTAACGATCTCAACCCACGGTCCGAGTAAAACATGAATAATAATAAGATTTAATGAGCCTGAATAATTGAGTCGTCTGATTTATTGTTTGTTGAGGTTTTCAGACATTTTTAGCGCACATTGTCAATTTTACCATATAATTATATATAATGTAATAGCGGTATGCCGCCACTCTTTATTTATTATCATAAAGCACTTAGAAACCTTTCGCTTTGATAAAACGATATCAAGCACTTTATAATACATTTAAACGCTCAGTATTTTTCGATTCCATAAAGAAATACTGTGCGAATAAAAAAAATATATTTCGACAATTTTAATAGTAGAACTAGTTAGAGAATGATTTATAGAGTATGTATTAGATTAATTAAGAAGGTATACCAACATTTTCTAATACGTTCTCTAGCCTATGTAAATTTTGATTGAAGAAAACATTCTTTAAAAGTTTTAATAAAAAAAAAATCCTGAATTCCAAATTCATCGTTGAAAATTAAATTTCCAAATTTGCGGTCTTTAAAAAGTTCTTATTTCATATTAAAGAGATATTGTTCTCCTATAAAATGTTTTTTTGTTTATTATCAACCTGCAGTTGCTTGCCAAAAAAATGGAATTGAGAACTTTTCAATCAATTGTATTTAACTACCCTTCACACTACGATGCTGATAATGATAATAATTTTTATATTTTTAATGAAGGTAACAAGCCTCTCTGTTAAAAATGGTAAAATATATTACGCTTTATCCTCAACCTTACGTTATTTTGCAGAGCAAAATTATAAAACTAATGCTCTTTTTCAATTTTCACTTACTGCCCCGCTTCTAGGTGTAAAATCAAGACGATACCTCTTTCACTTTAGTACGAGGTTACATAGCGTTACCCAACGCGTTCGAAGTATATTCGGTAAATTTTGCGTCGTAATTATTATTTTTACATGTACTAACTACAAACAGAAGATGTTAATAAAACTTTAGAAAATAATTTTAAAACTTCCCTTTTAATCTTATAAGAACACATTCTCCATTGGAACTGAAATTACTGAAGAAATTAATTTAAATAGAAATCCCGAAAAAACGTTTAAATGATTTTAATTAATTACATAAGTTCTTCATGCGGAAAATCGAAATACAATCCAATAAAAAATACGTACGTATTTGCAATCTTTGTTTAAAGTATTTGCAATAAAAGTTAATTAAGAATGCAATTTACAATCACTTTATCAATTATATTATTTCCCATTTCTTTTAACAAGCGTGATATGTGGAAAAATCTAAACAAAAATTAGCTATTGCCCATTTCAAATTGAACATTAAAAATTCTTTTCTTTTTAAAATTTTTATATATACACGGTTATAAGAGAAATCTACAGGCAATTAAAAGTACGTTCGATTTAGTTTTTCTACAAATGAAACAGGAAATTACTAGAATTGATCTTACAATTATCCAAGGAAAAATATTGAAGACAGAATTAAATTAATTAGCAATTAAATAATTAAGCTCAGACTATTTATACAGTGTGTGTTTTAGAAATTCTCACTGCTTATACAGCATAAAAGATCTGCACGAGGGCCCACATTTGAATTATTATATAATTTACTTTTTTTTTAAGTCAAACAAATTAAGCCTCTGAATATTTGAACTTACTGCGCCCTGTAGTATGCAACATGTGTGGAGTCTACACGTAGATTCATATGAAATTCCATATCAAATAATGCGTAAAATTACGCACATCGTCATTACACAAATAGACCCCAATGTGTATGTAGTATATCAAGGATTTTTATTCTGGCTGGAGGTATGATACATCAAAGTATTGTTTGATTTTCAAATCACTCCGCTCAAGACCGTATCTAGAAATTTTGTAAGAAAATGACGCCACTTTAAGTGTTTTTGTTATATTTATGATGATGTAAACATTCAGAAGCAGTTTAAAGGTCTCCCTGGTACGAACTTTGGCTACATATTATGCAAATAAATGTATAACGTTAGAAGATGATCGCTTAAACTATATTCGTCTTACGGCTGACGAGGAATTTCTTTTTATTTTACTTTGAATAACATAATTTTCTTCTCTTGAGTAGAAATCCACCGTCGAAAAGTAACCCATAAAACCTTGACTTTTTAAATCACTGACCTTCTTGGAAATTATTTAAACAGATCTAGTGAACTTTCAGTAATACTTCTCTCAAATCTTTACGAAGTAGTTAGTGAAAGAAAAACGAAAAATTGTATATTTTAAGTTTGAGATTTCTTACTTTTCTTAAATTTAAGTTATTGGATTTTATTAATGGTCTAGTATCAATCACAGACAATTCAAATATTGCCACGTTTACGCCCAGAGAAATGTTTATTTCCCCGGTAATTGCGTAAAATTATTGTTATTATTGTTATATTACGTTCATTAACATTTATTCCTTTCCCCTTACTTCTTATCTTCAATAAAAACTTTGCTTTTAATGCATACAACAAAAATACAGAGAAAATAAAAAAGACAAATTTACTACCTGAGCTCTCAATATAATACCTAAATATTGCATTTAATATCAACAGCAAACCGAAATCCCTTAAAAATTGATAAAATATGAAAGAATTTTAAATTTGTTCATGGATTTCATGATTATTTATTTTTCACTCCATACTCGCTTAAAGAACACTAACAAAGGCGATAAGATACTGCCTTACAATTCTTAGCTTTAAAATTAGTCAGTAATGAGCGGTAAGTGCAACAGCGAAATTGCAATCGAATAAAACCACAATATTTCAGTCGAATGAGAATAATCAGAATAAAATTTCATAAAAAAAAACATAAACTATGTAATTCATTTTGAATCGGGGAATATTCTGAAAATTAAGATAAGAATAAAAAAACGCCCAATGTAGCATTGTTTCCATAAACGAGGCATCACCATAATTATCGTGATAAGGCACTTTATTATGTACTATACTATAGAAAGAAAATGCCGCTTAAAATTAATGCTGTTTTCATTTTAAATGAACAAAAAAATCTCACTTGAACAATAAAAGATAAACAGAAAAGCATAATCCAATATTAGCAAAATGAAGAGAGGAAATAGAAGCCGTGCAGGTTACCTGCAAACACGCTCCGCAATGAATTCTATAAATAAATTTATTTGTACTTTTATATAAGAACTTTATCTTATTGAATATTTCTGGATATACACAAATCACTTTTTTATGAAAATGTCCCCGTGATACTTTGACAATTAAAATCGAATTGACTACAGATACGAAATCATATTTGTTTTTTATAATGTTGAACTCTTCTTTACATCAAAGTTAAAAAGATCTTTAATCGAGTCCTAGTGAAATTAAGTCGGTGCCAAATTGATAGAATTTATAAATAGTTAACATTTGTAAAAAGAAGTAAAATTTAACAGATCTAACTCTTAGTTGTAAACCTATCAAAGTGCAATGTTTTTTCTTTCTTTTACCTATTTACAAAAATCACGAGGTATTTGTGCCTCCCAGAGTCGAATCGATTTGTTTCTCCCACCACTCTTGGATGCTGTCCGCCATTCGTTTCCGTCGAAATCTCAGTGATTCGTTTATGCACATTTGGATGAAATTAAACTTAGTTTCGAAGTTACCCTTGACCATACTCAGATGGTCCAATAATTGTGAGTAATTTCGGCCAGGACGGCGAATATCCTTAAAGACTATAGCTCTTGTTTCTAAATTATGTTTCTTGATGTTCTCCTTTTGTTCCTCGCTTATTTCCTCCTCGACCTCCTCTTTCTTCACCTCGTTTTCAGGCTGCTCGCATATCTCCATTTTAGACTCCACCATCTCCTCAACTTTTGGATCGACCGTACCATTATGGCACTGTTGAAGAATTTTCGATATTTCTTGTGCGTCATTAATGTCGTTCTGAATTTGGAATGTGTGCGGCAAGCCAATGCCATTAGTTGGTTGATTGTTCATTTGTAATACATTTTGGTCCACTCCTTGCACAGATGGGTTGAAATAGGTTGGTCCTATATTATTACTCAATAAGCCATTGCTACCGCTCAATTGCGGCAGAGGCGAAAGCGGTGGTGGATTCATTGGAGATTCTTCATTATCGTCTAGATCGCCGTTTATGAAATTTCGCACATGACCATTTATAGGAAAATCGTCCGGATCATTAAAATCAAAGGCTACAACTAAACGTTCTGGATCGGCATCATCAGAAGCTGTCGATGAGGTTTCTGAGGCACTATCATCTTCTGTATCTGAAAATGATGCTAACGACGATGTACTACTTCTAGAGTCTGTTGATGTTCGACGGAAAATGTAATCCTTACGAATAGGACCTGCTTTTCTTTTTCGTAAACGATTATTTGATTCCATTTTCTTCGGGGTATTGTTTGCGTTTGGTTTAATTGGCGCCACGTCGCCTAGATCCGCTTCATCCACCATAACCATATGCTTGTCTTTCTTGTATGGATTACCGAACATATGCTGCCTCACATTCGTAGGTTCAATCTCCCTTAGAGGGGTTTCTTTGTTCTTCAAGTACTCCTGATAATTACCCATTTCGGCAATGGGAAGGCAATGACCCGCATCTTTTGTTACTAAACTAATACCGGCCGATGAAGCTCTAAGGAAATTATCCCTCATCCGTGATATTTCATCGATCAAATCCCTTCGCGGTATATCGAATGGATTTCGATAATTCTTCGCAGACGGTTGTCTTACCATCGCTGGCACAACAATCGTGTAATTTTCGAAAGTATTTATATCGCTGTGAAGCTTACTAAAAGTTTCCCTTAACATTGGATTCCTCAGAAGATCTCTTCTGAGCTGCTGACCACAATTTAATTTAGCTGTCTCCACTTGCCGATACGGTGGTTTAGGCTGCTTCAGTTGTTTGTAAACCCGAAGGCACAAATTCTCTTGGTCCTGTTTAGCCGTATTTTTAATTTGTTTTAAATAATTCGCAACATTCGGACTGAGATAGTTATCTACATTTTCCGGCAGCATAAATTGCAACAAAGGATATGGAACATTTATGTTGAGCAAGGCCCGTCGCAGGAATGGGCAGTAGTATTGTGGTATTGATCGCACATACGAATTGAACTTGTACATCCAATCATTCGGTGGATTAAAAACGAATTTATGAATGAGATCATGGAGGAGCGGTAGTAAGCTAGGGTAGTTATACGCTAATACATACAAGTAGACTTGCGTGAAATTTGCATTGGCTTTAAGATAACCAAACGGGGCTTCGTAACCATGCAGTCCGTTGGCTATTATAACTGGCCAACACTTGTTTGGCTCTCGTTTCGATAGAATCTGCAGTGTTAGCGGACTTGCTTCTATTTCATATTTGTCGACCGGAAAATTCCGCACTATCTGCGGTTCATCTACGCACGGTGTTACTATACGGATCTTCGGATGGGCATCTCGCGGAGGCAGCGTTGTAGCTTTGGGATCAGGCCAATATGGTTCCGGTAAAGGCCAATATCCAACCGGAAAAGTTTTCTGTGTAGGATGTTTCTGAACGTATATCATCTTCTTAGTTGTTTGAAACGCAATATCCTGGACCTCGCCATCCTTAAGATCTTTCGGTATAAGAGGCTCAAAGTGTAGCACTACTCCTGGCTGTACTTTCTGCACTAAACTTTCAATACACTGATTGAGAACATAATGGGACTTAACACGGTAGGAACGACCACCGGTCACTTCGCACATTCGCTCTATTGGCGAATCATCGTGTGGAACTTTGCCTTCCACTCTTTCATCAACTTTATTTCCAGCCATTCTTAAAACCAACGAAAAAAGCCTTTGGTCCCACCGAAAAGGTTCCTTTGTAAATTTAGTGCCAGGAATTTGTGCATTTAATGGTAGGATTATATCTTGGTGGACCCCGTTACGAAACGAATATTTCCCACCGTCTGTAATTACAATTATAACGGAGGGTTCGAGATAAAATGGGCATCGTCCCTGCCCGTACGTATCAATACCAGACTGCATTCGATTCAAATTAAGCAGATCGAATGCATTTTTTAACGCTTCTCCCATTGACGTAAGACCAGTACTCTGCAAATTTTTAAGCTCGTTCATAAAAGTCGCATGATTCTCTTTCCACCCCGCTTTAACATTACACGGGGGATCCTCAAATGTGAGCAACATATATCTGTCGCCCAGACAGTCCTGTGATCTCTGACGATATTTTAAAAACGTCTCCACTGCACCCTTCGCTATGTCCAGATAACTCTTTTGAACGCCATTCACATATGCCTTCTGGCACATTGAGGCGGAAGTATCAACGAGAAATAATATGATGGTCATACTTTTATACTTCGGTGGTGTATCTTTGACAAAGACATTGGGTCCTCAAAAATTTATGATTTAATTTATTTTTGCCTCACGGGGAAACCTACAACAAATGAAAGCTAATTTAAGGTTACTCGTTAACTTTATAGAGAACTTAAAAATATAGTAAGATATTATGCTTGAGAATATGTACGATTATTGTAGTAATACGAGAAACGGTTTCTATTTGTACCTGGAAATTCTTATACAATTTAGTTGTTAAGATAACACCTAAATTTAGCACTGCATTTTATTTCTGTTCAAGCGATGCAACAATGGGAAATTTGGAAAAATTATAAAAGAGATCAGAAATTTAATTTTGAAGAGCTATCCTTTTATAAATTGTCGAAAACTATAATACATGCAGATAGAATCTACTTTAAGCTTTTTGACGCAGCTTCTATACCATTTTTGATTTTTTCACGTTAAAGAAAACTTTCATTTCTGAAATAAAAGAAGTTCAAAAGTTGATTCTTAGAAATTATAAAAGTAAATAATTTTATTGCAATTACCGCTTTATCACGTAAATATTTCAGAATGCCACAATAAGGATGATATTGGAAAGTAAGACAAAAATATGAGTAAGACATTTTAGAGTTAAAATAAATTTGAAACAAAATACCCCAATAAGAGAATTTTAAAAAATTTGGTTTTAGAAGCAGAAGAGTACGAGAACAAAGTCAGATATTGACATCAGATCTTACGATGATAAGACACTGGAAGGTACAAATTTGTTGCCAAAATATGTTCATACATTCTTGTTTCACTGTAAATATAAAAAAAACGAACAAAATACACTTAACTTGCGCAATTCGCTACTACGACAGGTACTGCCGGTTCTATTGTTTATTGCTTTTAAATGTCATGAAATTTTTCGAGTATAGAATCAAAAAACAATAAAGTAAATTAACACGCGGTGTGATCGTACGAAACAATTTAAAATTGTTAAACGTAGGGAAAGTTGGTCCAAGTTAATGAGGACATAGAAGAAAACAAAAACGTGTTTAACGGATTATAGAAACTTGTTTCACGAATCAAATGTTATCGAAGTATTTATAAAAAAATAACAAGGAATTCAAGTAACATTTAAATTTGAAATTTATGTTAATATAATCGAATTAATAAAATTACTTAGTGAAAATGTGGTGAAGAATATGTTTATTAAATTAAACTAGTGTAAATCACGAAATGCTTTTCTCAAATCTTTTCATAAGAGAACAAAAGACAACATGATTGAAATTTTTCATTTGTGAATTAAAAGTAAACAATTGGAGCTCATACAACTTCCTGTGAGAAAGAAAATAAACATTTTTGCTAATTGTTGCATATAGTGCATTTGCATTTAAAAGTGAATTATATAGAGAAACGTTTTAAGCCCTCTCCTCTGGTGATTAGGGCAGGGTAGAAAATAAGCCGTATGAAGAGTGCCACGTAATATTTCTTATAAAACTGGTAATTTTTCTAGGCATTCGTATTTTCGAGAGGGATTTATTAAGATTATTGAAATCATGGCGATTTTATATTTATTAAGACTTTATCCATTTTTCACGTTATATAATAGAGGGATATAAAATTCAAAAATAATGATAATGTCTCATCAATGTGAGTTCGTGTGGAAACTTTCCACGTTTTAAGGCATAAAACAATAAAAACTTTTAAAAAAGAAAGCCTACGTATGAGTTGGTATACAATTTTATCAACAAGTTGTGCAAATGCTGTATACACACAATGTTCAACAATTTTAATTTTTTTGTAAATTATTAGATATACAGTTATGTTAGAGATCAGTTATCTAATGAAACGTCTTTAGTCTTGAAACTTTACCTACAGCAGTTCAAAATTTACCAATTTATAAAAAAAGTAAAAGTTATAGCCAATTGTAGATTTGCTGTTTACTAAAACCACCTTAGACTGTTGCGCTGAGTAAATACATTTCTTTTGTAAATAATGTTCTCTGTTGGAAAATTTAAAAAATGAAGAAACGTTACGAAAACTTATACCCAACACTATGGATTACACACAAGTTTAAATGAGCCGCATATGCCTTTAGTTTGGTTAAAAATATGATTAGCATAAGTTTTAAAAAAACAGCATAAATATTTTGACTCGGCCATCGTCAGGTCAAAGACTTCTTATTGCAAAAATGCAAAAAAAAACGTAATTAAAAACTTTGAATAAACATGCTTACAGTAAACTGGTAATAAATAGAAATCCGAAACTCGTAATGACCCAAAATGTAGCACAAATGAGCCTCTCTATCAACGATCAAATGAGTGTGCAGATTTACCAACTTTCATTGTTGACCTGGTAATCAAGTGCTGGTCAATTAAATCTGGATTGCTAAACATAACAGCTTAGACATATAAGTGCATTTAAATCCACCGAGTATCATTGCATACAAAAGGAAAATTCTTTGACTGAAGAATCAGGAAATCTCAGGCACGAGTTTCTAAGCAAATAATTTTGACCTAGAAGATTTGCCTAATTAAGGTGACTATTTTCGACAGTACGCCCAAAATAATTAAATAATGCATAAAGAGGAAATAACGAGCAAAACGGAAAGCCAAGACCTTCAGGTAATTGGAGCATCGCGCCCATTGTCGCTACCGCTGGTGGCTGTCGTGGCTTTCGAGTCAAATAAAAGCAACCACAGCTAATAATATAAGAGCGCGTTATCTTTTCTGCAGGTGTCAACGGAATAAACTGCAACTGAAAAATAAGATTGTGAAACTTACATTCCGAAAAAAGCAAATCTTTTCTTTATTTTGGATCCCGAACTGAACCGTCGTCACACAAGCGAGCACACCTTCTACGGCAACTCTCGCCGTTCGGGGACGCGAGCTGCGAGACGTTGGGACTCTACGGGACGGCAGAAGCGAAGGAGAACGATCTGGGGGACTCAGAAGACACGGCCAACCGCCGGGTGTCCTTCTTTGCAAAATCGTCACAGAAATGTGCAGTAATTAGGTTACCAAAACGCAATCAGCATCCTCAATTAAAGGCATAAACAGAAGTTTGACATTTTCCAGCAGTGACAACAACTGACAGTACATGGCAGCCCCCAACTCAACACAACTTTAGTTCAGACATGCCCCACGGGCTGTGCCACGACTAGGCTGTACTGCGTGCTGCTGTCAAAGTGAGTCTATCAACTTTGAAATGGATTAAAAGCCGATTGCGTCGCTCTCGGGCGCTTCCTTACTTTTCCTGGGGCTCCGCCGACTGGTGTCTCGCTGTCCTGCTGTCCTGCCTTTCAAAAAACGCGGCCCAGCGGCGATTTCAAAGTGATTTCCTCTGTGGTATGTGTGTAAATAACGATCCTCGCTACCTCGGCACCGAACACGACCTCCTCGAATCAAAACGTTGACTGAACTGCCAGAGTTCTCCGTTGCAAACACCCTTCTTGCTTCAAAGTCGCGTTCCTGCTCATCGAAGTGGGCTCTGCGTGGACAGAGCCAGTTCCCTCGAGTCGCGGACTTTTCAATTTGAACGTCGATTTTCAAATTCCTATTTATGAAATTCTGACTGAGAAAACAGAAATTAAAAAGGTTACATTTCCTAATCACATAATTAATTATTGTTCTCTTCTATCCACGTGTAAGAAAATTAATTCTGATATAAGAAATGTTTGTTTGATACTTTATTGGAAGAAAGTCACTTAATGAAATCAAATAAAATACTCACAGTATTACAGCAAATAATCGTAGCAAGTAAATAGTTTTATTCTATCAACGAAATATTGAGCAATAATATTTTTCTAGTTGTAATTATAAACACATCTAAAAAAACCGAATATTTATCCGTTGTGTTCCAAAATTGCGTATTTATTTTTAATTCACTTAAACAAAAAAAACGAATTAACTTCTTTCACATGGCAAATAGCCAAAATAATGCAAATATTTAATTTTGTATCATATAAATGTGTTTATTGATTTAAAAGTGATCCGATTTCAGAAATTAAAAATTTTTTATTCTAATATTTCCTAATATTAAATTTTATGTAAATAATTTATGAATACTTTCCAAGTATCTAGGCTTGAAACTTTCCCTATTGATTGATTTTTATTAAGTTTCTTAAAATTAAAATCCTCGTTTACTTCAGTTTAAATCTTAGTTTTTTTTCTTCAATATGCACCAACGATTTTTAGTATTATCCAGCTTAGGAAAAGGGACTTTAAAAACAGCAAAAATCCAATTTTCAGTAGTCGAGAAAACAAAATAGTTTGGAAAGAAAATTAATTAAGGTTTTTCTGAAAAATAGATGCTTAAAGTATTCTTAAAAAATATTTAAAATTACCCCGTTAAAAAGTATATTTTCTGTTTTTCAAAGACTTACAATTTTGTAATAAAAATTAAGAGACTATTGCTTCAACAGTTGAATTAAAATCAACAGTGATTTATATAGAGAAAATGCAATAAACATGTAAGTAAAATAAAGGACTAAAAATTTCTTATGATAATCTCCATGCTGGGAGTAAGTGCCTGTTAAAAGAATATAGAGAATCGTTTTTTATCAGACCCATGGATTGGAAACAAAATACATAATTAAAACTTTAATTTAGCGCGGAACGTATATTTTCCGATTTCTTTTTTAATTTTCCATATTTTAGCACAATAATTCTTGGAAGAAAATCAAGATACCTTACAACTAGTTAACTTAAATGTTTTAAAGTCCCTTGCCGAATTAACGGCTCCACCTCAGCACGTGGTAAATAATGCTGGCTGTTCTTTTTCAGATGTATAACTTCGCCATCCTCCAATTCGAATTTGCCGTAGTCCTCCAGGCACCTGACTTCGACATAGAGAGACTTTGGAGGCCTTAGATCGCCGGTTAGGTCGATGCCTTGACCTTCTCCAACCGATCGCATGTATGCGGCCAGTGACTGCGAATATGCATAGAAGAAATTCGCTTCTGGTTCGCATAGCGCGTTTTTGATGTCCGTAGGTAGAACGGGGCCGAACTCCCACCTCAGTGCTCTCACTTTTAGCAGTCTTTCATAAAAATAGGCTAGCAGACATCGCTTGTTCCGCTGAAGAGCAGCATGCCGGAAATTTAACAGTGGCCACAGCGATCTATCCCCCGAAGCGGAATAGTTAGCCCTGTAAGATTTTATTCTTTAACGAAGCCACAGAATTGGAGCTAAGGTAATTTGTTTACGCTTGTTCACAGTTCTCCTCGAAAATTGCTTTTATTTCCTCTAGAACCTGTCGCACACCGTCATCCTATTCGAAAACAAATTTATTAGCAATATACAAATGATGTTTACAATAGAATATTGATCATTACTTCATGAAAACAAAGTAAATAAATATTTAGTCTTTACTGGCTTGTGATGTAGCAAATTAAGGAACGAATCCTAATATTTAGCTACATATTTATAAGCAGAATATCTACAGACGTACCTACTAACGTTAGTAGAACAACTTTTTGCGAGGGTGGCCCTGCGACTGGTAATTAATGAAACTTACATCAAAAACTGGAATTGTATCTGTAGATCTGTTCAATTCTTTTAATAATTCGAAAGCTTTTTCACCAAACATTTTCAATTATTCATTCTACTTTTACTTACGTCCAGGGAACTTTGACGTCCATTTCCCGCCTTTTATTCAGGACACAAATTAGCGGCAGATGGCAGGGCAGTCGCTGAAGTGCTTTCCGGTAATTAATTAATTGTCATAAATTACCAAAAAAACAAGAAAAAAATGGAAATTAATCTTTGAAAATCAAAACTCCTTAGCGAAGAATTAGTTAAGACATTCAACAAATAAAGGACTTAGAATTAAAAAATTAAACAATTAGAATAATCAACTCTTCACATTTCCTTTGTCCATGTTATAACATTTGATTTTGAGTTTAGAATTTTTAACAATTACATCCGAAAATAATTTTTAGCTGACGAAATTCGTATATGGATTCTAGGCCCAGGTATATAAACAATAATAATTAATAGATAACTTTATAAACCGCTGGTATATAATTCTATATAGTTTTTAATTTGCTAACATCTTAATGGGAACATGAAGTAACACTAGAGTTCAGGAAGCAGTACTTGGTGTCTTTCTTTTAACTAATTGCATAAGTACTTTTAAAAGAAATTCTCGCGCATAGAAAGAATGAATACGCAATTCTGTAGCATTTTTTTACTTCTTTGTTTTTCCCATTCTTAGACTGTAGCACATCTTTCCATTAGTTTCATGTTTGAGGTTTTTCATTTTTTCAAGTTTTAAACTTGACCGCAGAATTACCGCGCGAAAGTCCATTGACACTCTCTGAAGCAACAAATTAATTTCAAAACCATGTTTCCTTTAAACTAATAAAATCGAATGCCTTAATCAATTTTCACTAGTAATAAAGCTAGAACAATTTAGCACGAAAACGGATAGCGAACTAACTATAAAAGTTGGCTGAATGAAAGTGAATTGTAATATGCAATAAATCTGTTATAATCCCTATTTTTAAAAATACTCAGTGAATTTACTATGTAAAAAAATTAAGACATACCCAAAACCCATAAGCATTTTTGTAGTTTCTCATTGCAATATGACACAAATTCAAAATATGCCAGCGAAATGTTTTTAGTTCTCCAGAAAACTTTGATTAATCGGATTTAATAAATTTACATTTTAAGCCGACGAAATGATCTGGGGGTAAACAAATAAAACATACTCTTGTATCCCAAAATTGTATTGTTCGCACCAGATACACGTTAGAGTTGAGTGACTCTTAAAATAATCGTAAAATTGCGTAAAAAAACCATCAGAAGATAATACAAATAAAAAAAACATAACTAAGGACTAGTTTGGATCCCTATCAACTTTGGGCACCACCCACCTATGCCCAAACTAGAGAGGGATCTCTATTATCTGGGATTCTGACTAGTAAATATCGTAAAACCTCTGTAGGCGGGATTATCCGATTTCAATTAAAATAATGTAAGGCAAGTGCGTCTCTTAAAAAGTTGCATTTATCGTCGTTACATCCAGGCAAATCACTGATTTTAGTTTGTCTTCTTAGCGTCCTTAGCGTCGCCTTCCTTGGACTGTCCACGGCCCAAGATCTTTGCAACACTATCCCAGATTCCACCGAAGAAGATGGCACAGAAGAGATTTTCGAAAGGTACGAAAGGATCGTGAATACCCAACAAGATTGATGATAGCTTGAAGTAGACCAAGAAAATTACGATCCCGAAGTAAACGAGAGCATGAGGAGCTGATATCCAGTCAGTCTTCTTGTCCAACACGAAAATTATAGATGCCACCAAAGAGGCTTTAGTGTAGCTGAAAAATAATGCCAACATTAATGCTGTATTATGGAAAAGAAGATTATTTTCTTACAAGCTCGGCTGCATGAATTCCATTGCTGTTGGTGTCCAAGCTCCGCGAATAAGTCGTTCGAAAAGTTTTGTAAAACCAGCTCCGTTGCCCTTTAGTGTACCAATGATTATCATGATCACATACGCATTGGGATACAGCTTGGCTGCATGGGTAACACCGTCATAGACTTTTTTAGCCCTATATATTTCCTTCATTGCGCTAGCGACTATCTTTATTGGCAGAAACTTTCCCACTTTGTATCCAATATCAAACGGTGTATAGAAAACTATGTACCTGAAAGAACTCGTCTAGCACCTTTAGTGGATCAGATTAAAAAGCATTCTTACCAAACTACTGTGCCTACAACTAGTTGTGGTGTATTTTTGAGCGGTGCCAAAATTGGTTCTCCAAGCAAACCATTAGCGACCATAGCACCGGAAAAGATGACCAACATGGTAGACAACCAGCAGGCCAATGGATGCTTCCTGGAGAATGCCTGTGCTCCTGGCCCTAGATCTTCGCGTACACTTAACGCACAAAGTAAACTGTGCGCGATGTCGAAGTAAGGAAACATCTTCAACTTGATGACCTGATTGGCCATGTCCAAGAACGCTTCGGGATCCATTTTTGCTCTCTTTTGTATATTTCTTTGTGCCTTAGATTGAAGTTAACTTATAGTATTTGTGCGGCTATCTGGAAAATAAGACGAAAACAATATAGTGAATGATATGGCGTAAAATGTTTTTAGTTAAATGTTCTTGGAAATTCCCTAATTCCTATACTCTTCAAAAGACTTTAGTGCACTTCGTAAATATGAGGACTACTCTACTTTTTAGCTCTTTACCTCATTTTTTTCTGTGAATCTTACTTATTGAGCTGTTTTGGACTTTAGATCTGAACTATATAAATAAAGTTCCAAAAATGCAACTACTCTTTTTACAACTTTAAAATATTTAGGTGAATTCTGCTTTCAATTTATTCAGGAATTTCTTACTTTTGCCATTTTTTTTATATTTTTAGAATTCAAAAACTGTGAAAACACACACTTTAAAATTATGAGATAATAAAAGGCCATTAATGGAATTAAAGTTAAATTAATTCCCTAAAGTTTGCAAAACTTTTAAAAATATTGTAAATTCTATAGTAATATTCAGAATTAATCGTTAATATAGGTAGATACAAAACAATTTTCTCTGTTTCACCTGGCTGAAGCCAAGCGAAAAGAGTATGTACATCTGTACACATAAAGGGTACGCTTTATCTGTTTATTTATTCCTTCATAGAACTCGAATGATAAATAAAAAAATAAAATTTAAAAAGGATGACAGCAATACAATGTCGGATTTTGGCCACCATAGTATTTTATTTTAAAAATAAATTATTGAACCCATCTAGTAGAGTATCGTTGGAGAGCAAGTAAAAAATCATATTAGGATTGCGTAGCCCATCAATGACACAGTTAAAAAATTAAATTTTTTTTAAATAATAACTAGCTTCTCACGTAAAACACTCACGTAAAATATTTTCTTCGGATTTTAAATTGTATTCTAATAATATTAATAAAAATTTCGCTTGATTTTTTTATCTACTTTGTTATCTAGTTTATTGTGGGCGAGTTGGGAATGCTTTCGCTTGTTAATGATACACCAAGACAAGACATAGAAGTAATAAAAATAGTAGAGTTAAAAAAGAGATATTAGATCAGTCTTTTTATGCAATGAACAAGCCCAAACAATAGACACAATCATAGTGAGAACACTTTTCAAACTTTAAATAATTTCAATTTATTTACACACTGGCAAAATCTCTTTTAAGCTTTATAAACAAACATATTTTTTGCTGATATACGATTTTAATTTCTTTTTTCAAAAATATAGATCTTGATGTCCATGTCCATGTCCATGAAAATAATTGGAGTATATCTTTTCTCAAACATTTGTGATTTAGTAGAATGAAAATCAGTGGATTTAGGCCTCTATGTGCAAATAATTTATACTTAATAGTTTTTTTTTTGTTTTTTGTTTTTTTACCCGCTTTTATTTCAAGCGATTCAAGACGCAGCAAAGCGCTGCTCAGAGCGCCTATCAAAATTTGCTCTTAAAATAATAAAATGAAAAATAATTCCTTGTGTTTACCCTCCCCCTCGCGAAAGCGCAATCAAATTCGCGAGCATATCTCACGCACAATACGCGCATTGGCACCGGCAAAGAGAAACTAGAATTTAGCAATAAAAACACATGCAAGCCTAGAAAGATTAGCCGACCACGATAGAGTCCATACACTCCAAAAATAAACCACTCTCGATGGGGCTCAGCTCGGCGCGGGCAAACGCATTGAATAACCCGTGAAGAGGAGGAGCACGAAGGATTTCCACAGAATTTCTGTAGAAAATCTAGACTCTACAGAATGCAATACCTAACCGAAAAGAAAAACACCCACTTCACACTCTCACTAACTTCGTTCTTCCGGGGGGATGAAATTTCACGTGTGACCTTCCTTCAGATACCTCTGCAGCGCCCCGTATTTGAAAAAAATGGTATTCTTCCGCGGCCGCGAAACCAAGATCCACAAGACGCACAACGAACAAATAAAATCCAGAAAATTATCACGGAAAATGCATGAAAAAATTAATAAATTGTCAAAAATAATGAAGAGGTTTTATATCCCGGAATATTGCCTCAGACCAACTTGGGATCAGACATTTTCCTCTCGGACGGGAAAAGCGCCGAAGTCAACCCTGCCAGCAATCGTCGTCCTACCCGAAAAAATGTTTAATTTTAGACCGTCGACAGCTAGAAGTTGCTCATTGCAGTATAAACAGACCAAGAGTACCCGTCGAGATTCACTGGCGCTCTTTTCCAATAGACGGCGGCTGTCTACAGATCCATAAAGAGCAAATGCCGAGAAAATCGGCGCCTGTCCTCCATCGTAAGATGAAAACCCACATCTATCTCAGGAAGAGGAGTACGAGGTAGCTCAGTGCACTGCATCCTTTGCAGACAAACACACACAATTTCACAAATTCGCATGTTCCGATGTTACGAAAGGCAAATCACAAAACAGGTAAGAGCATGACCCCGTGGAACTTTAGTGGGAGATCTACACGTGTTCCTACCTGTGAATCAGATCTACTGACGAAATTCGTTTTTGTCGCTTTCCGTCAAAACAGCTCATACGTAAAAGAGCTATGTTAATTATGTATCACAGGATCCTCCAGATAAGTAGGTCTTTTATTCGGATGGGAACAAGTGTGCAAGATAGCGCACCGATAGCACTATCAGTCGAGGAGCCCGCTGCTCCAAGCAACTCGTTCGATCCAAAAGCTTTGAGCGTAGTGACTGAAAAATGGAGCTGCAATAAATCCCCAGACTTCTCGGCTAGATGATGAAATGAAATTGCTTTTGTCGATAACACTTTTACGTAAAATTGCGCTTAAGAGGAAATCTCATTTAGACAATTGAAGTAGTCTGTCCTGTGATCGATGAAAAGAAAAAGGTAATATATCGCGTCGAGGCCTACTTGTGAAACAGATGAATATCATTGCAAGGCAGTTAGTGGAAAAAGGCTGATTTGGGGCAGAGTAAAGTCAATAAGCTTTTGCTTGGAATGAAGTAACCTAGATTCTATAGCATAATTAGCGTTTAGTTTGGATGGAACGACACTTGCAACTTACACTCTATTCAGTTCTCATATACTTAATTCAAAAATGAATACAGCAATTTTAAATGGATATCCTATTTTGAAGTTTAAAATTAAAAAGTAATTTTTTACTTTCATAAAACTTTACAAACAAGCTAAAAATATTGAAAAATAAAACAAAATTACTGTACGTATTTAAAGATCAGAATGTAAATTTTAAATTTATTGATTAATTAAAACTCCGACTAAAAGATATATTTTCAGAATTACTTTACAATTTTAACCCATCTTGATTAGATTGGAAGAATAAAAATTAAAATTAACCAACAGAATGTAGCGGCTAGTGTCCATTATATTCGATTTAGCGCAGGCTTTACGACATACAAGCTTACATAAATAATAGCGTCAGAAGCGATTCTCCCAGATAAATATTGAACATCAAACTCCCGCCTAAATCCATCTTCAAATATTCAAAAAAAAGCAATTAAAACCGATACGAAGTGTTAACAGCATCAATGCAGAGTAAGAAGAATAATGTAATATTGTATTTCTGCACCGAGGTGTTACTTTCTTTATCAATCTTTTCCATTTCTTTCACCTTACACTATAAGCACTCGTTTTGAGAACAGTGCCAGGATGCTAGACTACTTAGTATGATGGCTCCAAAGAAATACGCCTAATCAGTTTTTATGCATATAAAAAATTAATTTTCACGAGCAGCATCGTACACGACTAAAGGTCACAGCATTTTAAGGTTTTTAACAATATTTAAGAAATCAGAGCAATTTTCTAACTCTACTTTTTGGCTTTCTACACCTCTGAAAAAATCTATTGAATTTCTAGAGCAATTAACCACTATCTTAATCATAATTCAACAAATTACACTCTGCCCTACTCTTGCAAAATTATTTAGAGCCTAGAAATTATTAAACTAATAAGTACTCTATTGATTATGATTCATTTTTTCGCTCCCTAAACTCTCATCATTAATTTCATTCAACAGTTTACCCATTATCCTCGAATGAACAAACTGGCGAAAATCGTAAAAAATGCATCTACTTCTCCCTTTAATAGCCTTAAATAGATAAATGGTCGATTTTTTTAAATATTTTTAATTGTAGTAAAATCTATCAATACCAAAAATGGAAAATTGTAGTTTGAAGCTTTGCAAGCCAAAGTTGTTTTTTTTTGTAATTGGTTGTTCCATAGCCCCTAGTGCGATCATAATGATGTATAAACTACTTAAATTTCTTTTAGCTGTTAAAAGTTAAACGACAGTTCATATCGCCTTATCATTCATACTTTTGCCTTGAATAGTTTCACCGGTTTCAGCGACAGCCTTCCCGGTTTTAGATAATTTTTTTAATACTGTAACTATAATTAATAACTTTCACTATTTTAAGCCAATCTGCGCAATAAGATGTTAAAAGGACAATAACTCACCAGTAGCAGAAAATTCATAGCTCTTAATTTATGATTTCATTTAAAACAATTCATAAAAATGAACTATTTTTAAGATGATCCTTAAAGAGGCAACATTCCACACTGTAACTATGAAACAATGCCTGGTCAAAATAAAGTTTTGAAAATAAAAATCACCTCTGTCTTCAAAAATCTTTTTTGTTTAAAGCCAACATAAGTGTAGTTACCTTTTACCACTTCGAATTTCATCAACATCCAATCTAAAATTTGAAATTCTTTAATCTTATAAATTAGAAAAGTTAAAAATTCTAAATATCCCTTCTAAATTAATTTGTTTCTGAACTTAAAACTAAAAACTAAAAATAATAAATTACAAAAATTGAAATAAACGAATTTTAAATTATAACGACGTTCTATGCCTTACCCTCACGCGTGGTTTTGATTCCACTAAAATTACTACGCATACGATTTCGAAGTTTTAATCAAATTTTTCTAAAAGCATTAATTACCAATTAACTCAATAAATTTTCCTTATCGTTCCTATTTATGACAAAATCTGATCTGTTTTGGATATTTTCAATAATTCAAATAATTATTTTGTAAGACATAAAGCTACTGCTACTTTCTTCTATAGCTTTTAATATAACGAAAAGTTGAAAACTAAATTTTTCTGTTAAAATCCCATAATATCAAAAATATTCTAAAACCAGAACTAAACTATGGTGCTGTAACTTTTAATTTAACTAACAAAAGCCCAAGAGATTACAGAGGCAATTCGAATGGCGGATTTCTAAATGTGGGAGGGAAACAGTTTTAAACCCAAAACGATCGCCTTGAAATAGATAATAATAGAAAGGGATAATAGTTTTCTATAAAAACATTTATTTTTCTCAATAACGGTTGCGCTTGGCACAACAATAGAACGGTGGTTTTTACGTTCAAAGCCAGTAACAAGGTTGCGATGAAAAATTACAGCGGTGCTGTGCCGCCGCGCGCTATTCAGAGTTTACAAAAGGATATACTTAAGGTAAATAAAAATAACATGCTCACTAAAAAAGTAAAAGGACTTACTCTCAAAACCGTAGCAACAAACAGCTCTATCGGGGAAAAGCAAGATGAAAACATCGTTAAATTACATGTAATATTCCTTATATGAAGTTTCTTCATAAAATGATCTACTTTTTTTGCAATCAAGAATTCCTACAAGGAACATTACATGCACAAATTTGAGTCTAGTTACGTGATAAACTTGGGCAAATTCAAAAATATGTGCAATAATAGTATGCTTTATTCGCATAACTGCAGCAATGATGCATTATTGAATTCAGCACCATTATCTTTCTCTCATCTTGCCTTCCACCATCAAAAGCAAGTCCATAAGCAGAAGGCTTTATATCGGAAGTCGATCGAATATCACCTGCACCTTAGTTTCGGCTTCCACAAGAACTCGAACAAGATAACTTTAAAATAAACAGAAATTCTTAAAATAGAATCGTTTTAAAATATAATTTTAGTATTTCGTTTAGGTTTAATGTCATATTATAGTTTTTAACGAACTGCCTGTTGTACACGGATGTTATCTTTGGAAATTGGAAAGTAATCTCATCATGTTTGTTTTTCCAGAAAAACTTGCACATTCCTGTTTTCAGAACTGAAAGCCATCTAGAGAACTGAGTGCAGGGCCTGTTTACAATAATATAATTACATTGTGCCTATACTTATGAAAATTGATTATCTTTCCTTGGGACTTAACTAAAGCTGCAGCAGGAATTTGTCTTCTTAGCCGTCTTGTAAAATGCCTTACTCTGGATTGAAAGATTTTCTGATTTTATGACCATGTCATCAAGCTTCTCACCACGTTCCAGCACAGCCTCAATAGTATTCTTAAGGACTATCTTCGTTTCGTCTAAATCGTTTTGCATTTTGGTGAGAGCATCCGCTTCTTTAGGGTCCTGGTACTTGGCCAAAAATGCTGGTAATTGTGTGAAATTTATCGTCTGTTCAGTTCCAGTTGACCATTGTTCGGCCGGAATTTTCGCACTAAAGTCGTCCAAGACTTTAGTGAGCAAAGTGTGAGCGACCCGCTGTGGATACTCGTGATCTGCAATCAGCACAGCAGCCAGACTATCAGCTCTGACATAGACATGGCACATGTAAGCGTCTTGCTTTACAGACTGCCTACATGCCGGAGTTGTTCTTTCCACGATTGTTTTCGCCGCGAATCTACAGGGTTAAAACAAAAATTAATGAAACGTCCTTTCAAAATCGATTGACACGTACCCCATGAATTCTTGCACAGCACCTCTTTGGAAGAAGGAAAACGATTGTAGATCGTAGGTGGATTTCAGCAGCTTAGCTTCTGTGGGTCCTTTGAAGAATACTCCTAACGAATAGAGTTTTACCATTTTTCGGCCGTGGAGTGTGAAACAAAAGCGCAATTCAAAGGAGAACAGAAGGCAATGAGGTGAGATTACGCTTAATTCCCTGGCTCACTTCGCTATGACATTTATCGTGGACGGCGAGATTTTCACAACAGAGCTCGTATTAATGACGGTTTTATCGAAAATATGTTTGCAACACTACTGGGCTCCAGACGAGACGCCCTCGTACCTTGCTCCTGGGTTATCTACCTTCAACCAAATGGAACCTGTCACCGTGACAAATCTCTGGAACACGCCTCGAAGGAACAATCGAAAACGTCAACTGAATCGTGCAATCTCTTGAATTGACTCTGAGTCATTTGAATCAACCTGAAAATACACCCCAAACTAAAACGCGGTATTTAAGTTTAAAAGCGCTTAAAAGGGTTTCAGTTTTTATGAAGTTCCTACAGTGCATTATTTTTTAAAAAGCATACAACCGATGGATTCCTAAAATGAATAGGAACATTAACTTAAACTTTTAATTCCTCATATTTTTTACATTGATCAAGTAAAAAGTATATTTGATATCTTATTACCCATTTCAATTTAAAATTAATAAATGAAAAGATATGGCGATTTTTAGTGTGATTTCTTCTTAAATGCTGTTCATAAAACTCGGATTAGTGGCCGGAGGATTTAAAGGCTAAATAATAAAACTCCTGAGCTAATAAAAAAAAATTTATTTTATATCATAAGTTTCCGTAAATTTGTATTCATGCTTTTCATATAGTAACAAAAATAAGTCATTGAATTCTCTGTTCCCATAAACAACGTAATTTTTTAATTTCTGGAAATATTTCATGTCTCAATACCGATATCGATGAAATGCAAATTACTTTTGATTACTTAAGCTTTGGATTTTTGAAGAAAACTTAAATCCCTTATACCTTCGTTGGCTACAGAAAAACGGTTGTAATTATTGCACTAATATTCTTTTATAAACAGAACTATCTCCGATTTCGAATTCGATTTTTTGATCGTAGAAAAAGGCTTGATAAAAATATGAACTTTGTTTAAGATCTAGAAAGTGAATAATTTACACTTAATTGTTAAAGCGATATATTTAAAGTGAGCAATTTTGTTTTTTGAAAACCAACCAGCCCTTAATCATATCAGTACAGTGTAATTTTAATATTTATTTCCACAAGAAATTGCCGTACACTTCATCTAAGTTTAAATTAAATTATTCAAAAATTAAGCGCGTGATTTGTTTTGTCGCCGCTTAATTACCTCTAATGGGACCTATTAATTGCCACCAGTGTCATTTATAGCCACTCGAAAAAATCGTTCCAAATTCCCATAGTAAAATCTCCACACCGCTTACTTAATAAAAAACTATGACCTCTAAAGTCTTGACTGGTAATTGTCTAATACATTAATATTTTTAAATGCTGTTAGTATTTTTTTTTTTCTTAAACATCGAGAGTTACACTCATATTATCAAAAGAAACATGTCGAAATGTTTGAAATTATTATTTATTTCCAAATTTTTGGAAAAGTCAGGGAGAAGAACGAGACGAATTTAGTTTTAACTTTTAACACCCTTGATGAGGATGAAATCTTCCGACAGCTCACGTTGCGTGAATCCGATTCATTCCCAACTGGTGCTAGCTGCTCTCTACTTTCTTTATCACAGTTCTGCACGATGCTAGAAACAACCTTTGCTCGCTTAGTGTGAAACTCAGTAGCGACATGCAAGGAGAAGGGGGCGTATTGCATGAAACATTGACCAAGACTGCCTTCCTCTTCCACTTTTCCTGATCTTTTTTCATTTTAAAAATAAAATATTAACTTTAACTTCGGAGAGGCGGATTCCAGCCAATGATTTTTTTGTCCTACATAGCCAAGAATTATATACACTTACCCCTCTTGTCTTTTTTTGCTGCTTTTTTCAATAGTTTTGAATTTTTCCCTGACGATTTACTTTCTTCTTTGTGTAAAGACTTTGCTTGGATTCTAGATTGAGTCAATTTACAATTTCTAGTCGCTCCCTTCGATTTACTAGTCTTTTCGATCATATTCGAACTAAGACTATTATCACTTAGAGATGAGAGAGACAATGATGAAAATGTCGATATAGAAATGGAACCAGAAGATGCTAAATCATGTACACTTGTGGAATCCTGGCAGTCATCTAGTATTTCTTTTAAATGCTCAACATCAGATGCAGATGACAACGAAGAAAATGTCGATATAGAAACCGCCAAATCTTCCTCTTGGGAAGATCGTAGAATAATTTGGTCTTGCTCTTCAACATCTACAAAAATATATGCAAATAATTCTTGAAGCTTTTCGAATACTTCGAAGTTTAACAAACAAACAGAAATTTAATTAACTTACGTTTTCTGCTTGACGATTCTTCTATTTTGTCAGCCAGTTCCTGCATCTCTACAGTACTTGTTCTATTTTCTTCCACAGCACATCTTTGTACTTTGCTTACTTCTCTTGTTGGCTTGCTAAATTTTTTGATTTCGTCTAAATTTACCTCATTATCGCTTAAGGACGAAAAGGTTGACACAGATAGAGATGAAAATGTTGATACAGAAAGAGTTCTCGGAGATGATAGGTCTTCACAACGCTTAGAATTATTTTCAACATCTTGAAATTCAGAATCGCTCGTAAACGACAAGGAGGGCAGCGATGTTAAAGAAATCGATAATCCGTCTAACGACCGTTTATCTGCTTCTTCAGAAGAATCTGAAATAATTTGCATATCTTTCTGAATATCTGTGGAAATAGACGATATTTTGTTAGATAATTGTTTTGGTATCATCTAACGAAAGACCTAAGTATTGATTGACAAGGAAACTCACTATTTCTACATTCCTTCGAAGTAGATCTCCTCTCTTCCGCGTTCTGGATAAGAGCTTCATTTTTCAATTTATTGAATAGACTCTGTGACTGAGTAATTCCACCGATTTCAGGTGCCTGCTTAGGCGTTATGTGTGGAATTATTTCTTTACTTTGTTCTTGAATGCTTACGATGTTATCAGAAAATAAAGTTAACGAAGAAAACGTTGATATAAAATCTGTAGAATCCGGTGAATTAAAGTTTTCTCCAACATCGCTTAAATCAAGCATTATTTTATCTTCATGGTCTGATCTTTGTTTTTCTAATTTCAAATACTGATTTTATTTACTATTTTAGCAGATATTTAACGAATAAGAATGATACTTACTTCTTTTATTCCTTCTCGAAATTCTTTTTGGTAAATTGCACCATTTCCAATTACATGAAGAATCACGCCGCTGTTGGAAAAGGGAATCTTTCATTGAAGAGCGCCGATCAATCCTGGAAATCCTTCTATCAGTATAAGAACATCCAGAACTACTTAATTCTTCAATTTCTGTTACTGGCGTGGAATTACCTATTTAAGAGATTTTAAAAAATACAAATACAATAAAGAAAGAACAAAATTATTAAATAAACTGACCATTCATTTCACCTTCGAATTGCATCTCGTATAAATTTTGATTATCCACCTCTTTGGTAAAGGAATTAAATAAAAATCTAGGCAAATTTATACCAGGATAGATCCCATTCACATTTTTGGGTTTTATATAGTTTACTAGAGTATAAATTTCAAACCGCGACGGATGAGGCGACCAATGGACTTCAAATAATCCAATTTCTTCAAAACATTTTTTCGGCGGTAGTTCATTAAGTGTTATTCGGAGGGTTATTATTTTACTTTGTATGAATCGTCTAAAAAATAAAATTTGAATTGAAGTACCATTTAGCAGTTCAGACTCACTTGGAAATAGTTTCTATGTCGAATTCCTCCTGTTTGATGACAATTTTGGCGAATTTACTGTCCAGTTCGAATGCGTCGGTCAAATGATGTTTCTCAAAACCGAATAAATGAAGACCCTCAATATAAACTCTTAGTTTAGCCATACTCGTCAGAGAATATATCAGATCTTCATAGCCGAACGGTGGCACATTCATTATAATCTGATAATCGGGATAGTCCCTAAAGGAAACAGGTACTGAGTAGATGCGGAAATGTGCGCATACTTTCTTTATTTATATATACCCGCATTAAAATATAATTTCATTACCAAACTTATTAAATGCCTTCGATTTCTTATTTTCTAACTTGATTAAGTGGATGTATAACGAATTATTTAAATTTCTTTCTAATACTCAAGTTATTTAATCATTTAATATGAAATATAAATGCTGAAACCCAAAGTAACTTGACTTTTAGGCTGTTTGTAAATAAGTAAAATATAAATATCCAAAATGGACGATTTTACAATACTTTATTTCGATACCCTTTTAGTGAAATTATATTTTCAAGCGAAATACTGCTAGATAATTGAGTAATTACTTAGCGATTCGCAAAATCTCAATAGTTGCCGATTTTAATGACACTGGGTGGACCGATCTAGCCGCTGTGTTGTCCACGTACACAGAATCGATTCCACCGAGGACGTACTGATGCAATAAGCTATTAAGGAGTAGGGCTCTGCAACTGCTAAATGACCCTGTGTAAAGAACTTTGCACTTAGCGCCTGAAAATATTTCAATAGTATTGTATTTATAACTGATGTTTATCAATTTTGCTTGACTTAGCAGCTTTGAAAAATTATAATTTATAATTTTCATAGGTTTGATGTTTTTAAGGGCAGCTTAGAACCTTACGAATATCAGTGCCAATGTAATGTTGTTAAAATTTTATAATTTCACTTGGTATGGAACAAAAGTTTGATCAGATTGCCTTAAGGAATCGATTGGCCTACTGCTTTCTATTTATTTATCGAACACCCTGTATAATAAACAAGAACTACACTATACTCACGAAAATTCCACGCCTTCGTATTCCTACTTGAGCTACATAATGCAGTTCCATGATAATTTATTGTTTTCCAGATCATTTTATAAATAGCTAATCATTTGAAATTCTTTTGTAACTCTATACTTTGAAGACTTTCAATTCCGAAAAGGATTTCCTACTAAAAAGGTTTCATTTGGTAATTTTTAGTGTTTAAAAAGTTCAATAAGAAAAAATGCCTCCGGGAAATAATCTCTAAAAATTCTAGTAAGCCGTTTAGAATTCTTTGGGCTTTCAACAACTGTAATTATAATAGTAGCATGTGGGAACTGACAAAATAGACGAAATTCTAGTAATTTCTTAGCACTTCGAAGCTTATGAAAACAAGAATTAAAACAACATACTCAAAATCTTAACAGATTATATGAAAAAAGTTTTATCCGGATCAGTCGTTTACCTTGAAGAAAAAAAAATCTTAAATTGGCAAAAAACTCCTTTAGAGAAAATGTTGAAGATTTACGACAAAACTCAAGCTTATTTGAAAAAAAGAAAAAAAAACGTTTTGTTAAGGACCTAGTTTCCAAGTCAAATGTTAAAATATGAGAAAAAATTCTTAACTAATTATATTCACATTGAAAATTAATGTAACGACTAAGGCCTCCTTTACAAGGACTCATGAATCTCAAAGAATTATATGGCAAATTAGGTAAGAACATAACTCATAGCCCGATCCTAGTTCAATTTTTTGAATTTTTGCCAATCGTTTTATCCGGTGTAAATGCTTCGATTCAGCCAAATGTACTTTTATGCAATATCGCTTTTTTGCAACTTTTATATTTCTGAGAGAGTCCTTAGTAGATTATTAACGTTTTTCCATGATTTACCTTCGAAATAAAAGGCCACATTTTCTGCCAGACCTGAGTTCTCGAACATCGTTACTCTACATGAACTTTCATCGCCCAGTTTGATAGTAATAGGATGATTGCACTCAATAATGCGGAAGTATTGCAAACTGCCCTAGGGGAAAAAGATACCGGTAAAACGCTTCTTAAATAGATGGAAATTTTCGTTTACTGGGTGTCTCACGAGCACAGCTCTAGCGATGGTTTTCGTCGTGTAAATTATAGAGTTCCAATTTCTGGGGATTCGCAGTGTTTCCGTCGGCCGGGAGAGGAAGTGCACGTAATTGTTCTAGTAAAGAGATTCTAAATTAACTTCTATTAATTTTATACGGCAAATACACACTCACTGGGTTCTCTGTTTCTATTCTGTCAATTGCAATGTGGGTGCTAATGACGTCTAAATCCATTATTTAAATTCAAACCTAAGCCGATTGAACAGTTCGTAACTATGTTAAACTGTCAACAGTCCAACTGTCAGTTCAATGCAGCTTCTGTAACGTCCGGTGTGCAGTCTGCATCTGTAAGCAGTCATTTGAATTTACGTCAACAATAGTAAATCTACTACAATATTACTGATTGTTTAAATTGAATTTATGGTGGAATTCAACAATTGACCGTGCAACTAATGGCTCCAAAATAATATCACAACGTTTTGCCATGACTTAAATAAAAATTTGGTTGTTTAAAAAAACGAATTAGAAAAAAAAAATCGCATTAAAAGAGTAACTTTTTCAATTACACGATAATTTAATATTACCTCAATTTCTCGTAATCTACTCCGATCGCCATGCAGACGTTACATTCCATAGAGGAGTAAAATTATTAAAGCTGGCTGTAGAGAGCGCAGCAGGCGGAAGCAGTGACAAAAACTGAACCACTTTTTGTTCTACGTAAAATTCCATTTAAAAAGTTGTCAGCTCCAGGGACACAATTTGACAAAAAGCTGCGAGAGCGGGACAGACAGATCGCATGCGTTCGTATTCTTGTTTTCATTTTGAAAAACTCAAGTTGAAAAACAAAATACCTTTCTCCAGGTCACGCACACATCCAAAGAAATGCATGTCCGTACACAAAGCGTCCGCAGCGCATTCCATTGAATCGTGCTAAAAACCAAATTTCCCCCCTCCGTCCTGCTCTGACGAATGCGAAGAGCGGGAGGTAGGTACACGCAAAACCCGTGCTGCGACGCGCCGGCCAAATTTCCCAAAATCCCAATTTCCCTGCTGGGGGATGGGTGAGTTTGTGACACGGACACGGTTTTTCCGCTGGTGTGCGAAATCCGACCGTTCGCAACACGATCCCAGCTCCACGTCGCGTTGCGTCGCATCGGCGCGTGTGTGAGTGCGCCGTCCGCCAGATTGCCCCTAGTTTTTCCCCGCTCGCACAAGAGGAAGGTTCAGTTTCATTTCGGTCGGAACGGAACGGCTGCGCTCTGTGTTGTCACGCTCGTCGCTGAGTTTTGACGTGGGTTCAAAGTTTTTCCTCGCAGGGCAGTGCTCCAGTGGAAGGTTTTTCTTTTGCGGCTCCCGAGGACGCAGGGACAAGTGCGGAAGCAGTGGAATTCACGCCCCGACTGATCAGTGCATAGCCACCGATCGCGGCAGGTCCGAGCAGCGCGGCCGCAACCACCTTGCAGCCGAGACGAGTCCACCCGCCGAGGACGTGCGGAGCCAAATTAAAATGCATTTGCATAGCACCGCGGTGGGCCAAAACAAACTCGCAGCAGCGGTGCCGTTGTCAATTTCCATGTTTTGCTAGCCAGGCTGATCCGACCCGGAAATACGGAGCCGCTGTGATTTTGTTCGTTTTTGAAAAAATACAAAAGTGCCGAAGACTTGGACAGCCGACCGAACTGAGACACTCGTGTGGAGATTTTTTTTCGAAAAAGTTTCTGTGGAATTTTACCGAGCCGAGAGAGAAAATTACGCTTACCTCCGTCTGGCGATAGTTGCGATTGAAAATGTTTTTTACCTGTGTGGTTTTTGCCTGAAGGGGAAATCAGACGTTTTATGTGCTGCTTTTTTTCTGTTGCCGTTTCGTGTTATGTGGAATTTTTAGAATAAACTACTGCGAGAAAACCGCGGCGGCCACAAAAACACCAACAACCAACACACCAAGGGAGGACTGGTTCGAAGGTAATTCTGTTTCTGTTTATACCTTGCCTAGACGTGTAGCTGTGGCCGCTAGTTCAAGAAACAGAAAAATCTATTTTTGAACATTCATTAGTTCTTTATTATTTTTTTCCCTGCTCCGTAGCTGATAATAGTTACGCCTTTTTGAATTCTCTTTATATGTCCGCTTTTTTCAATGCAAATTGCCTGGCTTTTCTGTTTTGGCGGTTCGAACGGTGTCCGCAGCCAGCACACAATTGGTTTTGTTTTCGTCCCACCCCCTCCGGGCCGCGCGCTGCATTTCAGCAAGTCGACTCGGTTGTTTTTGCATTTTGCTTTCATAACTATTTTCGCCAAAGAGACACGCTTCCAGCAGTCGTCTCCGCCTGTTGTGAAATGTACTGCGCCTGCTGCCTGCGACTCGCGGCTCTGTTTGGCTTTTCCAGCTCCAGAACGATTTCAACAGTTACAAATGTGCTCCTTGCCAGCGAAATAGCTTAAAAAATACAAGTGGACCGATAACGCCGAACCCATTGATAGATGGCCGTAGTGGCGGCACCAGACGTCGTTAGTGCCCTCTAGGCGTCAGGTAGCAGAAATCCGATTTGCGACATAAATAAAAAGCAAATCGATTTTATTTCCTGCTCGTGTTGGGGGGACATAAAACACCTGAGTCGAATTGAAAATATGCAAAGAAAAGCCCTTTTTCCAAAGCGCGTAAGGAGTGTTGTTTACATCCGGATATGCGTTCGGATGTTACGCTTCGCAGCCCAAAGGGATTAGTCGATTTTGATAAATGAGGTGTCGTGAAATTCATCTCGATCATCAAATTGTCAGGCGGCATATAAAAATTTTAAAAGCGAAAGTTACGGCTACAGGAGGCCATTTTCTTCTTCATACGTAATAAAATTTAAAAATGGTTCAAATTTATGGAATGTTAAATTAAAGGGGGAGATTCGTTTTCCGATATCGATACTAGAAATATAAATTGTTGTAAAAACTGGGGCTTCCCTCCGAACCTGAATGAGTTTTCCTCCTCCCACAAGGTACTCCATCTTAAAAACTGGAGGGAGGTCCGTTTTGTAAATAATTCCCGACATATTTTTAAGAAGACTGGGCCTCTCGGCATTCCAATCGATGGAGTAGTACTGAGTCGAACGTTACTATGTAACTTAATTTGTATTCGTTTTTTGTCTTCGATATTTCCTTTTTTCCAAAAATTTGTCTACCCAAACCCTTAAAAGTCAGCAGGGAGATCTTATCAAATTCGGGCCTTCAAATCAGCGTTTCGCAGAGATGATATGATGATGTGAATAACAAAGCGATAAGCATTTTCAGCTAAACCCTCCCACTATTTTCGTTTCCCTTTCGCCCTTTTCTCCCCTCTGCCCACTATTTCATTTTCCCTCTTCTCCCCTCTGCCCTCTGTTTCCTTTCCCCTTTTTCCAGATCCACTTTGTCCTCCCTTCCGTCGCTTCTTGCGGCCCCTTTCTGTTCCTACTCCTTGTTCTTCCTGCCTTTTTGCGTTCTCGCTGCTTTCTCTTCCCAACCTTTTTCCCTTCCGCTCGAGTCTTCCTTTCCGCTGTTTTCTCCTTTCTGTCCTTTCTCTCTCCCATTCCCTTCTCCTTTAAGTCTTGTTTTATCTCCTCTCATTCGGATCGCTGCACTCTCCCACTCTCAACCCTCTTTCCTTTCCACCTATCTCTTTCTCCCTCCGACCTCTTCTTCCTGCTTCCTCCCACCCATCTCTTTCTCCCACCGACCCCTTCGTCCACCCTCCTATTTCTGCCAACCTCTTCTTCCTTCCAGCCGCCTCTTCTCGCTTCCATCCTCTGCTTCAGCACTTGTATCCTTTCCCCACCCCCGTTTTCCACCTCTAATTTCCCCCTTTTTTCTCCGTCTTTCCCCTTACTTATACGTTCCTTCGCTCGTAATAACACCTTCCGAAGTTCTAGAGAAAGCAGCGAACCTGTGCTCTGTTTAACCGCGCATGTTACAACTGGTTGCGCTCCCTCCGTTAGCAAACGTCGCATCAAGATGGTACCTGTCCCAGTTTGCGCATAGGACACTAAGCCACACAGTGAAGACCTAGAGGGAATACACCCAGCAATTGCCACCTCATCCCAGAATCAAAGGAAAAGTAAACGAGGATTGCAAGAAATGTCCCGACCGCGAATAGATAGTATTATTATAATTTCAGGAAGCATTTCAATTGTGCGGTAACACTTCGGTTACAATTTTATTAGCATAATTTACAACACAAGCGCTCATAAACTTTTTTAGACATCCTTAATGAAGAACTGTGGATTCTATGGCTTATTGGCCATTGATCTTGAATAGCCTTGAGGAATGAGCTACTCGGTAATTACAACGTTACGTTCTTCATAAAAATGTCGTAAAATTTTCTTGAGTGTCAAGCATTCCATTCATCTCATTTCTGTTACACCAGGGAAAAGTAAAGTTCACCCAAGGCTGTGACGGTGTAATAAGAAAAAGAGGAGGAGCACGACCCGTGAAGTCGAAGCGGCCGTGTCTCAACTCCTAAATGAAATTTGTACCCGGCCTTTGACAATTTTCAAAACTTAATTAGTTCTCATCCTTACACTGATCAAGTACATAATTCAAATTCTCAAGAAATCCGTCTAACACAATCTATTGTTCTTATCCTGTGGCGACCATAGTTTTTTACCAGAGAAATGACTTTATCGCAACAGAAACTCGAAGTGCATATTCACAGCTTTTCATTGTACCCCGGTTTACCTGCTGGCACACGCGCGGTCCACACCTCGCTTTAGAAGCTTGTCTGGCTTTGAGAACGAACGGTTTAAACTCTGGATCTAGGTAGTGTCCTTGAAGGAATTGTTGAGGAAAGAATAAAACAATAGAATTGAAAGAGGATTGCTTTATTTATAAAAATAAATAAACAATGATAATTACAAAATCAATAGAATCCTTCCACGTGTCGCACGAAAGAGTATTTATATATAACTCCTTTAGTTGAGCAGGATCTATTTCAATTCCAGAGCTGACAAGTTACAGCTTATTTTCGAAAATTGTTCGAAAACTCCATTTTAATTACTATTTAATTTATTGTTCCATCTATTGTTTAATTTAACATCAAATAGATTAGACTATTTCAACTACTTTAACTCTTAACGTCCAAATGGGGTCCACTGACCCAAGCCAACTTTGGGCCCAAAAACTATTTGTAATTCGAAAATGGGACTTAGCCTGGATCCTGGTGATAGTCAAAACATAGAGTTTTAAGACTTTGACGCCATTTTAAAACTACGACCGTTAGAATAATTTCGAAAGTCAACTAAAATGGATCATAAAAAATTGTAGGGTCTTCTAGACTCGTAGTGACCTATGCATAAATTTTTCGAAGACAAAGTGAATTATTTTTAATTTGGCTCTTTCTTTATTGTTCTTCCGGTAAGTCAGCTACACGAATACGTTTAATTCTTAAAATTATTATTTTGTATGAATTTATATATTGTTATATGGCTATTTTAATTTTCGATTAGTTTATCATCTTTTTTGGTATTTATTTTTATTTTTTTCATATAATACTATATTAATACTAATAATGTTTACAATATTCATCAAAATTGTTTCACACGTAGTTTCTAAAAATGTTTTCATAGGCTATAAAAACATCCCTCTCCATTTCTTTTCATAAAAGTGCGTACTTCCCATGTAAATACAATAGCACACGTGTTTTCCCCTCAAAGAACCATCTCTGACGAGCATTTTTACAGTTTTTACGAAAAAATAATGAGAATTACAAAAGTTGTATTATTTTGTCTATAAAAATTGAATTCTTGACTTTGCATCTTTTAAAAATGTTTTTCATTTCCCAAATGTGCTGTAGACACTTTTTGTATGTTCGAAAAATATCCCCAGTGTCGACGATACAAATTGTTGAAAGTTGGGCATCGGATCCCAGTCGATCGTTGTAATATTTTCATGAGCGGTGGCCGATAAAGGTTATGGAAGTTTTTTAAAAATTGTATTAGCTAACCGATATCGACAGGTTCACCAGCGAAAAATAAAAAAATACACAGAACATATAAGTCAAACAATACAAACAAGTAAGCATATTACCATAACTTGTCCATTGTTGTTTCCTGAATGCGATCGTTCATGTTACGTGGGATGATGATCGTTATAGTACTATAATTAATAAAATATAATTTCATAGTTGTCATGCATTATTCTTTGTAAGTATTTTCAAATTTTGATCTGTGCGTCGAAGATCCTTTTCATCAGTAACATTATTTGCCTTTTTAAGTTTTATCTAATAATAATCTAGTTTTGTTTTAAATATGTCGTTTAAGATCGCTGAAAGAACAGGCAAATGATCTTATGAGGGCTTCTTTTTTTTTCTTTGAACTGCAAAATCGCATATAACGAATAGTAATAGTAGTATCTACAAAATAATAGGAAAAACTTATTATCGTTGATAAATCAGCACAACTCCGAATTTAGTACTTGGAAAATACGGCAATTAGTTTTTCCTCGTTTTTAAAATCCAAATTGGTTACTTTGGAACTAGAGGAAAGTTCAAAAGGCATTAGACTGTTCTTTTGACATTGCACTTATGGGACAGCTGATAATAGTCTCACGACACTACTGTCTGAGAGCTGTCATCAGGTGTCGCCAATGTGCGCAAAGCAATTAAACTCTGTTAACTAAAATTATGTTGTTGTATAATGGCCGTTACGTTGCATGATAATTTCTCTTCACACTAAACCATCTTATAATAGATTAATATAAAAAAAAATATTTGTGCTCTCAACGGCGGTCCAAATATTTAATTATATTTCAAACCTTTACCCTCTTTCACTTTTATTCCTGCGGGAGTGAAAAAACGTTTTCTAAAGATTAAAAAAATAAAATAAAATATCCGCGTGCCAAAAGGGAATGTTCCAACTGCAAAAATCGAGATTCACCCCTCAAGAGGTCGATGAGGGCGAAAACCTGAATCATGTATTTTCTACGCTAGTGAAGGGAACTTTTGTAAACAAAAACTCAGTCAATATTTCGTCGGGTGCAAAAGATAACGAGCCATCTCTGAAAAAAACATTTTATCCCTTTTCACCCCCTGGGGCTAAATTTCGAAAATCCCCTTTTAGTAAGTGCTTGCGTAATGAAAAACCATATACACTTTATTTTTTTTTTCTTCACGTTTACGTTTCATTAAATTACTTGAAGTAAATTTTAGTAGTTTACGACATCAATAATAAAGAAATACATCTTTTAATTTTTAAAAATGAAATGAAGTGGATAAAAAATGTTATATAATATTAAATCACCTTAAACTTACACACGATAACAAATAATAATCAGTAATCATTTTTATTATCAAGCAATTAAAATTACAATTAAGCGCGAATATACAAGTACAAAATTCGAAGCAGTTTTATAATAAAATGAGATAAATTATTAAGAAAAGTTATTTTTTGTAAATTTATTTAAAATTCAAGTGATACAAAGCTTTCATGTGATCACAAACTTGTAAAATGATAAAAAGTGACCTTATTAATCTTCGCTTTAAAAATTTACCTTTGGCTCTGGAGTTTACATTCAAAAGGCCTTTGCAAAATATCGGCTTTTAAATTGGTTTAAATTGATATTTTTAACCATATTTACCAGAGACGTGTGATGACGAGCTCGGGCTGACTACTAGAAAATTACAGAGCACATTAAAAACATCTTTCGAATGGAGCTTTTCATTGACGCCAGAGAATTTATGAAAAAGAAAAAAAAAATTATCTAAAGACGCCGCTTAAATGATTTGTAAGTTTTTCATAAATGTAACGCGAAATATTTTTTTTTATTACTACTTTTTAAGACGGAGGAGAGTATGACATGAGCGCTAAACCTTTTTCACCTTTGAATTTCTAGAGAAGTCTTTTGAATATTTAAACATTCAAATATTTGCTCCCTCTGTCGCGCAACGAGTCAGGTATTCAAAAAGGAAAAAAAAATTTTTTTTAAAAGCAAACATTTAATTTTTCTATTTTTCTCTACTGAAAATATTTAATAATCTCCAAAAAAAAAAAAATTTTTTTTGTCTTTCAGTAAATGTTTTTTTTCGGGGTCTTCCCACATATTTTGAAAATTATATCATTCGAAAAATATTGCGATGGAACTTTTAAAATTAGAGCCCGGCCAAGCATGAAATAGTCCGGTGAAGACCAGCCGGGTTTTGTTTTTAAGCTACTACTCAGTGCTGAGTATAATATTCTTATTTTACCATTTTGGCCCCTCTTTTGAAAGCCTTCGTCGTTATCGATTTTTCTATAAATGTAGCGTAAAAAATGATATGTGAATGTGTCCAGGGCATGTGTCTATATGTGCTCCTGCATGTGACTTCGCCCGGAGCGAACCGACGAACACAATCGCGCGGGAACGCTTTTATACGTTGGAAGTGTTCCCAAATTTTGATGCTTTTGCTTCCGAAGGGTTTTTTTTTTAGTAAAAAAGGGACGCTGGGATTTTCACTTTGTACGAAGATTATGCAGCAAAAATAATCAAAAGGGTGCGGTTTTACCGCGTCCTGAGGACGGTGCGGTGGCGGCGACGGGGACTATTCAAAATTTAAATGCAAATTCGTTCTGCGGGGAATACTGGTGCAAAATTTTTGGATAGCCTTTTGGGAAGTATATGTGTTTTATTTTAATGAAAATTTCATGTATAACGTTGTCCTTTAGCAGAATAATAAATTTCCCTTTATTGCTTGCGTACTGTGTGCGTACTCTGATGATTAACAATAATTATAGGCTGTTATTTGGAGCCCAGACCAGAATCGAAAAAAATAAAAAAAAATATATATTAATTGATATGCTGAATTATTACCGGAATAATTAAATATTTTCGATATTATTTAACTTGAATATACTTTATGGAAATGAGTTTAATACAAGTATAAACCTGCATAATAAAAGGTGGAACCCATTTACACATTCATCAGTGTAGTATCCTCCAAACCCATAAAGTTTGAAATGGAAATTTTACATGAAGGTTTCCATTAGGGCCTTAGGCAAACGAAAAGACGAACTTTCACAATATTAGATATTTATGTTGTGAAAATAGGATCAAAAGTTTACAAGGTGAAGCCTAAGATATGGGAACTTAGGATTATAGATTCAGGCTCTTTTCCGCTCTAGTTGCAATGGGGTTTTAAGAAATCAGCCATGGGATATAAAAAGGAGGATTGAATATTTTTGATAGATGGGAACTAATGAGTGTTTGTGTAGTGCTTGTTGAATTTTTTATTAAAAATATTTTCATAAAATTTAGATGATTTTGCCGCTACTTTTTCTTTTTAATTTTTGAAAACCTCTTTCATTATTTTAAACTTTCTTTTGAAATTCGTAGAAACGTTTATTAATAGGATTTTTTTTTAATTCAAATTTCTAAACTTCTGTTTTTTCTTCTTGACGGTTAGCATTACTAACAATAAATCTCATTCAAAGCTGATAGATTATTTTTGAATTCAATTTGAATTGAAGGTGGATGGAATCCGGAGTACAAAGCCTATAGTTGGAAGCAATAATAAAAAATGTCGCTTCACTCGCATAATCTGTTTCCATACTTTCCATTTTTATCAAAAAAGAATTTTATTTTCGATTAGAGTATAATTATAATATTTATAATAATTGAATTTTTTTTAAATATGTTAAAAATAGCTTACTGTAAAAAATAAGTTTTGTATTCTTGACTGCGGATTTTTATCAGCTTCGTTTAATATCCTACACGATGATCTTAAAAAATGTCCTAAACTGTCCCCTAATATCTAAAACTATTTTGTTAATCATTGCAGATTAAGTTTTGTTGCTTTGTTTTTTTTTTTGCAAAAGAATTTATCTTTAAAATTTTATGTCGTAAATAATACAGAACAGGAATTTAGAAACGAAAACAGTACATAAAAAAACTTTGGAAAGTTTTGAAATCTATTTATAGCTAACTTTTATTTATTTAAAGATGATATCACTATAGTTAACAATTATGCAGATGAACTATAAGTGCATTTTTAATCATTTCAAACTTAGAATTTTTTAATATAAAATTAAAGTGGTCGCATTTTAAAAGTAGAATATTTGTCTATATTACAAAGTTATAGATTTAAAATTTTTAAAAATTTGAAAATAATATGGCAAAAAGAAACGATTTTAAAAGTACATACCTGTTTGTTATTTTTAAAAATGAAGGTAAGTTAGTTTTGTATGAAATTATTTTATAAACAAACAACATTATCTATTTCTTCTCTGATAACCCCATTAAAAGTAATCATATATGCTACGTGTCAGTCTGGTCCCACTTGTAACAAAAAGATATTGTACTTTAAAGATAGAATGCAAAACATATCTTTCGAATTATCAGAACGATTTTCCTTTTTTATTTTAACCGAATAGAGGAAAAATCGATATAAAAATGGTGTTAATATTTATGAACTTAAAAACCATAGTATAATTTAAGCAGAATTTTTTCTCATCATTTTTCTTATTCTTTTGGAATAAAAATGTCTAGAATGGCAGATCTTGATGCTAAAGATATAACAATTGTATCAGTCCCTTTTTCTAGGGATCGTAGGGAAATACGTTCCCTTACTTTCGAACATTCCATTTTAGCTTTATGTAACTTTTCCCGATTTATAGCATAAGAAATCTAGAAAAAATCGATTGGCCGGAAGCTATTAAATTACTTTGATGAATATTTCCATGAATTTAAACGAAACTGAGATGGCATTTGCAAAATTCGATCGATTCTTACAACGGGGCTCAGTGTTTCCAAGTGAGTTTATAAAACTCTTTGGCTCGAAGAAGTTGCAACTAGAAAACTCCCGTCTAAGGTGGGTCTTAGCAAATTTGAATGACATGTATTTAATTTGGAAGAACTTACGTGTTTTTTATTCGCTTCGTAGACGCATTGAATGGAAAACGTTTTTAGATAACAAGGAAAAAGTACGTTCTAATTTTAGATAGAAAGCATACAAAATTTAAACGAATTTTAATAATTTTGAATGAAGAAAAATCGAGTTATATTTTATTTAATTTCAAGAGTTCTGTAGGCATTACGTAAATTTAAATCTCGATTTCGAAAAGTTTCTTTTAACGGCTTCCGGAGAAATAAACGTTTGTTTCTGGAACCCTTTAAAATTTTTTGTTGAGCATTATATTCGAAAAATTCATTTAGTATTTCTAGATGATTTTGCTATACAGTGGAAATAGAACTACCTTTAATGATCTTTCTGGTAATACTCATTTGCTGTACAGTGGAAATAGAACTACCTTTAATGATCTTTCTGGTAATACTCATCCCAGTAGTCCAAAAAACTATAGTCTCTTTCTCAGAGAGTTCATTTATTGTTGTCCAGATGGATAACTTCTGACGTCATGGAAGGAAGTGACCTCAGTACCTGCGTAGGTACCTGGGATGGTTAAGTGGTCAAGCTGAAAGCTTCGTTGAAACAAGTACTCCTAAGTTTTTCTTTAGTTCTTAAAAGTTTTTGTTTATCATTTTATATATAAATTAAATTTTTTCATAGTAGATCAGTCGCAAAAGCGAAAAGATGATGTGCAAAATTAAGAAATTATTCATAAAATTTTCGTAGAATTAATCCCTAAAAAATTACTAAATTTTCGTTTTTGTCCGAAGTGTGCGTTAATCCCCTAATGGTCATCAAAACTTCAACAACATTCAAAAACTATATAATTCTTAGGCATTGCATGTTTTTATTAATGGGGATAGAGGACCTAAAGTTAGGCAGGAAATCAAATTTATTCCTCACTTTAAGTTTTATTGAGCCACTCTGTTATTTTGCAACTTACTGCTCTGATTAATTTTTATCAATGTTGTCTTAGACTAGACAATTTGAGTTTTAATAATGAGTTTTTAACAACATCTTCAGTCTTACACATCTATAAATGCAAAATTTTTAATAAAAAGTGCTCATTGAAAAGCTCTAGGTTTTTATTTTTTTAAAATGCGGCATGTAAAAATTCAGCAGCGCAGAATAACAGGTTAATTCATAAAAAGTTTTGTTAATTTGAAAACGGTGAGAAGGAGAGGATAACCACACGAAATTTTTTGTTTGTCTCAAGGTTCTTTACTTTACGATTCTCAAATTCTAGGAAAGTAAGTAAAATTATGTAGTTTTAAAAATTCATCCGGATTTTAAAATTAATGCTAAACAATGTGTAAAATTAGAATTTCAAAAAATGAGATATGTTCAGGTAAGTGGAATCTTGCATACAGTAGCACCCTTATACATTTTGATGGCAGAACTTTGTCTGTTTCCGTTTTTGAAAAATTTGAAAATTGGCATGTAGTGAAACGCATATTTTTCTATAATTTTTAATGTTTTCTTATAGCTTAAGTTGTATCGTTTAACTTAAGACCAGAATAATCAAAACCAGGACGTAAATAAGGTCAAATATGCGTCAGAAGCGAGGTAAGATTTTTTTTTTCAAATACAAATAGAAATTTTTATAAAATTTTTTTATGGATTTAAGTCGAATAATTAAAATAGATTTACTTAAGGTTTCCTTTTTGTAATTCAAAGAAATCTAATTTGATCACTTCAGCTTTTTATTGAAGTGAAAAAAAAGATTATACTTTATAATTCTGTTTTTCAAATTTAGAGAAGTTTTACACATAATTTTTCGGCGTAAAATTAAAAAGAACTCTTGGTCTTGGTCATCTGAAGTTTTGTTCTTATTTTGGACTTAGTTCCAAGAATATTCTAAGAAAAACAATATTCAAAATTTTATTTTTCTGATCACGCTATGCGACTCGCTTAAGTTGCTCTAAGCCTGTCGAAATAAAAAATACCAAATACAATTTTTACTAGAGTAAAAAAAATTTTCTAAGCGCGGGAAAAACCAGTTTACAAGTTCGTGAGTTAAATTTTTTTTTTTGCGTTGGTTCAAAATTGTGGCTATATAACAAAACTAAAACAATCAGAAATTTGTTTTTATTTTTTGATGCCAAATAAGGATTTAAACAATGCAAGGTTAGTTTAAATATAAACGCAATTCGCCGATGACTAATAATTATTGTAATGTTTTTTTTCCAAATCAACGCAGATTTTTTTATGTTTCAGCGGTAATTTTCCTATAGTTGGAAAAAAACCGAAATTTGTTTACAATATGCGAAACGAGTTATGCTCGCCGCGAAGTTCTGAAGAAAACATAAAAGCTTGACGGTCGACGGTCGAGGCACGGAATGGAAGAATATCGGAATAAATCACCCGCGTTGACTCGAAAAAAGACGAAAAGACGACTTCCATACATAACGATATATGTTTATAATTTTTATTGATATGAAAAAGCGTTAATTGCCCGGTAACCTACATCGGATATTTGAAAAATCGCTAGCCTGGCAACACTCGGCGCACCAGGCCAGCAAAATTTGCGCAAAACAAATAGGGAAAAAACATTTTGACCTTCTTCGAAAAGCCTTTCCAGAGTTTTTTTTATTCGATTGGCGATATTTTTGAGCCAATAGCAAGTTGTTTTTGTTTGCCGTCGAGACTGAAATTGCTGCCAGAAAATAAAAACCTGACCGCAACCGATAAAAATTATTAGGAAATTTCGAGCAAACCCCCGATTTTTCTCTGAAAAATTGAAACGTAAACGCGGCAAAGAGAAGCCAAGCAACAAAATCGAAAAATACTGAAAAAATTTTCCAAGAGAAAAAAATTCATGGAACTAAGCGCGATATCTTTGGGAGGTGGTGTTCTTTTTTCATTTCGTCTGGGACTCGCTTTTGTCCAACGCCTGAAACTCGGGGCTCGGCGTGATTTCGTTGGCATTTTATGTTTTTGCCTTTTACATTTTTCGAATTAGAGCTGTTCGGTCCGCGATAGCGGCGACGGAGGCTTACTTTGCTGGCTTCGGCTTCTTCAAGAATTTTTGCCTTTTTCGTTCGGCGGCTTTTTTATTTTATTGAAAGTTTTTTCCAACTTTGATCTTAAGCCTCCTATTTATTCAAGCATGGCTATTCAACACAGCGGATAGACCTTCAGGGGGCCCGGGAGCAACCGGCGGAGGGCTTAAGGTACGAACTACGAGAGACAAGGCGCGATTCAAGTCTCGCCCGATTTCGAGACGAGCGACTTGGCGGGAAAAAACAGACTTAAAAACGAACGAAACAAAAGCTAGAAAATGCAAATTCGAGAAATGAAAAAAGGTGGAAAAAGTTCAGAGGTACTTGACCGCTGTGAAAAGAGGAAAATATTTCGTTTCGATTTAAAGTTGCATTTTCGAGGACGTGTTAAGATTCGACGTAAAATATTTTTCTATTTCATGCAGGTCTCCGTTACAACGAAAAAAAAAGGGTCATTTGAAATTTTAAAACAGGCATTTGCATTTTTGCTTAGGATAAATTCGTATTGCAATAGTTTTTTCCCACAAAAACAAATGTTTTTATTGAAAATATGAAATTGGAAAGGTATACAATGATATTTAAAAAAAAAAACGATTGATTATAAATAAAATCAAATCATTTCGTCCGTCTTTTTAACCCATTTGCATCATATGACAAAATCAAAAACGTACTCTTATCACCTAATGTTTTTTTGTTTTTTTGTTTGTTTTCATTAAATATGAGTATTGAAACATTAGAAGTGATATGTAAATGACACAAATGTAAAAGTGTCAATGATCGAAAGTATTTATGAACAAGTAATCTGTAATAAAATTCACCAAGTGAATGTGCTCATATGTGCGTTCCGAGGATGCTGGCCAAGAGCCCTAGTGATGCAAATGTGTTAAATAAGTGGAGTGTATGTACAATTTTATCTCATAAACATTTCCATGATTATTATTTTTTCGCGATTTATAATATAAACGTAAAACAGGCTTAAATACCCATTTTCGAAAAATAAAAATGTTTACATGATTTTGCACGCGCAGCGACAGGATGAAGTTGCAAAAACAAAAATTGATAATTTCCAAATATAGTCACATATTGAGAAAAACCAAACTAGTTTTGAATACATAAGAATATATTCAATCTAGATAGATGAGTAGTATAATTAAAATTAGAAAAAGCTCACTGGGTTATTACGTATTAGAAACAATTGCAAATATTACTTTAGAAAAAAGGATTCGTACATTTTACAGTATGAGCATTTTACAGTACAGCATTTTTTTTACTACGCTTTACCGAATTTAATGTTTTAACTGGACTCAATTCTGTAATTAATTATTTTATTGAAGGCTTATGTATTACGAATTAATTACTTTAAAAAGATACTATTTTTTAATCATTTAAACGAAGTTCCGTCCGTTTTTCTTATATGCTTGAAATAATCTGTTATATCCTAGTAATCAACATTTTTATTTTTATATTTTATATTTAAAGAAGTATAGCCTTCAAATTTCTTTTAAAATAAATCAAATGCTTTGACCTTCTGAAATTTGCACTTCCTTTTATTTTCGAAAGTAAACAAACGAAGAATCTGAAAAAAAAACGGTTTGGGTGCAGTTTCAAAATGTGTGTAAAACAAAAATCCAAAAAGACTTTTATCGCACACGATCGTAATTAATGTTGATATTCATAATATTAAAAAATAATTAATGTAAATACATAAATTTAATAAAGAATTTAGTCAAAGGGGATCAAATTGATTGTTCGGTTTTATTGAAAGAAATCAACAATACACAATTGCATTTTGATTTATTTATTTAATAAATTTATTTTCATTTAATTATAACTTAATTCCGAAACAGTAATATTATTATATTTGATTTTTTAAAATATTACTAATAATCTCATTAACTCTAAAAAATTTTAATTTATTCAAAGTTGTTTATTTTTGGCTAAATAAAAATTAACTTATTGAATTTGAGATTAGGTCATTAATTTAATTAATTTATTCACCGACAAATCTAATACTTGAATTTTGAAAATTGATTTATAATTTATTTTCTTTTTAATTAACTTATTTAATTTATGGATTAGCTAGAGCATATAATTTTTATTTTAACAAAATACTTGTTATTTCTTATATTCTACAAAAATTATAAAAAATTTAATTAAACGCTTACTCTTTACATAATTTTAAAGAAGAAATATTATTTTTCTTTGAAATTTTCCAGATAAAATCATTTTTTAAAATGCATATATAACGTACGTGTATGTAGAACTGTTTGTATTTTACTTTTAAAACATATTTAGGAATCTGAGATTATTTTAGGAACTGGAGTTTAGCAATACAGAAATTCCATACCACAAAAATTAATATACTTTCGAAATTATTTAATGCACTGAAAACTATTATTAAAAGTCACGGATTATTATTATTTTTTCATCATACTACCGTATCGTAGTCGTATTTTAGTAATTGTATAGATTTTAAAAATTAAAAAATTAAAAATAGAATTTCTCTATGGGATTATTCATATTTAATTTTTTATAAGGCACTTTAATAAATGTAAAATTGATTTATTTGACGACCTAATTTTCAGAAATTCCGAAATAAAATGTTAAAAATAATTTAGAGATAGAAATCTTAAGTAGTACACAATTTTACTCATGTGATGCACCTATTTGAAATAAATTAACTTTTTTAGTTAAGCCCTTAGGTCATATAAACAACCACCTTCCATGCAAAATCATAGTTCCCACTTCAGAATGCAAATCAATGCATGCAACAATTCATAATATAAATATGAATGGTAATTTCAGGTATAATTCAAACGATGTTTCGAATTTAACATCAATAAAATTATTCTTAAATGAGACAGTTCAATAATTTTCTTATCCAATTGAATTGAGTTCCTAATAAACTACACCAAGTAATTAAACAAAGCCTACTTTGCAACAAAATAAAAATGTAAGAAAATATTCTGGAGCGAACGTGCCTTTGCTTCAATAAATTTCAGTGCATCAAGGGAGTCGGCTCCGAACTCTTATGATAATTTTGAATTTTTACTGAGCTTTGGCTACTTTGACTATAAATTTCGACTCTCATACAATCTCACACCCCCATTTTCACACCTTAGGGGTTAGATTTCAAAAAATCCTTTTTTAGCGAGCACCTAGTGCCAAATTTTTAATATTATTTATTTAATTTGGATGCGTATGAATATTATCGATAAAGTGACAATGCTCTCATAAAGTGGAATGCTTTGCAAAAAAAAAACAATTTGGAAATATTGGATCAGTTAATTTCATACATATTTGTAATATAACAAAGATTTAATCAAATGATGTTAATTTTCGATTGATTTATGAAAAATAAATTGTGCGTTTATGTAATATGATTATAATAACAATTTAATTAGATATGAAACCTCTAAAGCTGTTTTCATCTTGTAATAAATAATCATTACAGCACAAATTTTTTAGAATCATCGATGTTTTTAATTAATTAATAATCTGACAAAGGAAAAATTATCACAAAATGCACTACTACTATCCAAAATAAAAGCCGAAATACATGTACTACTCTGAGATAAATATTTAAATAAGATAAAAAATTATTTCGTAAATTGCGTGAGTTATCAGAATCAAACTTATTTTTCACTGATAAGCTCGGAATGTTTTATTACTCTGATATTTTCGAATTTTTTTTTGGAGTATGTATGAGATTCAAAAAAAGAAATAAAGAAGCTGATAAAATTTTGTACATATTTAAATGGTGGTAGTGAATACATATTTCGATTTTTAAATTTCATTTATTGGTGTAATATACTAAAAAAAAGAAAAAATTTTAGAAAAAATATATGAGATGTACAAATATTTGTGTAAACATTATTCCATTCGAATTCTTCGTGTGTAAAATAACATCAGCTAGAGATATTACTGTAGAAATGCTCGAATGCTTGTATATTTGCTATTATTAGCAAAATAAAAATTCGAAAAAATATTACAAAAAGAAACACAACGCAGATGTGTCATTGTTATATAATAATAATTTTTCTTTCGGTGCTGATTAGAAAAATAGATAAAATTTAAAAATAAATCCCATGAAAATTGTTTTTAATGTAATAATTGTCTAGGGAGTCATTAACACGTTCTGCAGTAGTCCCCTGCGACTTCACGGACTATGCTAAAATGAAAAAAGTTAGATTTAAGATTTTCTTCGCATATCTCCTCCAATATAAGCAGATTTACAGGTCCCTAGTTAATTCCTTTTTGGTTTTAATGGGATTATTAATTTTTTTCACATGTTTGCATAATATGTAATCAGCAGATAAATAATTAAAAAATTACGTTTAAACATTAAAATCTGCCGCCACCTTGAAAATCAATAGAAAAGAAGGAAAGGTCTCTCCCATGCAATTTTTAGCTTATTTTGAGCTCTTTTACTTAGCGAATTTGATTACAAAACTTTCGACTCCGGGAAAAAAACGGCGCTCATTTGAAATATGCATGAAGCCCTTTTATTAGCTTTACATTTTTATGTTATTACCTTTGTTGGGAATTCAAAGAAAGGCAAAAAATTGCGAAAATGTAACCCTCCCCTCGAAGGGGGAAACGTTGGAGAAATGGGCTTTCATGGTTCTTATGAGTAGATATTTTTAGGTCAAAATAGGCCTTTTGAAAATATTTTATATCAAAAGAATTACTCTATAAAATTGAAAATATATACGTAATTATTTTTTTATAAATATTGCCTCAGAGGGAGTTTGGATTGAACTAAGAAAATATTTTACTAAAAAAATAGCTATAACTTTAACGATTTTATGGATTTCTGCCTGAAATATTTTTGAAATGTTCTTAAAATTGTGAAAAGTAGAAAAGGTAGAACTTTTTATAACCGATTATAAAAGGGTTGATTTTTTGAAAAAAGTAATAGCATGAAATAAAACGTTAAACTTTGAACGACTGCTTTATTTATAAAAGAATAATTGATATATTTATGTAGAAAAATCTTCTGAACACTTTATAGTAGTATTAAGATTAATAACGTAAAATTTCAATTGTGTTATTTCAAAACCACTGATACTTTTTAACGATATTTTAATTTCGTCTCGAGAAAATCACGTGGACTACAACTTTGTAATTTCTAAATATTTTTAAAATGAAATTTTCAAAAGATATTCTTTAAAAGTAGTAGTTTTGAAAAAACAGTCTTGTTAAATTTGTCTTTTTTTTAGAGCTAAGTAATTCCTTAATGGTACCATAAATATTCATGATGCAAATCTGATGCCAGGATGTTTGTTTTATTTATACACTATTATTTTTGCCCGATGTTTTAAATTGTTCGAATTGTTGTAGGAGTTGATTCCCGTTTATTTTCCTAACTCAATCAATTCAAGTTTCAAAACTGAACTACGTCTTATTATTCTTATGTAAAACGTCGTTGTTGTTACATCATTGGGCTTTGCCTTAAAAAGTTTGATCCATTTTGAGATACCCTCGCCGTCCGGAGCTGCTGTTAAGCATTGTCTCATCTGAAGTAGATCTCAAGTATCGAACGCTGATAAGCAGTCAAATTCAATTTTCGTGAAATTTGCAACAACGAAAGCAATCCCACCCCATGTAAAAAAAAAATAAATAAAATAAATATTCTCTCAATTCCTCCCATAAAAATCGAAAAACTATTAAAAAGGCGATGGGAAACAAAGCGAAAAACAGGGTGGATACCCCCAAAGGAGCACCCTCCATCCCCTAGCCTCCTGGTAGTGCCGCCGTTGCTCCGATAAGAAACTGGTGTATAACTTTTTTCATTTTTAAAAACGGAAAAGAAAGGCACTTTCACACGCAAGAACTTTCACAAACACGAGAGCAATGAAAAAATCGATAACTTAAAAAAAAAGAAAAATTTTACCACATAAAAATGGAAAAGTATAAAAAAATAACAGAGAAAAAAGGGACGGGGATTCGGGTTGCTGCAGTAGTATGGGTACTACGACGATGGCGATGATAGTACATGGACACACACAGACAAAAAAAAAAAAAAAATAAAACTCTGATAGCAAAGCCGGGAAAAACTCTGCAAAAATTTTCTTCTTCGGATGAAAATCGAGGGCAATTTTTCGTTCTCTTTTTCCAGAATTTCATTTGAGTTTTTATTTCGTAAAGCGCGTACCCTCCGCCCCCCCCCGGTCTTCGGCCACTATTCAAGGGTGCTAGGAATCGATATTAGGAGAAAAAATATTTTCCGTTTTACATTTTGTCAATTTTCCCTTCGGAGAGATATAGTCAAAACTGGTAATTGGGGCTGGGCGGCATTCGATGGAATTAGTTATCCTTTTGTGGCCGGGCAGGTAATATATGAATAAAATAATATTGTCAAGTCTAGGTGCGTGGATACCTTTTAAAAATAATAAAACTGCCAAGGACGACTAGGGGGCAAGCGGACGGCCACCAAAATGATATTCCGTAAGTCCAGCTAGACTGGGAGTCACTCAAAAGTCCGACCGAGTGCATGTCCAATTCAATTCCGGACTGGTCCATTGCCAAATTGATTAAGTTCACAAATCAAAAATTGAAATATATTATGTTATTCGCATATCAGAGCTTTCGAGGCAACTATGACGATGAAATCAATTACATTGGACCTGGAATGAATTACACAAACCTGGGAGTTTTTTTGCGATATCATCATATGGAGGAATCGTTTTTTTAAATGAGTGATCACCGTATAACTAATTTGAATGCTAACATTGTTCTCACATTTTGTCTAAACTTAAAGGTAATGTTCATCTTGTTTTAGTCTAACTATGAATTTTATATTGTTGAAAATCTATATTTGATTTCCCATCCCGTTTTATTTACTCTTTTCTATTGCATTGTAAATACGTTTCAAAGCGTATTTTTAGAATTCAAAATTTCAGCACTATTTCCTCAAAAAGATTCCCAATATTTTTTTTTTTTTCAGTAGACCTAAATTTAATTATAGAATTTGTATATCATCTTAGCTTTAGAGAAAAATCAGACTCGAAAATCGACAGTAAATTTTTTGAGTTTTCAGCGAGATAAATTAGATGAAATTTAATTTTTCAACTAAAGTCGAAAAATCTAAAAAGGCTGATATTTTGTTATTTCGTAAATAGCACTATGAACTATTATAAAACTTGAAACACTATTACCAGTGATTCAAATTTCATAGAACAGCGTAAAATCTTGTTAACACGAAAACACATTATTTAATAACTACATTTAAACAAGTTGGATATATTTTCCATTTTTAGTTAAGCTTTACACCTGAATCGGTTTTAATAAAACTTGGTGGAGGATTTAATCTTATCGTGGAGTTATTCTTTTTTTTTTTCTTAAAAATTGTAAATCTGTTTGAAGATTAAACAATTTAAGCTTGAAAAAAATCGTGTTGAATAGTTATTTAGAAATTATTTTTCAAAATGTAATGGTACGATATGTGCAGAAACTTTAATGCTTTAGATTTTCAAATTCTATTTGTTTTAGAACTACAGAAGGAATTGCATGAGAATCGTGTTTTATTTGCTCGACAACAAACTCCTTGTTGTTGTTATCAATTTCGAGTGGAATTTTAGTGATACCCGCTGAATACTCAAAGTTTTATAAAAGCATATATAAATTTAAATATTTTAATTTGGAATTGATAGAACTGAAAATTGTTTTAAATACGTGAAGCACCCAGAATTAAGCTAGAAAAATTTTTCTTTTTTTAAACAATTCTGAAAATCATTTTCAAGTATTTTTATGAAACAGTACCTCCGTGTATAACACCCAAGCAAGTCCTAATTTTTATGAATGCGCACATATAGGGGAAAAAATAACGACTTCTTATTTATTTTTTTATGGAGGTCTTCTGAAGATGAACAAGGCACATTTGTTTGCATCCCCAGGCCTATGTAATCCCTTAATGTATAAAGTGTTAGAACATCATCAATTGATTTTGGATTAAATTTTGAAAAACAATAATTCATAAAAGTTGGACTGAAACATTTTGACGTGTGAATTGTAGAGTGAACACCTCAAAGTGTAAAAAGTAAATGAAGGTGTTAAATTTTGCAGATTCATGGCAAGCTACCTGAGTCAATTAACAGAAGGGAAAGCAAAAATTCGGGTCGGACGGTTTCTGTCGGGAAAGGCTTTTGGGAAAAGTCGATAAAACGTCCGTAAATTCACCCAAAAAACGTCCGCATCAATCGAAACTAACTTTTTCAACATCTCCGAATAGCTTTTGGTCGAACTCTCATAGTGTACACCTTGGGATCGAGAAGCAAAACGAGCGGCAACGCCAAATAACTTTTTTTTCCTAACAAAAGTATTGATTTTCAGATTTTTGTCGAAAAAATTATACTACTACTACTGCTGCGGCCCGAACTAGACGCTATATGTTTCTGGGAGTTTTTTCAGTTTGAAAACAGCCGCCCCGGGCCAACACTGAGCCGCTCCGGGAAACAGGAGAGTACCCTACAGAAGCGGGCGGGACGTTCTGGCAAGATACTAAACGAAAAAAAGGAAGGAAAAATAAAACAAAATTAAAAAAAGCTATTCAGAAATTTTATAGCACAGCCGAAGGAAAATGAAAAATGAAATTTATGGGGGGATGAGAAATTTCGTCTCTGCGTGGTGGGGGCGGGACTATTACGGGCCATGAACCTTCGAATGAGATAAAAAAAAAGAAAATTTCAGAGAAAAAGGCACAAGGAGGTAAAATTTTTTATGTTGCCCCACATATTTCAGGAAATGGCTTTTTCTTTATGATGCTGTATTAGTAGGGCTTCACGGGAAAGACGCTACTTTTGCCACTTTAGTAGCCCATAGCACCCAAATTATAAAAAAGAAAAAAGTTGAAAATTTCATTTAAATTTTGTCCCTTGATTCTATGTTGATGCCCATGCTAATAAATGATTTTCCAAAGGCGCTCTTTCGTTCGTTTTACTTTTTGATTAAATGCCGTTTTTTGTTCTACATGTGAAAAATGTCGAACAAAGCTAATCTGTAGAGTAAACATAGCTTAGGGAATAATTAGACATTAAGCAGATAAATTCGACGGTACATTCCACTTCATGTAATTGAAATTATAATGAGTCGGCGAGACAGATTTTTTTTTTTCTCTTTTTTTTTATTGTAAAAAATCAAACAGAATACACTTGCAAAACCTTCGGATAATTTTGAAATTTGTTTGAAGTTTGATTTTCATTTTTCAACAATTGGACATAAATAACAATAAAAGATATTACAAAGATACTTCTAATTTAAGAACTTCACATAGTTTTTAATTTACATTTTTAGACAAAAACTATTAAAACTACTAACACGTTATTTAGTTTTTGCAATTCACGGAATAGAAACATCAAAATTCGAATTTGGTCTGTGGCAAAAATGAGTACAACTTGGAAAAATGCATTTTAGACAGAATAGTCGCTTTTTCTTGCATTTCTTTGAACACTTTTATTTATTGTATGTTACGTCACGTGTCATGTGCTACGTATCATATTCCATGCTTACGTGCTTTGTATCATGCATCACATGTTGTGCGTGATTCACGTGTCACCCTATGTTTATAAGGACACTATTAGCAATACAATGGTGAGGGTTTCATGTAAAACAAATGAGCTACTTTTGCGTCTAATAAACGAAGTTTTCATTTTTACAACACTAATATGATTTAGTTATTTATCCGTAAAAAAAGTAGACCTAACATTGAAGTTATGTTATAAGCGGCAGTTGAAATGCACTCATAGAAGTTAAAAGGTAAAGGTGGGTCAATTTTTCAATTTTCTCTTGGAGTGTATATTGCCTTTAATCCCGCTCTTATTTCTTTAAAAAATTAAAACTGGTTTTATTAAGTTCATTTTATTTTTTTTATAAAATCGACTAATAATCCGTTGTGCACATTTATTTAAAAAAAATATATAAGAGGAGGTTATCAATTTACACACTGTATAGTATTTTATAATGTATAAGTTTTCTTATTTTGATAGCTTTTTTTTATTGTTTGAAGCAACCTACTTCACGGGCAGTCGCATATGCATTTTTAGAATTTTAATATTTTTTAAAATATTTTCATTTTTCTGAGTTTTACTTTATTTGCATAATTTGTACGGATCTCTCTAGCATTATTGGAATTTTGTATGTAGTGTTTGTTCCGATATTGAGCAAAAACTACTGAACGAATTTTAATGGGACTTTCACTTTGTGGGAACTTAAAAGTAATCTCAAAATATAGACCATTCATTTTCGTTTGTTCGTCAGATGTGAGTTTATAATTTTCTCGGAAGCTACTAGACTTGTATGGGTGAAACTTTTATTTTTTTAAAAATTAAGATAAATCTCTAGGGAATTTGAAAGCCGATATGAAATTCAAATAAATATTGTTGCGATATCACTCACACTTCGTACTGAATTATCTCCTTTTAAGCTTTTGAGCAAAAACAAATATTTACTTTTACAATGTGAAAATTATTTTATACATTTGAGAATCTTACTTTAGAAAGAGGTTTAATTGTTGTTTATTAAAGAGATTTTGTGTTTTACCTTATTTTATTTCACTTTATATTATGAAAAACATTAATTACTAGCCGTTTTTAATTCATAAAGCAAATGGCTTATATGGTTTTAGTTCTTTTACATGAAATTTGGAATATGCAATTTTCGTGAATGACCGTGGATTTTGAGGGATTAAAAAAATATGTGTCGCTTTCTTAGGCAGTATGGGTATGAAATTAAGATAGAGATTTAGCTATATCTAAATTCTTGTGGTAGTATTTGAAAAAAAGTATTAATTGCTGTAATGTACACTTATCAGAAAAACAAATTAAATAACATATGCAGATATGAATCTTAATTTTATTTTTGATATCAATGTAACGAACTTGATCGTTTTTTTTTTCTCTTCTGAGTTGCATGCAAAAGTAAATAAAAAAATATCTCACGTTTTCTATTTTAACTTTTTCAGATATTAAAAATGTTGCCACAACAATATTGCTTACGATGGAAATACCATCACAGCAATCTCCAGACGATGTTTTCACAGCTGCTGGATCGAGGTTGCTTTTGTGATGTGACGCTAGCTTGCGAAGGGCAGCTTATCCGAGCGCACCGAGTAGTTCTGTGCGCCTGCAGTACCTTCTTCGATACTGTTCTAACCAACTACGCCACAGAAAGGGATCCAATAATAATCATGAAAGACGCCAAATTTGCCGACGTTAAATGCCTAATTGAGTTTATGTACAAAGGAGAAATAAACGTAGAGCACGTAAGGCTTAAATTTTATTTTGTAACCGAGGGGAAGTATTAAAAACACAGTACTTGTATTTCAGGCGAACTTGGCGTCGCTGCTGAAGACTGCAGAAGAACTTAAGATAAAGGGTCTGGCGGAGGTTTCCTGGAGAGAGGATGAGCTGGACACGCCAAATGAGCCTGAAGCCAGAAGAGTCGAGAGTATGCCAGTGACGCATAGGAATATTGAAGAGCCCAGGATACCAAGGATGCCCCTCTTAACTCCAATCCCTTCACCAAATAACCAGGAGAATGCCAATTCGGGGCCAAAACGAAAACGTGGTAGGCCACCGCTAGACGACTCTTATGATGTATTCAGCACGTAATATCTGCAAATGTTTTTCATTTCGAAATTGCTAAAATGTTACCAATGTTACAGTCCAAAAATAACTCACGTGGAAGGTGCCGTGACACCGTACAATGGGGAAAGTCCAGTTATTATTGATCAACCAGTAATTGAGGATAATTCTAATATAAGGGATAATGAACCAGTCACACCTCATCAGGATGAATGGGCAAATTCTCATATGGATTCACAAATTGATGTTAACTTGGATTCAGAATCGGAAAAGGAAGAGAAACCAAATCCTAGTACGTTGTTTGATCATGAGAACGAACTGAAAGGTATGTCGTACTTTGATCCGGATTATGCTCCTGACGATGAAGGTGCAGAAGGTTCAGAAGGACAAGAGTACAAAAATGATATAACTGGAGGTTCGGGAACAGTTCGATTGACTCAGCAGGAATTAGAGGAATGGAAAGATGTGGTGAAAATGGACGATTATCTGGCTAACGGTAGACGGCCACAATTTTGGGAAGAGCCGTTTACAAAGAGGGTAAGATTAAAAACAGGTATAGTGTGTGAAAGAGCATTTCTTCTTTTTCGGGTTTTATTTAGTTAAATTTCTTTTCCAAAATAGCATTTAATTGAAATACGAATAGGCTAAGCGAAGAATATCGAGCAAATTTTATGTTAATTGTAAGGTTTGATGAAAAAACCATAAAAAAAATAATGATATATACAAAATTCAGAAAACAACATATTACGAAATATTCAATATTTCAAATAAGTAGTTAGAAATAAGAAAAATCATATTTTTGTCATAGTTTGATTTACACCAGGTAGTATAAAACATAAACACTGCATTTTTAATTACTTGCAATAAAATGACTAATATCAAAGCAAAAGTAAATGGTAATCCCATAGTGCGCAGCAAGCAAAACAGTCGAGTTTCTACCTTATCGCTCTAACGTATACACAGTCCCTGTATCAATCATCGCGGAATACAACGAAAAGTTAAACCCATAAAAATTTTTTTTTAATTCGGAACACCTCACAGCGTTTCTGAAGAAGAATTCATCCATTTATAACGTTTTATAAATTTATTTGTCCCCTTGCGGTGTGAATAGTAAGGCGCCATCGCATACGCAACGATATATCGTTGTTCGACACTCAAAGGGTTAAAATAAGAAAAGACGGAATTGGAAAAAGTGTTCGTTTTGTGAGTCACTTTTTAAAGATAGCAGATCTTACACAAAAAAACTGCTACCACTTGCTAAATTGCAGTTATTAATTTACAAAATTTGTTTAAGAAGGATCAGCCTTACATTTTGTACAAAGGAATGCTAGTCAAAATGTTCCAGGGCTGACTTCCTAAAAAATTATATAAGTCCTCAAAAAAAAAAAGAATGTTTTTCACCTTGCCTTTAGTTACATCATCTTTAAGACGATAGAAAAGCTGTGGTGCAATTGTACAACATTTGCAATATCACAAGCTAACGTGACAAAAACATCTTATAAAGTATATTATGTGGCATCAGTTAGTTGTTTTTTGTAATTGCATTATTTACCTTTTAGAATGTGCGCCATTATTATCAGCGTAATTATATACGCATAATAGCGTAACGGGAAATTTCGGTTAACTGAATTTGCAGAATTTTATTGAGGTCAGGTTGATTTGACCCAGAACTGTGGAAAAGCTGATCTATAAATAACATTTCTCGTGCGAATTATAACAGCGTGTAATATGCAATTAGAAATTGAATAAAATTTATTTGTTTTCATTTTTTGTATTTAAGAAGTAATTTTTCAAGGGATTTTTTATCTATTTCCAAGAACTTTTCAGAAATCTCATATTTTTTGTAGTGCGTAGGCAGCTCTGAATTTATGATAATTAGTTTTTGCAATAAATATAAAATACTTATTTGTAATGGTATATTTCAAGATGAAATTCAATAGAAAATGGTATGAGTAATTTGGAATTTGCGTGGCCAATTTTGCATTAGTTTGGCTATAAATTCAATTTAACTTCATAGGACTAATGAAATTATATGATAATACGAGAAATGTACGAAAAGAAGTGGAAATAAGGCCTTTTGAATGCATTAACAATACCTCATTTGTATTCATTTTTAGAAATTTTTTTTTTTATATATATATAAAGTGAAATTCAGTCAATAATTGTGAACTGGATAAAGCGCAATGTCGACTATTTCGTTATGTTTCGTCTAACTTAAACCTTTTCGTTTTTTATATCAGTTTGCTTTGGGATTAGCGAAATGAGCAAATTAGCAAAAATTCCTACAATGTAATGTAGAGAAACATCTCCAAACTTTTCTACTGACTTTATGTCATTTTATTCCTGTAATCAGTGACTAAATAAGTTCTCAGAAAGTAGCAATGCTCATCTGTTCTACACTGCACATAAGAAAATTTCAAGAGTTAACACGTATCGTTACACAGGTAATGGAAGCGATCAAAACAAAGAAGCTAGAAATGAAGAAGGCGTCGCAAATTCTGGGAGTATCTTACGGGACACTGTACGGACGGTACCGGGAGACATACGGCTGCCTAAAGCATCCATACAGGTAAGAGGCCCCGTGATTGTCATGTGTGTTGCTCTTGTCTAACTGCCAGTGGGTCTTTTTTAGAGGGGCATCAATAATGTCACGATATCATGAATTTTGGCCAGATAAACGATCGCACAGCGCCGTAGGTATGTGTCACCCGAGAGTACTCAAGAGCTCTGGCTGATTCGTCAGCCAGTAAATTGGATATTCCTTTTGTTTACTAAAACTTTTCTTAAGTTTAATCAAAATTCCGAATGAGCCACATATTTACATTGTTCCTTTCAACAAATCTAGGCAATACGGCGGCGAAAATCAAAAAGAAAGTGTCCTAAAGATAGTGAAGAGGTAACGCTTTCGTCTCCACTAGACAAACTAATTTACACAGTAGCCTAAGTGACTAGCGACCAAATTAACTAACATTTGCTTTTGGTTCTATTGTCAATGTGTTCAATGTACAATTAATTTAATATGATGTACAACATTTTCTCTTTTTGTTTCAGATTCCAAAGCCTCCGATATAGGAGATCTCTGGCTAAGATAAAGCGAATGCGGCGGCCGCCAACCATCATTAAGATGAAAAAGTGAGCTCTAGCGCCCGTCGAAACCAGGAGAAAGACGACATCTCCATTCCGTAGGAAATAAGCAGTATTTTAGCTGAGGTAGATTAACTTAAGTACGATCATTCCTCCCCGGGGACTAGCTGTATATCCTAGACGTATTCTAACATTTAAGTAAAATGTTTAACTTATTTATTCTTGTGTTAAGTTGGTCGTTTCGATCGGCACCTGGTTTGCAGCTCCCTAGAGGCTAAAATCGTATATAATCGCGCGAAAAGACATTTTGTTTTTTCTTAATTATATATATATATATATTTTTTTTTTTTTTGTAAATACTGTTCCGGCGAAAAGTGCATTTTGTTTCCCAAGCCTGATATTAAATGTCCTTCTGCATGTACCTTTTAGTTAAACTTAATTTGTCTTGTGCAACAGGCCCAATTCCCCCTGTATAAAAGTGTGTCGTGCAACTACATACAAATATATTGGAGCAAACCTGTTTTTTAAATGTTATTTTACTTTTACCCCAAAGTTGTGTTCTTCAAGGGTTGAGCTAATGAATTAAGTCGAATGTATCTTAGATACAAAATTCCAATATTCAAGGGTTTCTCCGTGGGCTTATGTTTAAATGAACTAAAAATACTACTTTACACTCTATAATTGTACATAATGCAGAAAGTAAACAATGTGAAATAAGTAAATGGGGTAAACACTAATTGTAAAATATCAAATGTTTTACTACATTATCGCTAGAAGAGTCAATGGACGGAGTATAGTAAAAAAAAATTGAAATAGATTTCATATATCTAGCAAAGTGTATAATGCTAATTCATTTATTTTCCAAGGTATTTGATATTATTTTCAACTTTTGGGAATATTTGTTATACAGCTGAAGTCAATTTTTTAATTTCTCTTCCTGCCATTTTCAACACAAAAAACAGTAGTCTAGACATGAATAATGGAAGAAATAAAAAACACTTGTTTATTTTACAATCACAGCACATCTATGCCGTTATAAATTGAGAATCTAACAAATGTTTCCTATGTTTATAAACCAAAATTTATTTATGATTTTTACAAATAAGAAATATACTATTATTTTTAATTTTCATCAACAGAACGACTATTTAGTTTTTAAACAATTTTTTTGTTTAATGAAGAATAAAAATATTTGAGGGTTTCTGTATTTATACATATGATTTTTAAGTCCAATCAATACTAATTATGGTATATACAACAAAAGCTGATTGAATCCGCATACTTTTACCTCTACGGTGGTGTGAAAATATTCTCAGCAAATTGTGCTGTATCAAAATAGCAACAATCTTTTTTACTTCATACTACGTCTTTTGTGGCCATGGAAATTGGAAATAAAGGGTAAGGCCCCATCAAACTTTCTCGAGTAAGAGAAACTCATGATATAAAATTTTGCTTCAGAAACTTTGTCTTTTTTGAAATTCAAGCTTTAGCTTTATGTAATTGGATGAATAATAAATGCACGGTGTTGGGTTTCCATATAAAGTTAACGTAAATTAAATAGTCAGTGTGCATTGGGTTGACCATTATACCTTGTGCTACCTAATGCATAATGATTCGGTGATTCGATTCAGAAGAACACGTTTTTTATAACTGAATTACAAACAAAATTTCCTGTAAGAAGTTTAGATCATAGTTCAATTAAAACCTGTCCGACTGTATGTAATTGGATTACCCGGGATCGTATTCATTAAGCCGAAACGATTTCTTTCGTCACGTTTGTTATAGCTGATTCTTGTATATAAATTCTTATGAGAAATATGTAATTCAGTTACTGAAACAAAACGAATTATTTCACTTAATAATTGAAGAAAATTTACCGCTCAAAAACGAGTACACATAAAATAATCACAATTTTAAAGATCTTTAAAAAGGCGAAGCAAAAGCTATTCATTAATGAAAAAAACAAGTTTTCTAATTTTTCTTGAGAGAGGTATGTTGTCAGGTTTACATAATACTAATAGCAATAAAATAAAGAAATACGACTTTTAATTACCGAAAAAACATAATAGTCAAAAATAAAATAAATTTCCATCTTTAAGCAGATTTTTCTCATGAAAACGCGATATTGGAATGAAATATCATCATGGAAAATTTAAAGCAAAGTGGTTTTAACATTTTTGAAAAATCTCTTTTTTTATTTTGTGTATGTCCAAATTAGTCCTAATGAAATTATAAGACAGTTTAAAGATAGTCTAGAGATATTTATAAAATAATTCCAGATACCAAACGGGATTATCTGTCCAGGTTTTTTGTAATTGTCTTTCAAAAGTGGAGAAATGGGATATGGTTTATTGTTAGACTAACAAAGTGCTAATAATGCGCTAAATCTGAAAATAGTAATGTACAGCTTTTTATTTGTATTGGAAGCCGATTTTTTTCCGTGGAACCCAGTTATAGCGTATTACCGGGCGTATTAATCACTACTGCTAAGTTTAAAAGAAATTCTTGGAGACGTTTTTGAGAAAACAATTTCTCATCTTTGTTTTTGTATGCGAAGAAATCTAAATCTCTCAAATAAAGTACAAAAAAACCATCTAAACATAATTATGAGGTAATTCCAAATACTAAATTTTATTTAAATTGTTTTTTTGGTTTTAGCGCTAGAGTTCATGATGGATACAAAACTTTCTTTTTTTCGATCCTCGCTGGAACATAAAAATTATTATTAATAAAGTAGAGAACCCACCAAGCACCCTGTAAACTTCTTATTTAGAATTTACATCTGTTGAAGCAGAATTTTGCTGTTCAGTTTATTAATTACTCAAAATTCCCGAAGCCAAATATTCTTAATGTTTAATTTAAACAATTTTTTGGTATACAGTGTATTTGAAGGCACTTCCCGAATAACACAGGAGGCCAACGATTTCAAAAGTACTTACCGCTGAAATTAATCTTTACTCAACTAAGCGCGTAACATTTGTTTTTCGTGAAGAATATAATACTCATGTTTTAAATTAATTTATGTTACAAAACACCACACAAGTTCGACTTGTATTAGGCTAGTTTCATTTTCGGAAGTCCATTAATTCAGTTTTTAGATTTTCTGGATCTGGTTTGCGAATCCTTGCCTCTTACAAAGTAATATTTTTGTTTGTATACCCAAATGCCTTACTTATTCACGTCTTCAATAAATAATTAAAAATATACCACGTTTTAGCAGATCCTTGTAAGATTCTTTAGGGAAAAAGGATTTTTACTTTATAAATTAGAAAGGGTTAAATATTTTGTTTACTTCGTGTAATGAAAAGCGGCCCATTTCCAAAGGTAAGTTGGATTAAATGTTAATGAATGTACTTTCAATATTAGAACAGTATTTGGTAAGTTCTTTAAAAATAAATAAGTTTACAATATTAACAATTTAATGGTCTTACAACAAATAACAAGTTATAGTCGCTATTTTCAAAGTCAACAATCGGGTGATTCGCTGATGAGAGAGTATTATTGTGGTAAATAATGCTGAAGTAGTTAAATATGATTATATTGCCATTTATATTGAAAATTTTCATAATTTGCGTATGATAGCAAATCGCGTAATCGTCGCAACAACCTATAATCATCCCAGGGAAAAAATACTATTTTATTCCCAAAACACATTTGTTACCAGTTCAAGTCCTGAATTAGAGAAGAAACACTAAAATAAATTCAATAAAATGCAGTTTTAAAATCATTAAATAAAATAACAACTGAAAAATATCGGAACAAAACATTGCATTGAAATCATCGATGTTTTAACATGGGCTGTAGCAGGCCAGGAAAACAAGTGATCCGCCTTCTGTAGGTCGGTAGGCAACTCGTTTGACGGGTATTGTCAAACGGCTCTGGGATTTGGACGTTTTGATTGTTGTTACAAATTTTATAGTTTTTACGATACATTTCGAGCCTATTACCGTCAATGGTTGGGTAAAAGAGCAGAAGCAATTTAAAATGAGTGCATTCAAAATAATCGTCCCTCCGAGGAAATCGTATTTTTTTCGGAATATTAGAAATTTCTGTTGTGTACTCTCACCTGGATGTGGTAACCACAAATGGAGCCAAAGGCCCCCACAAAAAAGTCGCATGAGTGAGCTTTCATTACCTGAATTAAACCATCAATTTTGTACGAATCGAAAAACCGACATTGCTAAACATGTTATCTCCGATGTCACAAAAAATATCATTAGCACTGCAAAAATTTCGGATAGATCTAGAACTGAAGAATATTCACAAGATCTTCTTGACAATAATAAACAATTAGGACTCTTCAAGAGATTTAAGCTTATGTACAAGCAGTACTGGTACGTCCTGATTCCGGTGCATGTTATCACATCGATCGGATGGTTCGGTAGCTTCTACTACCTGTCGAAGAGGTAAGGAGCGTTATTTTACAGCCTTGAACGCTAACAATTTCTTCTAGTGGAGTGGATGTACCTGCCCTTTTGCAGACATTGCACGTTTCTGAGTCTATAGTAGAGAAAGTCAAGGGTTCTGAAATGGGACACGTTGCTATTGCCTATCTTATGTACAAGATTGCCACTCCTGTACGTTATGCGGTTACCTTAGGTGAGATCTTTCGTCGTAGGAGTCACACCCACTATGAGTTTATCTTTCCAGGCGGCACAACATTTGCTATCAAGTACCTCTCGGGAGCGGGCTACATCAAGCCCGTGCCCACCAAAAGCCAGCTAAAACAAATTTATGAGGAAAAGAAAGCTGACATAGCTAAGAAAAGGCAAGAGAAGAAGGGGAATAGCTGAGGACTTTGGTGCCGTTGTTAATGCTGTTTGTCTTAGGGGGTTCAAAACTCAATGTTACTCTCCCGTTTATTTTCAATGCTTTACGTTAAGGTGGATCAAATATACTTTTTGATAACATGGAAGTTCCTTTTGTAGGAAAACACCGCATTGTGGCTTAATTCGTTGTATTTCATTAGACAAAAATTGTTCGATACTTCACTACAGTGCTTCTGTCGGGTAAAGGATCATCTAAACTCTCAATAAATAGTTCCAAATGCCGCTTGGCCTATATCGATTTATGCAATGCTATAAATGCGGCAGATAAAGCAGTAGGATGAGTTCTTTGTTACTCACGAAATGTTAGCTGAGCTTAATCTAGACTATATGAGCGCGACGCCTAACCCATGTATTGATAAGTGGCGCACACTGGCTCCGATACTCTGGAATGTGGTGTTTGCATAGCGAGCCTCTGCAGATGACATGCCCTGCACAGCAGTCGTCCTTCCAAGGGGTAGCAGCGCTTGTCCGGCTCATCAGTTAACTGCATGCCGCATTCTTCGCATATGTAACAGTCCACATGGAAATCCTTGTCCATGGACACTACCCGAACTGTTTCTTCAGTACCTTCTACAGGAGTTATTCCTGTTAATAGACAACCTGCGGTAAGGAGCAAGACTCACTACGGGGCGACATTACCTTTTCCACAGCTAGCGCATTTTGGTGCGAACATTCGATGGTAGTCGTTGACACAGTATATTTTGTGGTCCACGTCTACCGTGAACGGAACTCCGTCCAGGCATTCGTTGCATATACAACAGCGGAAACATCCCGGATGGTATGACTTTCCCATTGCTTGCAAGATCTAAGAAAAGAAAAATAAAATACATGTAAAGGTTCTAGTTCGCAATCTCAATTTAATGGTACCATTTCCATGATAAGGTGACCGCATATTGCACATTTTTCTGCCGTTTGCTGAAAGCCTGAGTACTAGAAAAAAGAAAAACATTCAACATCTCATGCTTAAAGACGTAGGCAGCTCACCATATAGTCTTCTTCGCAGTAGACTCTTCCGTGGACGTTGTAAAATGCCTTACCACGCAGGGCCCTTCCGCAGGAACAACAGATGAAGCAGTTGGTGTGATAAAGATTTCCCATGGCCTGACAAGCTTGTCCTGCCCCCGTCACCTTGTCGCCGCAAGTGTGGCATATTCCAAAGTACTCACCTTGTTCCTCGCTGCGTTCAATTTCCTCTTCCAGCTGCCTTGTTAATTCCTCAATTTTCCTTTCAGCCTCTGTAGGTCCAGTAGGTCGGGGCGGGGTCACGTTATACGGCAGCAAATTCTTTGAGAGCCCTAGAGGACGTAATGAATGATAATCCCATAAATTCTTCAGGGAGCATACTTCTTCCAGATCCGCTTTCTGTGCTGTTTTGAGAAGGTGTTGGGGAAATTGAGTTGTTGCTGGAGAGCGGTTTCAACGCCTCGGGCATTGTGGTGTAGATCGGTTGTTTCGTCTCGTTGAAGGACTGCTTTGAGGATACTTGGATTTGTGATGTGTTAGCGGGCTCTTGGGATGGTTTCCTGCTCCCAGTCATGCAAACATAATCGGAGCTGTTTATGTCGTCTGAGAAGGCGAGGCTTTGGTTAATACCCAGAGAAGATTGCGGTGCTGGGTAACTGGGCTTATCAAATGCCACCTGAAATAAAAATTCTAGTGAGTTTGTTCTGCTGAAGGATAATTTAAAGGTGTGTACATGTGCGTTCCGACTGTAATTTTGGGGTTGCTGCGGCGTCGAAAATTGGTGGTTATTAGGCAACGAAAGATTTCGGTATCGCTGAGGCGAGTTGGGGATGGGACTGCTTTTCACCGACGAGTTTGAAGAGCTTCGTCTGTGTTGAGGTGAACCGGCTGGTGATATTTCCTGGGTTAAACCAATCCTAGCCAAGTCCCGTGGATGTGGTGGCAGCTGCGGTGGAATGTCCTGAATCTGGTAAACTGTGAGGGAGGCTGGGGATGCTTGCGGTTGGGCTTTCTGCCCTGAATTTGGAATGATGTTTTCGTAGATCGGTGTAGAATCGATCTCTGGCAGTGGAGTATGAGCATATCGCCCAGCAGAGCTCGGCATTGTGTATAAATTTTTATTAGAAACCTGAGGAACCTGTGGTTGTGCCTTCTTATTGCCCGAATCAAAACCAGCATTGCGTTGGACATAAAATTCAAGGTTCTCGTAAACTGGAGACACTTTCTGCTCTCGCAGAGGACTATTCTTTGGACTGTAGTTCCTTAGCGGCGAACCAGTCATCTCAGATCGTTTAACGTCCTCCTTGAGCTCGTTGTTAAGCGCCAATTGCTCAACCGCCTTGGGAGTCGCAAATTTCGATGCGGCGATGATGTTGTTTCGCTCATAGATTTTGTAGTCGACCGGCGGCACCTTAGATACAGTACTCTCTTTGATAAAGTTCTCAATGGCACCTGGTGGCTTTTGGGCGCGTGCCGATTCATCCGAAAGATGAATTCTCTGCATGAGAACTTCATAGCTGGGATTGGCCTCGAGGCGACCCTTCTGTGATGCCATTTCTCCGGGGTGCTTGCTTAGCGGACAGACTGTCTCGTTACCAATTTTCCAGAACGTTACTATTCTCAATCTTCGCGGGCAGTGAATGAAATTTATGTAACATTTCTAGGAAACCACCGGATATTGATATAATTGAAATAAAAAAACATACAAAGAGCCACTTGACAGACTATTCTGACAGAACGTATGAGATAATTTACGAAAGTGCCGTTAAAAGGAATATGACGATGGTTGAAAGCGGAGATGTGATGACAGTACTGACAAGTGTCGACAGAGTGTCGGCAGCAACAGTAGATTTTAGAGGTGTTTTAAAAACGTGTTATTTTCATGAAATTGAAATGTGAATTTTAATTTATTAATGTTTTTAATTAGTCGAAAAGAGGAAAACACCATATTTCAGGATAAGTGCACTAATAGAGTTGTATTTAATATATCATCCATTTATATTAAATGGCGCAAAATAACGACGAAATGAACATCTGCCCTAGAATTTAACAATCTTAAAGTTAATATAATAAACATAATATTGAAAAAGGAGGTCTTACAACAAAATAGTCGAAATGTTTTCGATTTCTGAAACTATTGCAGTTCGAGTGCTGGATTCGGATAGGATTGTTTATGGTACTGGCCTTTCATTCCTTCGGTCTCCATCCCGGTAATATTTACCTTTTTCTTTTAGGTCTTGGTACTGAGCTTCGAATTGCAGATGAGGAAGGTTCACGGCTTCAGTGGCAGTGCCCCAGGAAAATCCATGGAATTGATCTAAACTCAGAACGACTGCTCGTTTGGGGTGAACGTTATTTCAAAATGTTGACCATCCAGACGGTTTTCAAAGCGTTCACCTAGTTGTACTTATGTAAAAGATGTGAATATTTACAGGATCAATTCTTCCTCCTATGCGAGGGTAAACTAAGTGATTGGATAAGCTGTGGAAGGTTGCTTTCTAGTGGTGATTTCTGCCTAGTAACTGCTCATAGCGTTGCTGTAAGACTCAGACTCACTCCGGATAATGGAGTAAAGATTTTAGAAAGATCATCATGTGAAGACAAGTCTACCTTGTACTGCTCCTATCTTTTGGGGAATAAATGGGAAAAACTGGCCGTGTTTGGTGGTAGGATAATTGTTTCAACATTTAGGTGTATCTCAACTTTGTTTATATCAGGCAATGCATTCGGTGAAATTTTTATTTGGCAACCGAACTCAAAGCTGGAACAAGCTCCGGTCTTAAGGCGCTTGATAGCACATCAGGTAAATGACTATGACACGATATCTATGACGAATTCCGTCAAGTGAAAATATATACAGGGCGTCGTATTTTCTATAAATGTTGAACCAAAATTTCGGTTGATGACGACGACTTCTGATGATCGCTCTGTTCGGTTCTGGAGTCTGCTTATTAAGGATGAAAAGGAGATCAACTGGGAAGCAATAAGCATGGACTGTTACAGAAGTAGTTACGGACACTCGGCTAGAGTGTTTCAGTCAAGGATTATAAAACAAGGTTCGTATAATATGTAAAAAGGTAAGCAATTTTAACAAGAAGCTCTTTTTCCTAGATAACGCTGTCTATGTAATCTCCTGTGGAGAAGATCAATGTGTGTGCCTCTGGAACTCATCTGGTGAACTTGTAGGCAAGATAAAAAGGCAAATGGGGCTAGTTTTAGATTGTGCATACGATTATGCAACAACCACTATTTTTGCATCGACATCCAGTGGGAATTTAATTAAGCATAGTATAAAAGACATGATCGCTCCGCTTCCAGCCAAAGAGATTTCCTTCTCATTAGGCGGGGACTATGTAGCCAAAGTCAAGTTTTTAAGTTCAACACACATCGTAGGAGTGTCTAACACTAACAAATTATTTGTTGGCGAATTAACTGGAAGATTAACGCATTTAGGAGAAATTTCACCTTTTAAAATTACTGTCTTGGAGATTTACAAAACCCTTGTGTTTATTGGAGGCCACAAGATCATTTGTCTTTATAAATTAAATGCAGAACATGGACTGGAAGAAATTCTTCTAGAACCAATTGCAGACGGTGTGATACGTTCGATCTTTCCCTTTTCTACTAGCAAAATTCTAATCAGCTCTGAAAGCGGACTATGCCGGTACACTTCTGACCAGTTCAAGAGTGTCACTGATTTTGAAATTCCTCAATCAAAGGAAAGATGGATCACTGCAGCTTTGAATCAGGATAATTTCCTATTGCTCAGCAACAGGCAAGGAAACTTATTTCTGTATTTTTTTAACGATGGAATATGGTCGCTGCAGTCCGTAGTAAAGCACATCCACGGCTACCTCGGAGTAACAGAAATTCTTTTTGAGAAACGACTAGGAGATAGATATTTTTTCAAGACCTGCGGCCACGATAGCACTGTTAAAACCGTGCGACTGGATGGAACTTTGTGTAAATTGGATGTAGTTCAAAGAGAAAATGTACCCGTGGCATGGATAGAAAGAATAGAAGCGAATGAATATGATGGAAAAAGGACTGTTTTGGGATTCAATGATAACCACTTTGTTGTTTGGGAGAAATCCTCTGACTTTCTACATCAAGTGGATTGCGGTGGAGGTCATAGGTGTTGGGATGCAAAGCTAGATTTTGAGAAGAACGAATTCAATTACATCTTTGTGAAGAATAAACGTCTAAATTATTTTAAGAGACATCTTAGGAATCTATCCCACAGCAAAGTTAAGATAAGTATCAATCAGTGGCATGTAAAAGCTTGTAACTTTTTAAAAGTATTTTCCATGAAAAAGGCACCTTCTCATAAGATTATAATTTCTGGTGGAGAAGACAATTTGTTAAAATTTTCAAAATACGATCTATCTAATGGAAAAGAATTGCAACTAGTCGGGGAGATGTTTTTACATATCTCCAGCATTAAAGCAATCGATAAAGTGGAAATTGCACCTAAGACGTGGCTAGTGTTCTCGGCAGGTGGTAGAGCTCAAATATGCGTCTCCCAATTTAATGTAGATAGTTTATCTATCGAAGAAAAATGCAATTTTATGCTCAAATCCAGCGACTTGGAGAGGAGATTCCAGAGAGATAAACAAGAAATTGATTTTGACCCAGAGACTAGGATCATGGCCCTGGTTGGCTTTGAACAGCGAAATGAGCAGCCTGACAGTTTCTACATATTTGCGGGGTGTTCAGATGGTTATATTCGACTGTTTTCGTACAATGATTCTCATATAACGCTCTGTACAGAAGTATTCTACGGAAAATGTCTTCTACACACTCGATTGATTGTCGTACAAGGGAGTACATTCTTGATAACAGGCGCCACAGACGGAAACCTATGTTTTTGGGAACTCGAAAAATTCTCGGATGGTTGTTTACCAGTTTTTAAGTTGAATCACCACGATAGTGGTGTTAATTCCCTCGATATTAAACTAGATAATGACTTACTTTACATTGCTACTGGAGGTGATGACCAGAGAGTTGTACTATCAAAAATAAAAATTGATAATGGCAATTTCCATGTTGTGGAAAAGGAAGTTTTAGACTATCTTCACACTGCTCAGGTCAACGGAGTTTACATTACGGACTGTAGACAGTTTTTGTACACAATTGGCGTTGATCAGAAAGTTTGTAAGATGAATTTAAAAAATTATAAATTGGAGAATTCGGTATTTACCAGCGTAGCCGATGCTAAAGGATTACAAATATGCCAATCGTCAAAAAATTGCAAATTGTGCATTATGTACGGCTGTGGATTACAAATTTTAGAGCTGTGACTTTTTTATAATAAAGTTAGCCTTAAAAACTAAGTTATATATATTTTTTTTCTTCAATATATCTGGTTTGGTTAACTGAGTTTTAAGTTTGAAGAGGGGAATTTTACTTGGTTTTTTATTGTACTTTGGTCGGTACATATTTTGGAATTTCTGCACTATAAAGAGTTTGAGTTCTGTCGTCGTCAAAGTAAAAAGTTACATATTATATTTTCCGTAATGTTTAAGACATTTAAAAGTTATTCCCTTGAAGGAATCGGAGAGTATAAGGATGTTATGAGGCGCAACAGAAATTGCATGACTACTGAATAAAGTGAGCTCGAAAATGTATATTTAAATATTAGAGGCCACATGGTGCAACAGCAAAACCAATTAGATGGGCTTGATTTAAAAGTTTAAAGCGTAAATGACCTGAAGGAATTGTGACCAAATAAATTAAGGAAGCTCAACCAAGTTTAGTGAACTCATCTGAATTTCCGTCACTATAATTAGGAATAAATATCTTAAGAAAATTTTCTAATAAATACGCATTAAAAGCTTATCAAGACGAACCCTAAGAATAAATCTCTAGGTCAGTGGAGCAAAGCTTGAACTAGATAAATCAACAATTAAGAGTAAAATATATGATATAATCAATTCTATAAGGAAGACAATGGCCAATCCATTCCCTTCTCGCTAGCTACTTCAGCGCCAAAAAATCCTCGATGATTCCGGGCTGTTCCGGGATGTCTCCAAGGAGACGACGACTGCCTAGTGTAAACAAAATTATAAAAAGTCGTGGTGTTCTGCCTGTCGCTGGATAAAATAAAAGTTGAAATAAAAATGACGCAGAGAATTGTGAACGTAAACGATGTCGGGTTTCACACCAGCGACTCTACAGAATACTTCGACACCGTTATTGGCCACATCGAGGATATCGTCATGGAAGAAGATTTTCAGGTAAATTGTCTATTGCTTCTTCCACAACTTGACCCAGCGAAATTTCTCGTAGAACCTGCACAAAAATTTTTTAGAAAATAATTTTTACAAATTCGATGATTCTGAAGAGAACAAATTGGAATATATGGACATCTTCAAGGAGTATATAAGTACCATAGAGTCGTTCATAGAGGAACAACTTACCATCCGTATGGGAGACTTTGATATGGAGGCCTTTACCAAGGAACTAAAGTGAGTTTCCGAAATTGCTAGATTTGATTTCTATCATGCGGATCTGTTTTTTTAGGGAACAGAAACCTCAGCTAGATGGGGAGATTTTTGATTTGATTCTATCCTTCTCGGATTTCCTTTACTTCAAGGAAATGATACTCGATTACAAGGACAGTAAAGAGGGGAAGTATAGCAACATCTTATCTGGAATCACTGTGAAAAAAATACCTGACGATGAAATGAACGATCTAGAATAAATGGCATGCACTGAGTTTGTTTCTGATTTAGCTTTTTTGAAACATCCCACCTGTTGTCCTTGTGAATGTACTTTTCAATGTAATGAAAAGTGGTTTTTGAATGATACAGAAATCACAACACAGAAAATACACAAATTTTACGCTGAAGGAGAATGTGTCTTTTCTTCAGGTATTGTAGAAAGCGTATAGAAAGTATAAAGTGAGGACATCACTGAGGGTAGGGTAGATATTCTGAATGAATACAGAAAGGTATTAAAATTAAATTTATTAAGTAAGTCTTCCAAAGTACATAAAATTGCTGTTCAGATTCGCTAAAAGCGGCCATTGGACAACAAACAGATCAGTAAAGTACTTAAGAATTTTACCAGACAAGGAGAGTGTTTTCACTCTGCAGAAACTTTCGACGAAAACTATCTTACAGTCCCGGTGGATGTGGAGCATCCTGAAAAGTGCCGCCACCACGCAAACTGGAACACAGGTGCCCGGTCCATTGCAGATAATCAAGTTTGGCCTTACACGCCACAGCAGGGGAATGCACATAAGTATAGAGATCAGTGTTGTGAATACCGTCGTTATATAGCTCTGTTTTACTCGTCTACTTCGAAATATTTGTATAAAGTCGTGTTGGGATCCCTGGGTCTCTACTGCTCGCACCTTGTTTTCGCTTGTTTTATCGGACTCTGCCAGGATGTAGTACCGTGGTGTATATTTGTTTCTGTCGAGATTTTTAATAATTTCGACCATTTCTGTTGTATGTCCTCCAGATCCCAGTACAATCAGAGTTTTTGCAGTTTTTCTAGTCGTGTCCCTTGACATTGTTTATAAAGAATCAGCTGATACAGTGACTGCACTTTCTAGTACAATGTAGATGCTGAAGCAACACAGTACCAGAATTAAATCTGTAGGGTAACTAGAGAAAAGCTTGTCAAATTGGCATTTGTGCATGAAGGCGGGTATTTCTTTTTGGTGTGCGGCAAACATCCCGAAACCGTTGTTTTTAATTTGCTCAAACTAAAATGGATTTCAATACGCTGCTGCAGCAGGCTCAAAAGCTTACCAATGAGACTCAAAGTAGTGAAGATTTACCGCGAGTGGAACGGACTATTCCGCAGGTTTTACAAGCAACACAAGAGCTGCACTCACGTGTGACCCAAACCGGCGCACAGGATATCCAAGCGTAAGCAATAAATGCTCCTAAATTTTTGTTGAAATTGGTTTTAGTCGTATGTGTTTTACAGTCACTTGCTGCTTGGGTCAAAGGGCATCGACCTCCCAAAAATAACACAAAAGCTAGAAACACTCAGCTCTCGGAAAACTTTTGAACCATTGGAGCCTATTTCGGATACAGATATCCAAAGTTTCCTTAAGAATGAAAAAGAAAATGCAATACTGTCGGTCATCGAGGAGGTTCAGAAGAACGTAAGTAGTCCTAAGCCGTTGAGGGTCCTAATCATAAAATGAGTGATAAAATTTTTGTAATACTACTTACAACTTTGAATATGAAATAATTGTTTTCATAGACATATGAAAATATTGAAAAGCGGAAGTGGGAGGTCATCAAGTCTGAGTGGCGTCAGGAAAAGATCAAGTTATTGAACGCCCTCGTGGGACCATCTCAAAATTGGATAGACATTCAGAAAGGACCAGAACAAACAGTTTTAAATGAAACCACTGGCGGAAGAAGATCATGTCTCAATAAAATTGTAATTTCTTTAAATATTTTGAAAGCACGGTTTTTATAATAAATAATTTTAGGAAATGGCCTATGCTCGGGAGGTGTACGAGTACAACAAATGCATTATTGAAGGAGGACTGCGTCCTAATCTTGTTTTCAAATTTGCCAAGGTGGCTGAAACGTTCGACGATCCAGTAAGGTTATAAAACAATTGTTAAGGTTTTGACGAAACCCATTAATTGATTTCCAGAAAGTGTCTGAAGTGTGGGAGATAATGAAGTATATGGTGAATATAACACCACTCTCAAAGAACAGGGATCCCATTCAAAGCAGGTGTCAAGTGACGCAATTCATAGACCAAGCGAAGAAGTACTTAGAGAACAGGTAGTGCTGAACTCAATCCTGAAATCCTTTCATCAAATGAGCCAACTGTGTTTTATCTTAGATACAAATTGTACATGGCAACAGTAATATCAGGAAATCTCCGAGAAGCACAGCGAGGTGGTGTTCCAAGCACATTCAACTTGGTTTCGTCCTTTGTGGGCTTAAACTTTAACGCGGGCGTATGTTTCGGTTTGCAGGACAAGGCGATTGAGGGGAAACCTCTGTGGCCTATGGTCTTCTATTGCCTGCGTTGCGGTGATATCCAGTCTGCTTTGAGATGCATGCAAATGGCGGGGTATGAGTTCTTCGTAGACTTCTTTTAATAGATTTATAATAGTGCTACCTGTAGGCCTGGCCATGAAGACTTTATCCAAGTTTTGGAGGAGAAAATCAAGAATCCAGATAAGAAGATCAATTCAAAGCTTGAGGGACAGTTGAGGATGCAGTACAAGTGTCAAATAAAAAATTCCACCGATCCTTTCAAGAAAGCTGTTAGCATTGGCGCCAAAAAATTGAATAAAATAAACTGATCACTCCTTTCCTCAGGTTTATTGCATCATTGCGGGCTGCGATGTAACAGAACAGCATTTGGAGGTAGCTAAGACCACCGACGACTTCCTTTGGATTCAGCTTTCTCTGCTGCGAACAGATACCTCAGATGATGCCGACGGTTTATCCTATTCAAATCTGCAAACAATGATTCTTGAGAAATATGGAGAAAAGCATTTTAACGCTGCGGATCAAAGCCATTTATATTTCCAAGTCCTTGCTCTTACTGGGCAATTTGAGGCTGCCATTGAATTCTTTTCTAGAACAGATAAATATCGCGTCCATGCAGTTCACATCGCCTTGGCTCTTAATGAGATGTTTCTCATAGGTGGACCGAGAAATGTTCAGGAGCCATTACGTAAGATTTTTAAGTTTATATATTATTGATATAATTTAATAATATGTTATGCAGTTTCTGTTGATATTGAGGATCCTGTTCCAATGCGAAGATTAAATGTGGCTCGACTAGTTATGTTATATGTAAAGAAGTTCGAAATCACAGATCCGGCTGAAGCAATGCAGTATTTCTTCTTTTTACGGTGGATTTAACATGCTTAAAAGCAAATAACTACTTAAAAGATTCTTTATCTTTCTGTTAACATTTTAGAAATCTGAAAGACCCAGAAGGACGAAATCTGTTTCTCGTGTGCGTCTCAGATTTAGCAATCGAGTGCCGTGACTACGAATTACTGTTTGGTAAAATGCAACCGAATGGAATACGGTCAAGGTAACCGAAAATAACAAGCTCACTATTTCAATCTAGTTAATAATTTAATTTATAGGGGATTGTTTGATCAATTCGAGAGCATTGATTTCGATACAAAAGTAGCAGCAGGAATAGTGGCAGATGAATTGGTTAAGAAGGGAATGTTTGAGGATGCTGTGAAATTGTTCGATCTAGCAGGAGTACGTTGAATTTTGAATACATTTTTGAAGTATTTACTTTTGCTTTTAGGATTATGGTCAAGTACTGCGCTACATGTCCATTTTGCTGTCACAAGTTGTGCACCAGACTTCCAAGAAAGGTTCCTTGAGAGAACGACTGCAGTTGGTAGCGAGTGACTTTAACGAAAGGATAAAAGGGGTCGATCTTAACTGCGATGTGCAAATTATCCAGACATTTAATCTCCTGTGCGAGTTAATGCTATTCTTCGACTATTATCACGAAAACAAGTACCAATTAGCCCTAGAGGTTCTTGCCAACACCAAATTGGTACCTTTCAACATGGATGATTTAGAAAATTGTCTGAATAATTTTAAAAGGTATCGGACTTGCTTTATTTTCATAGAATGAGGAAATAAGATTTTTTTACAGATTGGGCGGTGAAGTCTGTAAAGTATACCCGGATCTCCTTCTGGCCACAATGGATATTTTATTCAATCAGTACAAAACCATCAAGGGAAAGGATAACACTGCAGACAACGGACGTGCAGGGGTGAATTATAGATTACACTGAGTTTATTTCTATAATGCAGTGATTGTTATTTTTTTATTATAGCAACTGGCGCACCTTCGAGAAAAGGCCAAGGCGCTGACGAACATGGCAGCGACCGTTCCCTATAGAATGCCTGGCGATATCAACAGCCGGCTTGTACAGACTGAGATATTAATGCATTAATAAATTTAAAATGCTATCATTTGATAATAAAATTTTCTACTAAATAGAACCGTTTTTCAATAATTAATTTCATGGGGTTACAGGTTCTTGTATCTAGAAAGGAATAAGGCTTTAGATTTTCTAAAAGTACTACTGCTATTTCTATAAGTACTTAAAGTAGGGACTGAGGAACTGAGTTTGTAGAAAAATCAACCGGGTTTAACGTAGGTAAGAATTTGTTTAGGTTACTGTTCTTAAGCCTTGAGATTTTTGGCACATATAAACAACCCAGTTAAGCAAACAGAGTTTTTATTCGCAAATAAGAAAACACAAAATAAATAAACTTAACCAGGCAATTCACTTAAGACAAACGTCGAGATGCTCATTGATCCTGTCGACGTCTACTTCTTGGGCACAGACTGGACAGGCATGGGTTGAGGTATCGAGTCCATCACGTCGTCTACTACGGTCCTCTTCATCACTGTCGTAGCTTGTATCAATTACATCCGTCAATTCATTTGGGTCATATCCTGCGTTCTTAAGGGTCTGCGCTATCTTATCAGAACTAATTTTATTTTTGTCTGACCCAAACTTCGGTCTGGACGACGATGATTTCGGTTTAATGGGATCGACCCTAATTGCTATTCCAACACATCCGTCTATGTGCTCGGAGAACTGCTCTCTTTTAATTTTATCCTGGCAAACGGGGCATGCAATTATGTCGTTTTTGGGGTCAGAGTTGTACCTCGAACTGGAGGCGATCACAGCGTTTTCTTTCTTAAATTCTCTAAGTAGAGTGTCTTCACCAAAAAGGTCATCTATAAGCGAGGTATCAGCCAGTTCGGCGCTTGTGTTGACCAAATTATCGTCGTAGTCATCATCTATTAATTCGATGTCGTCTTCATTTATATCTTGATCTGAGGATTCAATGATCTCCTGCTTGATCTTCCGCTGTCGCTCGTCTGCTGTGAGGAACGTTTCGGATTTTATTTCGATTGGATTGAATTGAATAGGTTCATTTTCTTCGTCTTCGTCGCTTGAAATTGCTATAACAGAGCTAGTGTTCTCCTTAATCATTATATCATCGTCGACAATTTTCCAGTGGTTCTCCTCTTTGGGTAGTACAATGATTTCATCATCGGGTGTTTGAGATAAGCGTCTTTTTTTCGGATCGCTGCATACTTCAATCACTTCTTCCGGTTTGGCACTATCACTTTGACTGGAAACTTTTTCCGACGAACTAGGGAATTTCTTAGCCCACAGGTCACGTAATTTATTCCTGTCTACTTTTCTGGAGCTTTCTCCTGTAAGATTAATAACGGCTGTTGGTTCAGTACTGCTCAAGGAGTAACCGACCCCTGAAAGAGTTGATGAAGCCGAATTTCGAGAAACAGGGGCAGTGCCTGCTGTAGGATACATCGTGGATTTAAAAAGCAAATCAGTAACTTGATCGTACCTCCGAGGTCTTTAAAGCCAACAACGTTAGTAAGATTCCCAAAAGTGCTCTTCGCTTTGTTTGGTGTTGACGTCCTTGGTAGTTCATTACTAGTAGCTGTTTTGTTTGTTCTCGGGTTCAATACTAATGTACCACCACCATTTGTTTTAATTCCACCTAGAAAAATCGTTTTAACAAAAATTTATGTGATACTGTGGCTTACCTTTAAACGCTGGCGGTCCACTGGCGTCCTTTTTCAGGGTAGGGAAGTGTTTACGTAAATCACTGCCTGATGTAGGTCCATTTTCTTTTTTGGTTACTTTAGAAGATTTAGGCTTCTCTGGTTCTTTTATTTTTAAGAAGGTGCCTCCACACGACTCCAAATGTTGTCTCCACCATATATCGGTGGGACCCGGTGCTCTATTTGAGGTTCTTTTCACATAGCCGAAAAAGGGTTTTCTATTCTGGCAGATCCCATTGCACCGCCACCAATGCGTCTTGTAAACATCGACTTCATCATGGAAGTTGTGATAAACCTTTAAGTGTAAAAATTGGGTCGTTAAAAGAACGAAATACTGGAAAATTCACTTACAGTAATATTCGTACCGGCGACTTTATTGATCCCATTCATTATTTTTTTGAAGTTGGGACCGTGTCCCCCATTACCCTCCCGGATTCCCAGTACACTGCAGTACGCATGGATCATTTCATGCTGCAAAATGAGGCACATGAGGACAATAGTGTTTCTACAAGGAAACATACCAAAAGGGTTTCAATTAAATCCTTCCGCGTCCTCAACTTTAACAGGGGCTCACTTAACCGTATTGTTACCGCCATTCCGAGTCGGTTGCGTCTGGTGTAGCAGATTCCAGCGCAGGAGTACATTCGTTTGCTCCATTCAAGGACTACGCAACGCAATCTGCCCTGGAAAAATTTATCGTCAAAGGCTCGGAATAAGGCATTAACATCTGGTGTTGGGTCAAGCGTCTCCCATTGCGGATGCACCAGATTCTGTGTGCGATTGAGATCTTCATCGTCGGATCGCCTCCTTTTCTGATAGAGCCTTTCTTCTACGGGTTTCACGTCGAAATCCTAGAATATTAACTGTTAGTGCCTGAACAATTACTGTCCATTACCGTTCAACCCTTGGAGAATTTAGTTCCCTCTCAAATTCTTTCTGCAACTCTAAGGCCAATAAGTAGTCTCCGTCACTCATACCGATAATTTCTACTGAGCAATGTTGCAATTTGAATTAAAACACTACATTCTTGAGAGATCGCCGTTCCTATGATGCTTTCTTGATGCTAAAAATTCGAATGACATTAGACAGCTGTTTCCGAAATTTCTTGTTACCGCGCTATCTCAATTCGGTGTCTTACTTCTAAACTTTAAAAATTATTGGATAAAATAAAGAGCGTAATCATTTATTCCAAAAAAGGATATCTTAAGTTTACCCCTTAGGGAATCTTTAAAAAACTTTAATTTGAAATTGAAAACGCTTCGTTACGAATTTTCTCCGAAAAGGATCAACAATTTAATAGAAAATTGTGTGTATTGGAATGTTGACAATCAGCTGATTGCGATTGATTGCTATGAAAATTTCCCAAAATAATTTGCCAACTCGTCTTTATAGAACGTCAGGTGTTAGACGTAAATAATTCTGCATTTTGTGAGGAAATCAAACAATCAATGTTTGTGTCCGATTAACGGTTTCGAAGCAGTTGAATGATCCTATTTGCGAGAACTGTTGTTGAAAATCGAGTAAAGCCATGTCGTGGTTAAACACCAGTCTGAGTACGCTCAAGGGACAAATAACGAGTTTTGCCCAAGAGGTTCTAGCCGAAGATGGTCCTCCGGTGGATGAAAACCCCTTTCAGGCGCTAGAAGAATCCCATAGGAAGAACGAGGAGCTGATATTACTATGCAATTCGAAGGATACAGAGGTAAAGACTGATTTTCCGGGCCGATCTGAGTCAAGGAACTCGGTGCCTGGGTAATATAGATTTTTCAAACTTCCCCAGGTTCTTGTTTTCTTGACGTTCTCACAGGAATATTAGTCCGAATTCGACTGGGTACTTACATCGCTCCAAATCCCTTACTTGAACGATTAGTAAAGTGTTTCCTTTATAGTAAACTTCTCCACTGGACTTAGTGCACTGCGATCAAATATGCTATCTTGGATACGCATGCACTTTTTGAAGATCTTACATCAGTTCTCTGATGAAGTCATAATAGAAAATAAGAATACAGACATTCAAAAAATTTGGACCAATTTTAGAGAACGTCTTTGTATTGCAAATATTCTTAGCTTATTAAAGATTAAAAACTTGTTAGCTTGCCTGAATGACGATAATGACCTAATAGATGGATGACAGACGCCTCGGAATTTTGTTAAAGTTTTCAATGTTGGAGCAGATGTAGTAAATGGAGATGGTAGTTATTACCCCAAATTCGATACATTTAATTACGCACTCTGTGGGAGGCGATTGCTTGATTGTATTTAGAATGTTGACGGGAACGCAACAGCAATTAATCTAATATAAGGCGAGTCAGGGGGTTTGCTAGAGTAATACTTTTTGAGTCAAGCCGCACCATTAAATGATAACACATACAATTTCCTGATCTCTTGAAGGCATTTGTTGAAATATCTAGTTATTAGAAATTGATTTAACTTGAACACATAAATGTTATTTATTTATTAAAAGTATTATATAATGCTGTCGCTTGAACTAAAAATAATTTATGAACAAATAAAACAGGTCAACGGTTTTTTGGGTATTGAGCAAATGAAATTTAAAAAAAACACTATTTGAAATTAAAATAACTTTTTCTTATACTCACAAAATTTTAGACACTTTGACTCACTATGTGAGTCGTTTATTATCAAAGTGGGATATGTCCATTTTTTAAAAGAGCTATTATTAAATTCTCCTTTGGTCTGTGCATTGTAAAAGTCAAAACAAACTATATACAACATTTAAAAAATATATTATATTGTTAATATAATGATTTTATAGGTTTCCGAAATTTTATAGCTATTAAAGGTTATTAAGGTTTTCTGAACTGTGTTTGAAATTTATTCCATTGTTTTCTATAGGGCAAGTAATAAGTACAAATTTCCAGGTTTTCAAGCTTAGTCTTCAAAAGCGTTTAACGCAGCGGCCAGAAATTGTTTACAGATTTAGATTTAAGGCACATGTATTATGTATGATTTCCTAGTTTTCACCCAACCCCAAATTTTGTAGATCTTTGTAATCAACAATAACAAAAAAAAAAAAAAAATAGCTGCCATATCCGAACGGAAGTGTCAGTAACTTTCTGTTAGTAGTGAACAACGAAAACATATATAAATAATTTACTTCTAGTTAGATCTTTTAGGGTTAAATAACATTAATATCGGAGAGAGCCTACTTTACTGAGCGTAAAATAATTTACCTTCAAATATGTTTAGCTATAAAATAAAATGTTGAATCTTCTGTAAATTTTTAATATAATTTAATTTTATTTAACTTACTTACGTCATTATCGCATAGAATTGCACCTAATGCAATTCAATTCAAAAAGAAAATATCACGGAAAATTTGAATTATATCATATTTTGTTTGCCTATGGAGCAGTGCACTTGTGTACATATATATGATTACCACTTTTAATGCAGAATAAAAAATAAATATGCGTATTTTCAATGTACATGTAATTTTGTCCTATATTAACTAGGAAATCAAAATATATTAGAGCAAAAATCTTAGATTGACTGAAAGTTTAATTCGTTAATCTTAATCGTTTAAAATTGATCAATTTTGTTCAATCCTAGATTGTAGTTCTATAGTTTTTTTTTTAAAAATCATCATAAACTTTAGACATTTTGTTAACAATTCAAAAAGAGTGTGTATTATAATCCCTTTAATTGATTCGAGTACCACAGGGGAGGGTACTGGGTAATCTTTTGGGTATAGTATTAGAGGACACTTTTATCGGATAGGTACATTTTATTTTAATGCTAAAATATATAAGAAAACATAAAAATTTATTTTACACAAATTTACAACAGAAAATGTAATAATACCTAACTCCTCTTACTAATGGGACACCTTATATATGATTTTAAATTTTAGGGAGTGGTTATTGCAATTAAATACACAATTTTAAATAAAATTTCAATGATATTAAAAAATATTTTATAGAATTATGAAATTTATTTTTTAAAACTAGGCAGCCAGACTATGAATTATTATAGCGCATAATTTCGTTGATACGTTGTATAGTAATTTTGCGCTTCTATGGGATTATGACTTAATCGTAATGTCAAACAGCCATAGCCTTGCATTAAATACCAAAAGACCCAAGATCTCTAGATCTAATTTACCTTATAAAATAGGAATTACTCTTAATTTCTGTTTTATTTCATTCAAAAGCTGTTTTTTATAAATTTTTAAACTCGTTTATGGAAATCGGTCAAAGCGAGAAAACGTACTCCTTTTTAGAAAGGAATATAAGAAATTTGTTTTCTCCGATTTCTTTTTGACTTTTTGCATAAAAATAGTGCGTTGTTATTTTATGTATTATTTGTGAGGTTGAATTTCAAACAGGTGAATTTCTCTGACAAGAATCCTTTGAAACCAAGAAGAGTGATGCAATTAAAAAAAAAAGATATTTGTAATTTTCTAAGATTTGTCTCGAAAATGACAACGTTTTTTTGGAAATAATATTGCTGTGTAAAAACCTGTTTCAGGTTTTATAAGCAGTTGGAAAATAGTTAATGGTGAAGAAAAATTGAGTGGTTTTCATATTCATGGTTCTTACATACTTGTTATTTATTTTGCATTGGTGCCTTTAATTTTGAATTCTAACTAATAATACAACATTCCCTTGAATTTACTATTTGAAATTATATTTTTACGAATTAACTTTATAGTGATGTATATGCGTGCGTAGTTCCGTTAGAGAAATCGTTTAGGTTTTGTTCCACAAACAATAAAAGGGTCGTCCCCCGATTATTTTTCATTATATAAAAAAGACCAATAAGTTTTTATCTCGTTCCGTCCATTGTTGCGGCAATAATCATTTCTCATCTAGCTTAGCCCTTAGATTGATTGATTTGAGTGATGTATCCTAAATTTTTGTAGATAAATGCATTTTTATTTTAAAGAATTGCACTTTTCTTTACTTATTACTTTTATTGTTTTCAGATAGCAACATTAAAGCGACAAATTGTAGAATTGCAAGCGAAATGTGCTGAGAGTGGAAGATCATCGAAATCGGTAAGTTGTAATGGTTAACTGGCACACACTATAATTGTAAACAATTGGCAATCGTACGCATAACTTCTCATCACTATCTTATCTTAGCAGTTAAGAAGCAATGATCCCCTACGCACGATATGTTCGGAATATCGTGCATCGAATCGTATAACATGGTATTCACCGACGCGCTCTGGAGCCCCTAACCCCAAGCAAAAATAAACCCAAGTTATCAATGTATATATATTTTATCGTCGGTTTTTATCCACAAATATTTGACTTTTGATAAACATTTGCTTTCGCGGTAAATGCGACATGGAACACATATAAAATGTTCTGGGTGCAGAAGGGTTCTTTTATTTCTTTGTGTAAACTCGGCGTATCGACGGTCCAACTTTTACATTACTGCTATATGCAACTTGAAGACATATTAGCATTATTTTTTTCCAGGTTTTTGCAGGAAAAATAGTTTTGTGATATGCGACGGGATTTATTGATTTTTTGATATACTATCTGCTGTTTACCTTGATAAAAATATCGGGATCATGAGGAAATCGTGCTGTATTGAAGTAGATTGATTTTATTCAGCTGCAGGGAGAAGTTAAATTTGATAATATTAGCGATACATAAGGGCTTTTAAGGTCTCATAAATTATGGCGTACATTTTATTGTTTTTGGAAGTAGGGCAAAATATTTTTAACTGATTACAACCCAATTGTAATTTACACAATCTTCTCTATGTGGAGTATATCTGGATGTTTGATCAGCACATCAGCGCTGATTTGTGTTGAAAATCGAACAATCGAATAGTAAGATGAACAAATCAAATCATGGTCAAATAATATATGGCGTTAGAATGTATTAGTTTTAATCTATAAAAAAAATATGAGCGATAGTATTGTATATCGCAAAATTTTTGCGTGCACATTCGCTGAAAACGTTTTAATGATAACGATTCTAGAAACTAAAGTTACCAAAGCACTAAATCAGGGGGTTTTCACAATAAATTAAAATTAGGTATATATTAATTCCTTGTGTTAAAAAACCATCGCTTCATCTCTGAACTTGCTTGGAATATCTGATAAAGGAGACATTTTCAGCTGATCCGTTTCCCATTTTAAACGAAGGACTAAAAATAATAAATGCAATAAAGTCGAAATAAAATGTTACGAAATTTAATTTGATTTAAATAAAAACGTATGTACATAACGAAGAACGAACGTTCAACTGCCACACTCGTTCCTAGTGAAATCGAAAATGATGCGTAGCTTGACCACCGGTCAGTAACCGATGGTGGCGTGTGATATTGTATCATCGGCCGTCAACGTTAATTCGTACCATAACACAACAGAATATGACATATTTTTAAAATTTTTATTATCTATAAGGTAACAGGATTTGATTAATTTAAAATTTACTTTTCATTTAATTTGTTAAAAAACAGCTCTAACAGTTTCAAAATTTGAAAGAGCAAAATTCCCTGACAATTCGAATAATAATATTAATTCCATTGTAAAATAGTTTTCTTGAAGATGTTCGTAACTGCAAATCGCCTTTTTCATTTTGAAAACCAATACATTTATCTACATATATTTGATTTTTTTTATTTCTGATGAATATAGTTGATAGGATTTTTTTATGGAATGGCAGGCACTTTGTTGTTTATAATTTCGTCAATTTGTAGTTTTTTTCTAATAGATTTGTGTGAATTTACTTCAATGTAGGCCTGGTATGTTATCCAATTGCCAATTTTTAAATTCAATTCATTTAGTTATAAATAAAATTTTGAAAAGGGATTCTTTTTAATCTTGTTAAAGTTAGGCTCCTCCACATACAAATTTACAATATTTTTGTTTTGAATCATAAAATTAATGACCACTAATTAAAAATAAAAGTAGGAAAGATGTAAAGTAAAATTATTTCGCATACCTATTTTTCTGAATGTATGAAAAAGGTATGAGCTTATCACCCATTACCTCTTCTATTTTTTCTAGTGTTTAGTTTTTAGGCACTGCTGGGCTTTTAATCAAAACGCGTTAAAAATAAAATTGTTGCTATGAAATTACGAGTGGCTAATAAAACTAAATAAAGTTTTGTCACGTATTTTTGGATAGGGAGCTACCAAAATGCAAACACATCTGGTATCAATAGTTATCCTTTATCACACTGTTATCAGTGTTGCTAATGGTTTTCAGGCGAATAGATATGTGGGATCGATTAGCATAATAAGGGTATAAAAGCAAAACACCTGTCGGTAATTATTCATTACCATACGGCACGCCGGTTTCTATCCTTCTTTCGAAGTTCGTTACCCATTTATCAAGTGATCTTTTAGTTTTATAGTGTGAAGTTCATTGTTCTGCGCATGGAATAATCAGAAAAGTAAGTTATTTTTAGATTTAATTTGATGCCTCAGAGTAGGTTTAGCTCCCATAAAAATTAATAAAGAAATAAATGAAATAAAATTAAAATCCTTCCAATTTTGTGGCGCAAAATTTTTGTCGTATTGCTCGGTGCACTCATTCAGCATTTCCAAAGACTTGATGAGCAAATAATCAACAAGAAAGCAGTCAAACACCAGACTTCCTTCCTCTCGAGATAACCCAGCGAGTGTGTGTTTTATACCTGCCCAGACCTGAAATTGTATTCATTCCATCACCGGAGCAATGTTTATTCAGCGTGTGTCAGAAATGAATACGTTTTTTTCATCTGGACGAGCTATGCCATTGCTACAGGTATATGTCCAACTCATTATAGGTGATGCAAAGTTGAATTTTTCGGCGAGCACTGCGTTGTATTTAATAATTTGTAACCAATTGTAACCACCTGGAAACAGTTAAGACGTCGACGTCCACATCGAATGTTGTGTGGCCGATTTTTAGGACACTAGCTTTTCATCGATCAATTGACTGATCTTCGATATGTGATCAGTTGTATAGTTACCAATTGCACAAATTTGTGCTGAGGACAGTCAAAGTTTCCCCGTACTTGTTGCGCGTTTGCAAGAAATTTAAAAGCATACGAAGGGTAATTATGAGGTACATAATGCACTTTCATCGTGTAATTATTTGCAATCATTTTACAATAAGATAATAACTCTTCGAATAGATCATGTCATGAAAACCTGCATGTTTCCCTGCTTTCTGCCGGAAATTGATTATTCTTTTTGATTTGCTTGGTTCTCTTGTATTTGGATTGTGATTCATCACTTTTTTCGGTATCAAATATTAGAAAAATTACAAAACTTGCGTAATTTTTTGAAACTAAATTTTATTCGAATCTTGATCTAATAAATTTCAAATCTCTAGAAGAAAATATTTTAAAATACTTCATAGTTGATGTACAAAATTTTAAATTGCGCGTGTTTGTTGTGGTTTAAAAGTCGACTACCATGTGCATCATTTCCGGAGAGATTCGCGCCAAATTGTATAAAGACGGTCTTTCATTGCAAAGAATTTAAAAAATGCTTGTTTGATTAGTGATTGGCTCTCGGGCGTGATAATAATTTTATATCGGGGAGTGGTGTAATCGTAAACACGGTAACATGAAACAAGGAACTAAACCTGTTTTGACGAATGGTTTCTAGGAAATTTAAATCATGAACGAGCTAAATAAAAATTATTTTATTAAAATTAATTAGGTGTTATAAAAGATAAACTTCTAAAAACTAGGGAATTAAAAATAGATACGCATTATATTTTTTTATAATTGTCTCCTAATAAAGGAACTAATTTTAAGTATTAACGAGTTAAAAATTTGAGCCTAGTTGAGTCATAATCACGTTTGTTTTTCTCAATTATTTAATAAATTTGTTTAATGGCTTTAAAGTAATTTTACTATTCACATAATTGAACGGACTGGCTTTAATATAAATTTGCTCCTTAACTGGTATTGTACAGTATTTGCGTGGTATATTTTTTTCTACATTTTATTAATTAATACAATCTAATTTTACGCGGTCAGAAATTACATTCTTCTATAATCTTTAATTGGATTTACTAATAGCATTTCTTATTACTTAAAGTTATTATTTACATAACTCTGATTTTTTGCTGTTATGGAGTTATGGTGAGAATTTTTAAGATTTCCTGTATGAGTCAATGGTGGCATTTTTTTGTATCGTGAGATTCTATTTATGCGATTTTTATTCGCGAAAAAAACGAAGTATCTTCTAAACATTGGACTTAGCACTAATAGAATATGACAAAATGGTTGTTTAAAAAATGACTGGACTTATATCACGAAGAAGAGATGTATTATTTATCAGCGATTGGTAAAATAATAATGATACATAGAAAACAACACATTTTTATTGCGAAAAGCATTTTAGAACTTAATTTACATATAAAAGGTAACATGTCCTGACTGATTCATCATCGCCAAGCCGAAATCGCTGAAGCTATAAAGTAGTAGTAGTTTTATTTTATAATCTAGAGACTCACTAAAAAGGGGTTTTTCAAAATTCAACCCCTAAAGGGATCATAAAAGGGTTTAAAGTTCTTGTTTATATAAAGAAAATTGCTCCCCGAGAAATGAAATAGAAGTCAATTCATACTGCATTCAATTTTTCTGTCTATGAATAAAAAAACTACTGAACGAATTTTGATGAAATTGAGGACTTTAGGCTTATGACTCCGGTTAAGATCTAGGATAGTTTTCTTTACCAAAATCCTATTTTTAGAGGTGATACTAATGTGTATATTTCAGCAATATGAGACATTGAAATTTATAAAATTACTTAGAAGAAGTTTTTCAAAGTCTGGTTTGTAATTATTACGAATGTGTAACTTAAATTCACAATTCCAATTAAGGATTTGTTAGTGTTAAGTATTTTGTTTTTATTTTTTATTATATATTATTATTTTTTAACTATTTTTTTCCCTTTTTATTTACGACCCCATGGAAATCTTTATTTTTTACTATCAGCTCTATTATAAACATGTCCGAAGATATTTTGATTTCATTTTTTTATAAAACATAAAGTCTATGCATGCGTATAAAAAATTTGTTCCGAAGGTACTCCAGGAGAAAAAGCATATGTGAAATATGTAGATTCAGAGAAAGTGTAGTATATTTAATAGACTTTGATAATTTGGTAAGTCATGATCTTTTCCCAATTGACATTGCCACTTTCGGTCTTTAATTAAGGTACTATTTTTATAAATAGCATATTACATCTTAACAGCTTTTCTGTATTATTAAATTATTTATTTAAAAGTAGAAATTTTATTCTATCGAATGTACGAGATTGTGCTAAACTTCGAAAATATATTTTTGTGAAAATATGCTCAAAATTATTGACATTTCCACTTCATGAGTTTTATTTCAGCAGTTTAAGGTTATTTATATATTACAAATCATTCCGTGATTCAATTCATTATATTTAAATTATGAAGATATCTCGTAATATTTAGTTTTATCAGCAATTTATATTCAGTTTGCACATTTTGCAATTTTAAGTTATAGTTGGAACATTATTACACTCTACATGATTAAGGGCTTAATTAATTAATTAATTAATTAATTTACATTTCAAGAAAATGGGAAGCTGTATAAAGATTCTTATAAATGAGAAATAGCGGGTAGATGGTGTATTTATCCAAATTCAAACTATTTCAAAAATTTTATCCAGGTCATTTATGATCCACATATGTCAATAAAAGGTTAAGTTTTTAGTATTTCTACTAAAGGCCATTATTATAAAATGCTATTTTGAGGTATTCAGAAATATTTGCTTGGCGCTTGGGTTCAACGTCGAAATTAAAGATAAATTTTAATATCCCTTTTTATCAAAAACATAAATTGGATTAAGTGACTAACATTTTCGCAATTTTTCCAAGATGTCCACACTCATTTTTCTACACTTTACGTGCAGGGTCTGTAGGTGAAAAATATGCTGTTGATTATGTTTTAGAGAATCGGTTACCACCATAACGATATTTTTAATAGCGCTAGAAGTTTAATGGACAAGTTTTTGTATTATGTCTCAATAATAAAACCCAGGGGTAGCATGTTATTATTGAAACATGTCTAATAAGTCAAAGATTTATTTTTAAATATAAGCTATTTAATGAAGATCTGTGAACGATCGAGTTGTTCGGTTTGTTTACCTGGTCAGAATAAAATGTGAGACTGCAAAAAAGCGGAGTCATAAATATAATCATGGAAATTTTTACCTTAAATAAATAATTACTTCCGCCTACTGTAGACCCATTAAGGTTTAAAACGGTTAGTATGATTTCAAGAGAACCGAACTGGCCGCCCGGTGACTCCCATTCGATGGCATCTAACAATATCAACCCATTTCAGTGTTTTCCAGCTATAAATGAAGTGCTTATCTGCACACAATTCGACCATGTTAGCTTAGTTAGCATGCATGATTATATTGTCATACGCTAATTTCACCTGAAATTTTGTAACCACCGTGTGTGCTCCACATATGCATTCCGTTTGCTTTTTATTCCCTCAAACAAAATTCGAAACAACCCGCATCTTTCTCCCCTCAGACGACGTAGACGACGACGACGATAACAATTCAGCCAACAGTCTTCGCTCCAGTCAGCCAAATGTAAATAAAATTCAAACTACACGGAGCCGATACAAAACGCGTGCAAGTTTTAGTCTCACCTACTTGTCCGGCATCCTATGCATAGATGTGTTGGGGCTACAAATACACCTTACCCCCTCTACGTATACCTTGTCAAAATGTTTATAAAACTTTTCATATCCCAAGCCAAGTTAAAGCTGAAAAAAAGAATTAAGGTTTACCTTGCGTTACGAAGTCCGGAGTCGATCTCGTCCGCCAGTAAAAAGCCGCGATCGTGGCTCGAACTTTATTCTAATGTAGCTTCGTCCTTAGTTTGAAAGAAAATTCTGAGCAGTGCGGTTCGGCGCATGATCGGCAGGCTAACTTCTGGGTGTGTGTCGGCATAGTGTGCTTCTTACCTTTTCCATCTAGGACACCTTCTGATCCGTGCGATCGTGGCGCCAAAGTTCGTTACAAAAATTCTAGTTTGAATGGAGTTAAAGATAACAACAGGAAAAAATATTTTATATAGAAATTCTGGTCGAGTGTTACTCACTGTGGGGAATATTTTTAGAGTGTTCGCTAAACGCTGCACGTGGATGAGGTATATTATTTTTAAAATATTCGCTTTATCTGTTATTTAGTTTTGTCAGACAAAATTTATTTCCTCACTGTAGAAGAAGTGAAAAAATTTACATAAGTTTTAGTTACATGAGTAATCTTCCCATAGAGCCGTAGTGTTTTGTTTTTGATGATGTGGCGATTTTATGCAATGTGTGAACATAAGTGATCGGTTTTTTTTTAATATTTTAGTTTTTAAAATTGTAATATTTTCCGAGAATATTTTTGATATTTTTTACTATAAAAAGTGTATATTTATTTACTTTTACACTTGGATTTTTAAATACTTATTTAATTCACCTTTTGTTGATTAAGCATTGCTATCTGAAATTACACATTCGATTAAATTGTCGTGATATAAGAGTCTGGCTCCAGCAAATTATTTTATAAAAAATACCAATCGGCCAACAGCTGTATATAAATTACTTTTATTCTGTTATGTACTTTTTCTTTATGTATTATTATTTAAAAGTTCTCAGATTTTAGTTGATTTATTATGCTGATTGTTTAAATTTGGATTTAAAATTCACTTAGCGTTTTGCGATAATTTGGAAAATTTTTTTTTATTTTGGTATTCAACTTGGAGTGGTGTGGGTTTTAAAGTATTTAGTATGTTGTAATTAGATTAGTATCTATTTGATTTAATTGTACACTATCGTATCATGAAAGATTTAATTGAATCATGTTACATTTTGTTGCAATTATAAGACAATAATTGTTAAAATATATTTTAATATAATAACGCATTAGTAGATTTTGATGACTTTGATCACTAGAATATCATTAAAGATATGCTATAACTAAAACCAAATTATCTTTGTTTTTTAATATTTAACTTCTTCAATATGTGGTACAAGTTAATGAAATAATTAGCAGATTTTTAAATATATCATACTTTCAGTATTTGTATCAGCTGGTAGGTATAGGTATCTATACTTATATTTTTCTTTAAGGAGAGTCTTAACATATTTAGACACCATAATAATTTATTTTAATAAAGTCAATAATTAAAATAGACAGAACTTAAAAAATATTTTTCTGCAAATAAACGTGAAGCGTATTCAGTCAAAACATATTCATAAATATTTCAAAACTATTTTTTCAGAATTTCACATTATTCGACTATTTAAGAAATTAGTAAAAATTAGATTCCGAAAAAATTAGTGGTTGTGTATGCGCGAAAGATTGGTTGATTTTTTTTTTTATAATAAAGTGGCAACATACAAAAATTTAACTATAATTAATTTTTGTCCAAAAACATATCATGAATATGTATTAAAATTTTTTAATATTTCGGTTACTAAAAGTTTCAAAACAAAAGAGTCTTTCTCAAATATTAAATGAAGGAAATAATTTTATTATTCCAGGCAGCGGTTGCTTGTAGTCAAAATTGTAATGGATTTCGAGTAATATGTTCAAACTTTATCTAGTAAGATAAAATCGTTTTAAAAGTTTTTATAAAACTTGTCGTGTTAAATAGATGCTGTAATATTTTCAATTTTCGTGTTGTCTTTTCAAGGTGCTTTGAATTGTGCAACTATCTTTTGTGCTGCAAGCTTCAAGGGTTCCAGATATAAAAGTACATAATTTTTACGGTTGCATTATTCATATAAATGGTGATTATACAAGCGCGATGGTTTTTTTTTAAAAGGTTACATTATTGATATGAGTGCATTAGTTTATTTTTTTAAACTCGGATATTATACAAAAAACTACAAAATGTGTGGCTAGGCCAAAGCAGTAGTCTATGGTTGCACGCCATTATTCCCTGCGTTTCAATCAAATTTTATTGTTGCACGCAACATAAAAAGAAAATCTTAATCGGAAACCACAATAGACCACAGAGCGCAACCTTTGCACCAACCTTCACTTGAACATTAATTGTCGTCAGTTGTTTTATACGTTGAATGCCAGTTTTGTTCCTAGCCGCACTGAAAATGGGTTTGCTAGTAACAAACCGAGAAGATGCAAGGAGGTGACAGCAAAATGAAGCAAAAAATATACACGTATTGGGGCCGTCTTTCATATTTCTTCTAATAAAACTCTGCGTGAGGCGACACATAAATCAACAAGCCTCAAAGTAAAAAGCAGCCATTTCGTGCGTTTCTTTTAAACTTAAACTGATACTATATGGTATCGAGTTGTAAATATTTTCCTTGCATTTCCTGCAGGAAACGTTGTTGCATTCCTAGGTGTAAACAACACCGGGAACAAATTCTCATTATGTTGAGGCGACTGAGTCAAAACATACTGTCCGTCATAAGACCAAAATCTGCTGAATCAGAGACTTAGCTAGAATCGGTATCGTCCAAGACCATCGTCTTTAGGTTTCAATTATAGTTGGCCCTGGCTGCTTCGGCGATGGTGATTTTTTGTTGTTGTCATTGTTCAGAAAGGGTGGGTGGCAGGAGTTAATTTGATCCCGTCATAGGATGTTTCACATAAACAGTGCAAAACTGCAAAGATTTTGTAAAAATGTCTCAGTTGTCCTCGAGTGTATGTTCCCAAAGATATTTTCTTTGGGCAAGGGAATGTAGATACGCTACAAGATTCAGCTGCTGGCCTCAGCACTTGTGCCATAGATCAGAACTAGCGGACTGATGGTAATTGGATGATCACAAGAGGCTCGGTTGCATTGTTAACGCTCCTGGTTAAACATATGTGAACTTGCTGAGGTATTAATTGATTACGTCTATAACAGTGACTAACGTCTTGCAACAGTTGGCTTAAAACTTCAGGTTTAGTTACAGTACGGCACCAAGAAAACTGTAGGCATATCTAAGGTCTCAAGTTGGGAAAAATTATAGTGAAATGATTCATTGACAGTTTTTTAATGAAATGCTGTGGCCTGTAATAAATTCTTTCGTTGTAGCATCGGGTTTATGGAAATTTTCAAGCAAATCAAACTTCTGACTATTGTCGATGCCCCAAAGCAGAGAATATAAAATTGTTAAATTATTTTGCATTCAAAAATGTTTTTACTATCTTTGGACATTTGTTTGGAACGTTGGAGAGTGTCATTAATTATAACATTTTTCGTTGCAACTTGTGCAGATCTTTCAGTCCCTTAGCAAGGAAGTCTTATATCATAGAACGTCGATAAATTAAATCGTAAAGAAGGGGATAAATTCGTTGATTTATAGAGAGTTCAAGCTATCGAGGTTTTGACTAAATGCAGTAAAATAAGGTTCGGTTTATTAAGCTTTTGCATGAAATCACAATGACTGTCTAGAATAGTAACGTTTTCCACAAAATAATTTACATAATTCAATTTATAGGGATTATTACCGTGGAAGCTAGATTTTTACTTTTCAAGATATTGGTTTTGTTTTTTGAATAAATAAGTTTTCTTTTTTATGCTGAAATGGAAGGAATGGATTCAAGTTTCGAATTATAGAGGTTATTGATTAGTTTAGATTTTATTGTATTATGAATGGAAAGTTTAGGTCACATTTAAATTTTCAATTATTATTATTATTATTTTTTTAAGTTATCTTCGAATGAAAGTCCGACAGTAATTATGTAAGTAATACGTTAAAAATATTACAGGTAAAATTTACGGTTTGTGACTACAACACTACATACATATCATTTTCTTACCCTATCATTTATTTACACTATTTTTCCGCCTGTATCTTTTAACTTTCAAAACCGTAATTAAGTATATGCTCTCGCAGCGACTTCTCATCCGTTCAATTTGTTCTCAAATATTTGTCTAACGGCTTGGTCCATAGCGTCCAGCTTCATTCTAGATCCGCCTAGAAGATCTAGACCTAAGTCTACCTTAAGCAATTGCGGCAAGAAGAAGTATGCATTTGGTACTTGTTTGGCTGTTTGACTTCTCATTTTATAGAACTGTGTAAACAAGCTTTGCTACAGGCTTAGGTAAAGTTCATGGAAATAAAGGAATTATCCTGATAAAACGTCGGAGTACTTTTAAACATGAACAAATATTTAATGAATGCCTGTACGAGAGGAATAGCTACGTCAGTGATCCTTTATTTGCTGATAAATAAATAAATATAACTTTAATTCCCTGAAATGCACTCGTTGTTTTACAGGGAAATTTTTATATCCGTATTAATAATAGTTTACAGTTTCTCAAAAATCTTTTTAATACTAGGATTGCTTTATTTATTCAACAAATATTCAATTAATTAAGAGATAACGTAGTTGAAACAACACTAATTAGATATTCAAAGAGTGACTGGATAGTCTGACTTCTAAGTGCACAAATTCGTAGATAGAATACGATAAATGAAACAATTTTACGGCTTGGAAGCATTTCACCCAGACAAGAAGAATGGATGTAATATACAATATAGTTTTTTAAAGTATCATTTTAAAGACTTTCAGAAAATGTGTCCTAAGAGTGTTACCTATAGGTTGTTTTAAAAAATATATACTAATAAACATTAACTAGGATAAAGAATTGGTGATATATGTTAAAACACAATTTGATGTAGCATTTTGCATATATAAAGATAGTTAAGATTTAAATCGTGTCGTAACTGGAAAAGTATAATTATGCAATTTTTGTATCGATTAAAAATCAATTAACTCTTTAAAATATTTAAATATTGATTGAGATATATACCTTCATAGTATTAAAATTGTTTCATATATTTTAAATCAACAATTTTGAAGGTTTTATTTGCTAAATGTTTATCCAAATTTCCATTGCTCAAAGGGTAAGTTGCATCACACGCAGAGTTACTGCGTTATGTAAAACAATGAACAAACACATAAACAAATTCTAGTAATAAGTTTAAACAAAAATATTCTGTATTAAACAAAATTTGTAAGAGGGTGATATTTTCTCGTTCGTTCATCTTGAAATTGTTTCGAAACCTTACAATTCTGTACCAAGCAAAATGACCAAAAGTATTAGTGTGTGCTTGAGGCTTTAATTCTTACATTCATATTTTTCTTCAAATTTCAGTTACTATTTTTACTCTTAATAAATAAAAAGTTTAATTAACTTAAAAAATTTTGAATTATTCATTTTTTTTTCACTCCAAAAAAATTCCCAACTTTGCTATAATTTCCTATGATCATTTTTAAAATACGCAGCGATAGCCAGCTCACAATTTTAAATAGCAATACTACTATATCAATAAAGCTTAAGCATTCTTCTCTAATTCTGATAGGCTGTGGCTAGCTTCTAGAGCAGACTTCTCTTTTAAGAGTTCTGTCCGGCTTCCATGCGCATCGTGGCAAACTTTCTTAATAGTCGCCCTCAGATTCCTGAAAACCAAGGAAGACTCTTTCAAGTGTTCAGGTTGGCTCCTCCTAAAAGCTCCTGTTCTGACTGGTAGTCTTTTGCATAAAATTCTTTATATCTTTTTGAACATGTTTGCATCGTGCAACATGGGAATAAAAAAGAAGGACAACGAATTGGAACATGGTAACCAACTGATAACAAACTTGTTTTAATTAGCACACAAAATTGCATTTTTGCCGAACCATAACGCATCATTAATGATGCAGACGATAAGAAGCACACTGGACTGTAAATAATTCCATTCGTTCCATAATATAATTGGAAATAACTTTAGCAGTTGGACACAGTTGAAATTACGACGATTTTCGAAATGGGCACACCATGTCACAATTTTCTGTTTGCCCTCCCACGACTGGTATCTCCACTTGGATGGAGGGTAGAAAGGGGCGAAACAAGGTACCGGAAAGAATGTCGTTGAACAATTTTAAAAGTAAATTTACGTTCTGGCTTTTGTGTCGAGCATAAAGTAATTTTATCGGTGCTTTTCGCACAATTGTTTCACCCTCGGCGACAAACCTCTTATCAGTTGGAGTTTGTTAAAAAGCTGTGCGCGTTGCTACTTTCTTGTACGTATCCATTAGCCGTTTAATGACTTTTTTATCAAAGAATGGAAAAATAAAAAAATAAAGAAAGGAAAACAACAACAACCATAGTTAATAGCTCTTCGACCAGTTGATTGGAGGTAGGTGTCACCTTTTCTTAGCCCACAGTTTTTCTAACCGCTAGAGCAACTTAGAGCGGTATGCACATGCGGAGAAGTCACATCAAATGCGGTTATTGCAGCAATAACTATAAATCGTTGAATTGCAGGAAAAAATTATTAAAGTCTAAACAAAACGACGGTGAGGTCGTGAGTGCTTTGAATTAAATCGTGTCTACAGCACTGTGGATAATGGGGCTTTTGTAAATGCCCTCGTAAACGCAATTTTAAAGAGCCTCTTTATAAAAAAATAGTTAATTTGCCAATAGAAGACGGAGGGAATCACCACGTCGGGGGACAACTAATTTGTAATTTCCAAATATTTCTGGACACATATGTTTCGTATCGGCTGTTGTCTGGAATCTGTTACTTCCATATTTTATTCAGAAATGTTGAACAGTTCCACGCATCACGTCGTTGTGTAATGACGACTGTGAATGTCAACAAAAAAATTCTGGGACTGCAGTAAAAACTTATGAAATATGGGAAATGCACAAACATGTGCTATGGACGGACGGCATTATGTATGGAATAATCATTTGCCAGAGCTCTGGACTGGACGTTCAGTCATACGCCATTGTGCAGAATAATACCATGCAATGGATATGCGCGACATTAAAACAGGTCACAAGCGTTGACTAACGTATGGCACTGGTGATATGCGTAGTTAATTATCGCCAGAGCTAACATAAACGAAATAATGTACGGCTCACCGGGCATTTGAAACAAACTATTTATCGATAGTCTGCAGAAGGTTCAAACTGATGAGTTTTCTAAGCAGGTCTCCATTTCACACTGGCAGCAACTCTGGATGTTCAATTAGGAAGAGAGTCTATGTTTACTCTTATTTGCCTCATTTCTATCACGGCAGTAAATAATTTTCAGAATATGTGAGATATTGTATTTGAATTATGTAATTGCATATTTGAAGAAAGTGTAAACTTGGAAATTTAAAAGCTTCCTCAACACTGAATTGTGGTTATTTCTATATGTGTAGACTGAAATTAGATTTCAAAATATACTATTTACTGCTATAAATCATTACGGTCAAAATAAACATATGATAAAAAAATCACTCTATTGTATATGACCAAGTTTTATACGTTTTCATTTTTAAAATGTTAGTACTTGGAGTGTAATTACTATGAAGTGATATAATAGAGAGAAATTATTACTTGTTAGTAATCACAAAGTTATAACTTCTATCATCAAAAGGGTGATCCATGATTAGACGATATCGTTTCGTATTCAGACATTCAGTCTTTGTATTCTATGTATGAGCTGCCTTTTAGCAGATAGAGGTTAGAGTGTGCTGGTCCCAAAAAGTTACAGATTTTAATAATTCAGTTGCCCTTTTCGAATGAAAAAAAAAGTTTCGAAATTTATTTTTATAAGCTAATTCAAAAGACATCTACATATATCCTGGAAATTGAATATTTCAAAGAAAAGTTAAACATTTTTCAAAACAAAACTATTGTTTTAGTGATAAGTTCGAGAAATTTTGCGTGGAAAGGAAACGCGAAAATATTTGTGATGGTTTCGTAGAACGTTTGCATACACATTACACACATAATACTTTAGTACGCTTTGCCCGTGAAATTTTGGATAAAAAATGTCATTTTAAGTGAAAATAAGATTTAGGTTTAGTCTACAAATATAATGTTTGTATTATGGTTAAATATATTTGGAAATTTATTATTTATCAGTAGCCAGTCCAGTTATTTAACCATTCATATCATCTGCATTGCATGAAAATGTATGCTATTGAGAGCTCAAGATGCAAATCTTATTCTATCCAAATGATTCAGGCAGAACAAAATGCATGAACAAATTGAATTTTTAAGATTAACAGCGTAATATGACCCAGTAGAACAATAGCAAAAAATGTGTATGCCTAGCATTATCCAAATTGTTCGATCATAGTATTTATTTAATGGGAACTATGCCAAAATCTGACATAGATTTTAAGATATGTCTCAAGTTACGTGTTAATACAAGTCATAAAAATAAAACGGAAAATTTCTTTTCTCTCCTGATGTTATAAATATCCTTTCTGACATGGAATTTACAAAGTCAATCTACAGATGATTCTTTGAATGGTTCTAAGTGTATAAATGAAACATTTTTGGAAATGGAGAAATATAAAACCAAACTTAACTTTCTCAATTATTTTGATATTATATTGTGAAAAAGAGTACTAGCATTAATAATATAATTAACATTTTTCAAACGACAAAACAATATCATGTGCGATCAAATAATTTGTTAGTATTTTAATTCAATAATTAACGCATTCATATCTTCATGCTGTTAAAAAACAAATTAGAATTTGTATTTCTAAAAATTAAAATCCGCTGAACTTGTTAGTATATTGTTTTGTTAATAATTGAACTCCCGCAAACGCCTTCCCTTCAGTCATATACTCTTATCTACCTGTTGTTCGACCAACCCATTGCTTCTGTCACTTCCCTGCGAGATCTGTGTGTCATCTGTGATGTAGAACTAAATTCAAAGCAGAGCTAACTCCGCCCTCCACTTCTTCAAGCATCGGTCTAAAGTGTACTCTAATCTTTATGCCACAAAATCCCTTTATGTCTCCTTTATTAGACTTCTGCTTGAGGACTGCTGAATCCATCATCGGAATGTTCTGAAAATGCAACAACCTGACCACTGTTAATTTTCACCTGAACAAATCCTTCCTCAAAGGCTCCTTAAATCTTGCGTCTTCTAAATCCTAACCATCAATCCCTATCTTTTGTTGGCCCCGCCCCGCCCCTTAGCTATTAAGCCTTTAGACATTAAGATACAGGCCATTAAGGTTATTGTGTTTATAGTTATAGTATACTAACCTGAAATAAATAAATACATTTCATAAATAAAAAGGTACTTAATTGTGGGTTGTATTTTCGAAATCTTCCGAAATATAACTGATTGAATATTATCTTATTGATAAGAAAATAAAAGAAATAAAATTTTTGGGATTTCGTGTTAGTTTTTATTTTTAATAAATAAAATTAATACGATATTAAAATTTACATCGTTTTGTATTATTGCAGTCGCTTGAGAAAAATGCAAGCCTTGAGGATAGCTGGTGTTGGGAGCCAGAAAACATACCTTCCGATTCTTCCGTTAAGAACGATCCGGAAGGTAATTCAGAATCATCGAGTGGAGGTGAGATGATAGCAATACCTTTGGATGCTGGTGTAAGTGAAACTGGCTCATATGAAAAGCTTTCTAAAAATCCCGAAGAAAAGGATCAAAGGCTAAAAAAACTGCTCCATGAAAATGCCGTTCTGCATGAAAAGATCACTCAGCTTACAGCAAACAATCAAATACTGAATGCGAACATAGAGGAGTTAGATAGTCAACATAATGATGCTATTAATGGACTTTTGGATGTGAAAAATCAGCTTCAGGATAAGTTGAACAGTGTTAGCAAGGAGCTTAAGGAATTGCAAAGCAAACATGATATTCAACTAAAAAAGTTGGCTATGGAAACAGTGGATTTTAAGAACTCGTTAGAAAAAGTTAAAAAATCCTATGACACCTGCACTGAAGAAAATAAAAGCCTACAGACGAGTGTGGAAACTTTAAGGAAGTGTCTAGCTGACGAAAAAGCTGAAAATGTCTCCTTGAAGAGCAATTTAGCTTTAAAAGAAAAGCAGCTGTTGGAACTCATTGAGAAAGTTGAGAACTGGGAAAGGCAGGCCCAAAGTGATGATGAAGCCATAACGAAGCTTCGAGCGGAAAATGCTTCTATGAAAGGAATTATGGAAGAGCTAGGGTTAGATTTTGAAAAACTGAAAGATAGGAAAGATCTTAAAAATCTATCTATAAAAAAGCAGAATGTCGAAGACGGTTTCGTTGTGCTGGGTAATGATGAAGAAGATGGCGAATCTATTGGAACCTTGAAAAAGAAATACAGTGAAGTGCTTTGTCAGAAGGAGCAGAGCGAAAATGCATACAAAGAACTAGAAACCGAAGTAGCGTCTTTGAAAACGCAGATAGCCTTGCTGTCAGATAAAAACAAGATTCACCTTCATAGACTTCAAACTCTACAAGGCATGATGGTGGAGAAGGCACCCTCGGAAGACGAAGGTGATATGGAACATGTCGAAATGCTAGAAAAGGAAAATTCTATCTTACAGGATGATGATGCACAAGGCAAACCTGAAGATTTAGAAGAACTGAATAAAAAATATGACAATCTCCAATTTGGAATCAGAGTACAGAAATGGAATATCACTCTTTTACGTGCACAAGTCAAAATACATGAGAAAAGGATTGAGAAGCTTAAGGAACCGTTGAATGTTGACCCTGAAGAATACGAGGAATTAGAAACTAGATATTCACAGTCTCGGGAAATGATCGATTCGTTTAAAGACCTATTTATGGAATATCAGGAAGAACAAAATGACATGCTGACGGAGGTAGAATCGAGAATTGACGAACTGGAGAAGCAGATTAAAAATCTTAAATGTAAAGAAAATGAATGTAAGAAAGGAGATCTCCAAAGGGAGATCGGTAGACTTACTACTTTAAACACAAATTACAAGTCTGATATTGAAAAGCTTAATCAGAAGATAGAAAGTTGCGAAGCGAATGCGTCCGACGTAGAATCGAAATTAATGATGGAGAACGTAAATCTGCAGAAGCGACTGATTGATATGGAGTCTTCTCTAAATGAAAATCAAGCTAAAGGTCGGGTAACCAGTGATGGAACATCTTACAGATTTGACGAGATAAAGGAACTTTTTACAACGTACATTAAGACCGATTTCCAAATAACGGATAAGGAGGGAATTGAGAACGCTTTAAAAACGCTTCGGGATAAAATTTGGAAGATAGATATTTTGGAGAAGAACTTAAAGCAAATGTCTGATGAGATTTCTAGGCTACTTGCGGAAAAATCTTCAATCGAACACGAAAGAAATACTCTTCAAGCTGATATTGTCAATTATGAAATTGAATGCGATGAATTAATGAAAAACAACGAAATTCTTCTCAATGAGCTGGAGAACTATAAACGAAATAAATTGGAAACCATTCATGAGAATAATGAGGACAGCATTATCAGTCTAGAGAAACAGTTGGAAGATTGCAATAATTTAAAGATAACTCTTGAAGACGAATACAAAGAGTTGAACCAACGGATTAAGGAGATGGAAAGTGCAAAGATGGAATATCTTGGGAAATTGCAAAGCTTACAGGATAACAATGCTGAACTAAATCTCACAATAAAAAAACTCAAGTTAGATTTGGAATCTCTGGAATCGGAAAAGTGTAATCTTATTTTCGAAATCAATGAAATGAAAACGGACGATAAGAAGTCTGCGATGGACGCTGAGATTCAGGAGTATAAGAATAATATTAAGAAGTTGGAAACTCAGTTAGAACACCTTAGTAAAGATCATGCTGATCTAGTATCTGCCATGCAGGCTCAAAAAGCCAGCATGCTGGATTACAAGCGTGAAACTGAAGCAAAAATAGTATTACTCGAAAACACACTCAAGGAAAAGGACACGAGTCTTTTAGAAAAAATCAAGGAGATCGAAGTAATTCAGCGAGAAATTGAAAATAAAAAAGAACTACAAAATAAATATGATAGTGTTAAAAAGGATCTTGAAATTGCCTTAAACGAAAAAACAGAGCTTAAGAAAGTAGAGGAAGAAGCCACTTTAAAAGCAGGTTGTGAACAATGCCAGGAATTGAAAAAGGAACTAAAGAAGCTTAGTAGTGAAAAAGCCGAACTCGTTCAAGCGGTAACAACAAAGCATAATGAGAACCTTCAGTATTATGTGGAAATACAGCGACTGGGTCAAATGTACCAAGCTGAAGTAGAAAAATCTAAGGTGCAGCAGAGCTGTGAACAATGTGCCAAATTCCAGGACGAACTTTCGATAATTACGACAAAGAACGCTAAAGAAATGGAGAAATTGCAGGATCAAATTAATTTCCTTATGGAAAAGTCGAATATCCTGACGACGAACCTGCTCACAGAACAGACGAACCAGAAATTATTGCAACAAGAGAAAGCAGAGCTGGTTGATCATAATAACAATCTGAGAAGAGATCTGGAGAGGTTGCGCCAACATTTAGTGGAGCAGGAAGAGGCTCACACCCAGGAGTCTCTTGAAATGCAAAACATGGTTGAGGAGACAAATAAGAAAATGAAGACTTTAGAGGAGGAAGTCGCTAAGTCCAGTAATGCATACACTTCAGCCAGGTATGGTTCATAATAAGATTTCTGAAGGTGTATTTAAATTTCTTCTAAATTTTTAGTATTCGGGCAAATCAGCACGCCGAAACGCTCCAAGCACAATATCAGTTGTTATCACAACAGCGAGACGAGTTGGTGGCCAAACTCAGTACGTTTGAAGATCGGGAATCTAAAAATCAGGCTGCTCTGGTTAACTTGCAGTGTGCACTAGAACAGTTCCAAAGAGGTAGGCGACTCAATGAATTAAATTCCCTTTTTTATAATTCAATGAATGCAGAAAAAGAGAAGGACATCTTGGCTGCTACGCAGAGAATAAGAAATGAATTGGTTGCAGAACAAGAAAAACAATCTCAGTTGCAGAATGAAATAGCCACTCTTTCTCAGCAACTTGTTGAAGCTAATCAAGGACTGTTAGCTGCTGCCCGGCTATCCGATCAGTTGGAAAACAGCCAAGTGACGATAACGACACTTAAAGAAGAGAGTAAGTGCATACCTAGACGGAGGATACCACTAGTGATCTAACTTAGTAGTTCCTTGTTCCTTCTAATATGTCATGGTGCTTGTTGTTCATATTGAAAAGATTGACAAAAAAAAAAGAAGTGCTCGACACGGGGCGCTCCATTTGCAACTAACACTTGCTTATGTACTTTCGAACCGAATTGGTCAGCCAAAATTTCATTCGATTGCACTCACCAGTAAACGCATCATCATTGGGTGAGCACGCATCCTTTGTTGGTTTTTAAAGGTAAATATCAGTTGGTAATTCTGGGCTTATGTTCGGTTCTCGGAATTTCAACTGGTATGAGCTTTTTGGACCGTCTGTTGATTCGAACGTAAAAGCAAACCCTTCTTTGGCTGGCTGGCTCCCTAGTGAAGACACCGCCATCTTTAAAACCTTACTTGATTTGATTTTGTTGGGACACAGAACAATGCACAGGCTTAAAAATATATTCGCAAGTGTTTTTTTTTAATCAGAGATCCTCCTGTACGTTGATTTGTGTTCCTTTGGAGAGCTGCACCTTTTCTTTTACAGCATCGTATTTGTTGCTTTCACTTTATGTTCACCAGATCCTTTAACCCGTAGAATCCCAATTTTGAGTCTTTTATAATTTGTTTCATTTATTTTATTTCATTTTTTTTTTGTAATGAATTGTGTTTTGTTAAGTTTGTGATGCTCGACGTGCTATAGGGCAATCTCATATTGTAACTGTGGGCACGTTCTACACTCACGTTACAGATTGAGGTTACTCGATACTCGTTCATGTCTACAATTTTTTTAAAAATTCATTCATTTAATAACAGTGTCGTTCTTAAGTTGTCCATATTTAATTTTCAGGACTTTGTTTTTTTCGATTTGTATACCAAAATTGCTTTTAGTGCTTTATAAATAATTTTATACTGCTTCTTGTTTCGCAAACTGTGAGAGGCTCCAGTCTATCAACGTATGGATTTAAATAGATTTTCCTTTTTATTGAAAAGCATAAATAATTTTATCATAGAGAAAATGAAGATAGGACATAGCATACTATATTTAAAAATAATTCGGAAACCATACCAAAGAAAAAATTGCACATAAAAAGGTAGTAAATAAACATACATTAAAGAAATAAAGTTAGTTGTCTGTTTCTTTTTGATTTAAGGATTTTAAAATCAATACAACGTGATAAAATTTTAATATATGTGTATGATTCAAACAAAATTTTAGACACTAAACTATTACAATAAAATAATGAAACCTTGCGTATGGTTACGTAAAAGGCAAACAAATCATAATTGATTTATGTTTTGATTTGTGAAAAATTCGGAAAATTTACTCCGGAAAATTGTGCAGGAGACTTTCGTATCTTTTGAGAGTGCTATACAACTTAAAATTTGTTTTAAATTTAATGAATTCGTACGGCTTGTTTTAAAAATGAAAAAAAGTACAAAGTGAAAGAAAAGAAAATTAAAGATTAGTTTTCTTTATTAGTAAATAAAAGACATACGAATACTTTTAAATTTAAAACATATTTATACGAAATTTAGATTTTCATGTTTCGATTTTACTTTTGGTATAGAATTTTAAGTTAGAGTTCTCAGATATACTAAACACTGGAAAATGTCAGTCAACTTGAATATTTTTTATGCTTTAATATTTATAAGGCAGATTTGCGACAAATATAAGTTTAGCATTAAATTAGTTACTAAACTTTAATTTAATTGTTTTCAATAAATGTATATATAAAAAAAATCCAAATTTACAAAATTCAAAATAGAAAGATTTTAGATTCTCAAACTTTATAAAAATTATTTACCTTTTCAATTTTCAAAAGTGCGTTGATTTTAGGTACAACGAAGTTGTAATTTTATATAATTTGATTTTTAATTTTTTTGCAATGTATTTTTTGACATATTTCTTATAACGTTTTTTTAACCGACCATTTTGACTAATACAAATCTTGACATCGATGCAATCGGATGAATAATTCTTTTCTTGTAAAGACAAAATTCATATCGTTCAGTTCAAAATGCGCAATGGGTGTTGGAAAACAGAACTTTTGCTAAAATGCAATATATCCCAAATAAAATATAATTTAGCATGATGACAAAAAATTTCAGCTTGCTTGTCTGCTTTGATTTAAGTTACTTTTTTCTGTAAAAGCCCATTGTCTGGTTTTATTTTCTTATTTTCGTTTTTTGGAGCATGAACCCATTGACTTTTATACATTTTCTTACATTTAAAAGCAACCAATCGCGCTAACAAGTCATCGTTCAGTCTGTAGGGTGAGTATTACATCAGGTACTGGTGTGCTTTCATATTATAACCAGTGCTTATGTCATGCTCCCTTTAAAGACTCGAGAATGCTGCATGGATAACGAATCAATTAACATCTCTATAAGAAAAAAAAATTGTGAATGCTGGTAATTTTAATACATTCCTTAACGTTTAACATTTCTAACCATAGGAAATATGAAAAATTTTATTAATGAAAAGTTTATTTCTTTTGATTCTTTTCCTATCGTCGCAGTCACAAATTTACAAAGCAAAAACAAAGTATTAGATGAAAGGCTCAGGGATACCGAGGCTAGTCAAGCTGATAAGATCGAGAAGAGCCTGGTGAAAAGTCTCATTATCGGCTATATAGTTAGCAATAATCCGAACGACAAAAATCAGATACTGAGGATGATCACTACTGTACTAGGATTTGATCAAGCAGAAACAGATAAAATTGGTTTGAACAAAAATCAGACCGGCTGGTTAGGCGGACTGTTGCAAGTTGGAAGTTCGGGTAAGTTTGAAAGTGTCTTGGAAAACCAAAGTATAATTTAATGAAATGAATGGAAAGAAAAATCATTGCAGCGAACAAATATTCCAATTTAATTTTCGTTCATTGAAAAAAAAATTAACCCATATTTTTGGAAAATAAAGTAGATCTGTGCATTTTATTATTTTATAAATGATTTATGATTTTATAGAATTCTATATGCAGTTGGCGTGTACTCTATGACGTGTTGGCGTGTACTACTATTTTTTGCTTTATCTTCGACGTATTATTTAATTAAAATTATTTTTTGCTGTCTGTCTGATTTTTATTTTTTAAATTTGTTTTGATCGAAAAAAAACGTTAAAGTGTTATCAAGTTGTATTGTGTTTTAAGTATAGTTTATAAACGACAGGAGGTATATAAAGTGAAGTCTTCATTAAGTATAAAAAAATTGCTTAATTTAGAAATTAGAAGCCCGTGTCTAGATGTCTTAAAAATAAAGAAAAGAGAACTGCTTATGTAACAAAGTGTTTTGAAATTTTTGTAAAATTGCTTAAACAAATTAAGAAGTAAAATATTTTATTGGATTAGAGATGGGGTTTCGTAAATAAAGTTTTGCCTACATTATAAATCTATTGATATAATAAAATTGTATGGGGGTCATATCTGTACATTGGAAATATCTAAGAATAATTATTTTTGGTAGACTATTTATTTAAACACAATAGAAACCAGAATTATCACTTTTGAAATTCTTGCTGCACAGACAGACATGCACCATAAAAAAAACTACTGGAAGAATTTTGATGAAATTGGGCATAGTAGTAGCTCACGACTCTGGTCAACATCTAAGATTATTACAAATCCATAAAAGCGGTCCATGAACAGATCAAAAATGAAAGACAGAACCCATAGGTGTTTAATTAACTTAATAATATAGAAGATTTCTAGCTTTAACTTGAATATTTTTGATTCAATTCGTGATTCTTGTTGTTTTCTGAAATCTGTAGAATTAATTTGATACGCTATTTGCCTGGATCCGTGGAGTTCAGAATTTCGGCCCACCTCTTCGGATTTTTTCGAAAAATTTGACTAAATTTCATGGGCAAATGAAAATCATCACAGAACGCTCGAAACTCGAACTCGAAAGAATTTCTTTTGGCGCAAGTGATTGTAGCGCTCGGAATTAAATTTTAAATTTGCGGAAAATGCTAATTTTACCCCATTTCTTAACAATTATAATATTCGTTCGTAATTAAGTAAAATTCACTGCAGATAGATCTTTCACAAATATAGTACTAAACTGATTTATCTATGCATAGAACGAAACGATTACAGCACAACCCTATTACAAACATATTTGAGGCTATTATGATTTTTGTTAAAAAAAGAAAAATGTGAGATCCACGTGCACGATGTCGCGGTTGCAGCTAATCAATAATAAATCAGTTAAGTTTTTGTTTTAAATGCTAACAACTATGTTGAAAACCCGCACCTCGAAAAGGAGTAATTTGTAATTTAATGAACCTAAAAATAGTCCCTATTTTTTTAGAAAAATTACTTTTTTCCAAAAACATAAAAAATGTGTTTATATTTTAAATGATTCAGACAGGTTTTCATCAGATTGAATGCCACACAATTTTTTAGTATAAATACACGTTAATATTTTGGTCACGCAGATTTCACAATTTTGGCAAAATACATTTGAACTGTTTATTTTAAAAGTTGCCTAAGTCCATTTATTCTTAAATTAAGATATTTAAAGGTTTGTGCTTTAATAATCTAAAAATATTGGCAATTGATAACATGATAGTATATGTTTTCTTTTGTTTCTAAGGATATGTAATTTACTAACCCATTTAGTATGATAAACATTGTTGAAAAAATAACACGATTTGATGATGATGACCTTTTAATATTCATTAAAGCTTAAGTCTCGTAAAAAATATATTTTAATTTTGTGTTTTAAAATTAAAATATGTTCAATTTGCATGTGTGGCAAGGATTTAAAATAATTGTGGTGTGCAAGTGGTCTATAGTGTAATAAGTCCATTGTATCGGTGTATTTTCTTAGTCTCCGCAGCACGATAGGTAATCCAGAATTTTGAATTCTGTATCCTAATTCATTGATGTTTTATAGAAAAACAATCTATTTCTCAAAAATTGCATCCAAGATATTTTAAACCAACTCTATCCATTAGTATTTTTTAGCCTTTAAAACCCGTGTCCTCTAGAGGTTTAGTTACAACACAATTCCCTCGTTTCGTTTCATTTAGGACATTTCCACACTGTTTTATGATTTCGTAACATGGATGTGCTATTTTTTTAAAAAAATCATTATCTGATCTGGTACTTTAAAGAATGAATAAGTAGAGCTCTTATTTAATAAAATATTTGTTACGAAATATACTTCATGTCTGTTTGATATTCTTAAAATTGGACTTAGCCAATTTCAAAATTACATTTTTTATTATTCTATTCACCAGTTAATTTTCTGTTTTCAAAATCTTAGTAATTTTGAATACATTAACTATTTATTTATTTAAAAATGCAAAGAAAACATAGAATTTTAAATATTATAAATCCTAGCTTGATTTTTTTTTTTCGAAAATTGACTTAGGCCTCTCGCAAAACAAACGGCTCAATTATTTTATATTTTCTCTGAATTTTTATAATGTGCATGCAACAGAAAATATTGCTAGGCTTTTTTTAAGTACTTCTAATATTGCTAGAGATTTGAAGTCAATTAAGTAAGAAAAACCATTCAATCGTAACTTTGCCCGGTCCGGTGTAGACTGAGTAAAAATAAAAATTTCTTTTTCTTTTGCAATATAATTAACTTACAATAAATAATTTAATAAAAAATATCTTTTTCTCCAAGTTTCACATAGTACAGACAGTTTAGCTAGAGCATTTGTACATTTCATCGAGCAGGAGTCACGGCCTAAGACCACCACTTCAGATATGCCGAATCTCTTGAACATAATCTCTGAGGGGGCTTCTTCAACAACAGGAAACGATCCGATGAGCAACGAACGAAAACTCTCCGAACCGAAGACTCCCCATGGGGCGATCCAACCCATCCTGTTGGATGAAAACGTCCTGGGACAGTTTCCTCCGACACGAAACTCCAGTTCCATTTTAAAAGACATTCTCAATGATTCCTGACTTGACGTCCTCTAGTGTCGTGCGATGGGTGATTTGTTTGTACTGAGTCATGTGCTTTACAAAAGTTTGTATATTTGTTTATGTAAAATTTGTTAAAAGAATAAATCCATAAACGATGCGATAGCTGCGATCTTTTAATCGATTCCAAAGAAGAGGATTCCCAATTCAATGCTTGTCTGATGCATTAATGTTTAAATAATTAGGTGTTTATGTAAATCGGTATATTTACTTCTGTGGATCTATTGATAAGAGTTTTGCACGCATGTGTGTGAATACATGTACAAAAAGGGGAGAAAAAAATAGTTCTAAGTTAGTTCTGTACTGTAGGGTGGTGTGCGGTCAATTTTTCAAAAAACTGTCTGCCTCAGAACTTGAAGTGATCTAGAATATTTCTTTTTCGGTAGTATTTCAGTGGTATTTTGTCTTTTACGTTTGGTACCACAGTGCGCAGCAAGCGTAGACATAACCGCAACTCTTCCTGGGCGGTGGCCTGTGTATGCCAAGGTTCACGTAGGTGAAAGCGGTGTCTACACCGCTGAAGTTTAGGTCTGAGGATGGACGGTAATATGCTGAACATGTCACCTCTTTTATACCCCAATTTAGTAAAATTGACTTCATATGTTACAAATTATTTGGGAGTTACTTTAAAAATTATTTTTTCTCTCTTCCTACACTGGTCCACAAAAATTATTTCTTCTGAGAACTGACACGTGATTTCAATAGGATTTCTTCTGTAGATTACGAATCCGTCAGGGAGACTGTCCTATCACGTATAATTTTTAGGAAAAGTAAATTTCAAAATTGGAAAAAAAAACGTTTTTCTTTTTTATTCGAAAATTAAATAAAATTAAATTAACACATTCAGCTTCATACCGATTTTTCGTGAAACAAGTCTTTTGTTATTAACGTGAGCCTCCTCAAAACAGGGTAAACAATAGTACGGTTTGCTTGGACATGTCGAACATTGCGTATCAACTTTTCTCCCCTAATTTTTGGCTTCCTATAATTTTAGATGTAGGGAACCCATATGAGGCCACACGTAACATGAAAATCATAGAAAATTGATTCACGACTCGAATTGTATTCTCAGGTCGAATTTTTCGACTATTCTCTAAAAACTCATAGGTATCTTACAAATGTAAGGAATAATACGCTTAACTCATATAAATTTCTTTAACTTCGAAAATAAGTTTAAACGTAAACTTGAGGGATTATTCCATTGATTTGTTTTTTGTTAAAAAGTGTTATAGAAACATAATACACTTACAAGAGGTTTCGCAGGATATCTAAACTAGTTTCCAATGTATTTTTCTCAAAACAATGTTTCCGAAAATAATGTGCACGGTTTTTAAAAATTTGATTAACAAATTGACTTAAAATTTTACATAAGTACCGAGTAACAGCAAAAGGGCAGTGTAATTTTGATGAGTAAATATAATGTTTACTTGTAAGTTTAAAATTCAAACAAAAATTAGGATAACTTTTCTCTTCAGCTGAATAGGATAGGTCACGTTTTAATAAAAATCGTATGTGTAAAAAAATAGATTTTTTGATCGCGATCAAACCAACAAAGGCAACATATAATTATGGCATTATATTTCTTAATTCATTCTTACATGGCCATTAATTTTGTATACATATTAATTACTGACTAAAATCGCTGGAACTTCTTCTTTATTATTTTAAATTAAGTCTCTTTTTGACACCAGGCACTGCAGGACAACTCCTTAAAATATAAAGCGGAAATTACTATATACATGTAACCAAGTATGCTTTCTAAAATTACATCAAAGTACTATATTTATATACATTACGAGTTTGGCTCCTGCTAATAATTTTGGACCAAATACGGATATAATGATTCTGATATTAACTTTGGACTAAATGTGAATATTAAAATTAATATAAAATGTACTATTTGTGTTTGTAGTGATAAGGAGAACAAGGGCTAAATATGACCATAGACTTGGAAGTCTTCCATTACTTTGGCTTGAATTTTGTCGAGTTAATTGACAGACCAAGGGGATTAATAATGTTTTTCTTATCATCGCTACAGGTACCATTAACCATGGCTCTTTCTTTTTGACAAAATATTGCTACCCTATCCTTGAACTCCTTCTTCAGAATCTGCGGGTTTCCCTAATTCTCAAATTATGTTAAAATGAAGACTTATTTTAGTGTCCTGTTCTACTGCTGTTGCCTGCATATTTTTTTAGGGAAGGCAGTTCGCCTTTTTTATTAGAATATTTAATTATTGTTGGCAAATGGAATTGAATAAAACACGAGCAAACGATTAAATCATATTTATTCTGCTTCTAGGGTAAGAACATTAAATATAACACGGAGTCAGCTAACATAATTTATTTAAAAGAGTCCTTAACAAAGAAAAGGCACTTAAAAATTGTGTGTAAACAGAATTAACGGCCGTGGTCAGTTTCACGACCAGTCAACAAAAACATCGAGTTTGAATAAATAGGGAGATATAATATATACAAGTATCTTTTGTCCTAGGCTAGATTAACAATACAATAATGATCTATCATGAATGGTCAAGTTAGGTCTCTTTGTAGTAGTAAACATAGAAAAGTAGTAAAGTGAACAGTCGTAAATAGTCTCTCACCCAAATGCTGTCTTCTCAAAATACTAGCAATTTTTTTTATACAGATTAAAAAATTGGACCATAAAGTTTGTTGTGAAACGCTTCAGGTGCTTTTTCTCATTTCTAGTTCAGGTTAGTTTTCGTGATTGTGCTTAAGTCGCTACTGTTCTACCGACGTTCTGTTGGAAACACGTGGTCAGAATAATCAGCTTGCACTTCATAGACACCTTACGTGCACTTTTCCTAGGCGGGAGAGAGGGAATACTTAGCATAATGCATAATTTGTCTACTTAATTACAAAAGCCCTAACCGAGCTGGGGGGAACCACTGAAAGCGCCACACAAAATAAAATGAGTCTTAGTTTTTAGGTAATAGTCACGAGAATTGTGAAACCATCGGCACGCTCATTGGCAGATGGAAAGCAGCGTCAGGTAAAGAGGTTAAATATCACAACGAGAAGAAGAAAGCTAAGTTCTTTCTTCCTGACTAAAAGGTACAAAACTACTTCGTACAGTTATGGAAACGATTGACTCTTATCCTTATTTAAAAGTTTCTTAAATTAGCTCGCCTGTTTAGCCAGGCAGAATATATCCTTAGGAATTCCTCAGACAGCTTTCACGTACGGCTTGGATTTTTATTCCAGCTCTGGGAAATACTAATCCCTTCAGCCGCATGCTTGCTAGCTTTGTACAAATGTTTGCCCATTTTGACTTCAACTATGCCTTTTTTATTGCACTCACTCCTCAGGACAGCCAGCTTCCACCTTCTTGCCCTTAAGAAGGTACACCTCCATGTGATCCTTGCCTTTTACGTACACCTTACCACGAGGTTCAAATTCATATTTGGATTCCAAGTACGGCACACAGTCCTTCCCGACTTGAATTCGTCCAGCGACTCCCGTCGAGTCCATTCTGCTAGCCACATTCACTGCATCGCCCCAAATATCGTAGTGCAGCTTGCTAGTGCCAATAACGCCGGCAGTCACGTCACCTATGTTGAATCCGATCCTGAGGATCAAATTGAACTCTAGGAGATCCTTGTTGAAAGCATCGACTACAGCTTGCATAGCGAGGGAAAACTCCATCAGCGTGTGAATATGGTGATTCTCCTCTCCCCGGCTAGATGGATCTAAACCACTAGCTGCCATGAAGGTACTTCCTATTGTTTTGATCTTTTCCACGCATCGGAATTCAGGTCGAGTTAGTAGCTCGTCAAAGTCCCCTATCAGCTCGTTTAACACGCGCAAGTATTCCTTTCCGCCTAAGTAGCTTTCGTCGTACATTTCGTTGAAGTTGACTATGCTCGCGAATATAATGGCCACATCACGATGATTCTCAGAGTACTTGGCGGTGTTCTTCAGCTGCTCGGCGACGTGCTTCGGGATTATGTTGTGCAGAAGCATGTCAGCCTGGTTCTTCATGTTCTGCACACGGATCTTGTCCTGATTGGCCACGGCGTTTCCGTAGAATGTGAGGCGGTAGCCGATCTCGAATTCGCGGTTGAGAAACCATACCAGAATAAGGAGCAACAGGAGATCCAGGTAGATTTCAACGTGGTAGTCATGGAACCACTTAATGTCCTCGTACAAGAACCTGTTGACCACTACGGTCGAGGTTTCATTTATTATAGTTGCGTTCAGGTGGTCGATACGACTTATATTAGCAACCAATTGCCCTACAGCAATCCCGACGAAGCAAAGTCCAGCTAGGAGCGCTAGAATATTGCGCATCCAGCAATTCAATTGAGTAAAATTGCAGAAGTGGATAATGCAGACAAAAATGAGGAATCCGTAGTGGTACTCGAAGGCCTGTAGTTGATTAAGGTCTAAAAGGATGAAGTTGACGATGATTAGGATAACTGGCAAGGACATCAGCACAGCGAGGCAAATATGCCATGGGTACCAACTGGAGATGGCCTCGAAAATTCTGTCGGCACAGGACTCCGGGTGGTTTGTTTGGGTCTTGGATTTTATAGAGTGTCGTCGGCACATCTGACGTGTGAACAAGAACAGGGCGAAGAACTGAATTGTTGTGAAGACAGTGAATATGGACACCCAAATGCGGAAAGATGAATTTATGGTCGATGGCGTCATAAAGAAAAGGGATCCAGCTATGGCCAAATAGATCATGATCCCCACGAAGATGTCGATGTAGGTGTTGTACCGGGGCGTGGCAAGTGTTGGGGGCCCCTCTGTCTCATTCTCACTACCGAATCTATGGGCCTTGGATCGGAACTCGCGCTCCATTTGTCTGGATTTAAAGAACAAGCTGAAGTTGTTGAGTGGAGGTTTCACTAAGTAGCTCCTCTGAGATTTGGCGTTGTCTCGGACACAACGAATTAGCTGGAGATCTGATTGCTTCCTCAGCTGCTGGAGGCATGCTGCTAAAGGGTCAGGAACTGGTTGGTTAGGTATCAGCGAAGGTGGAATAGGCGGCAGATGGACATCGTTTATGTTCGAGAGGCTCGACGTCGAACTAGTGAAGTAACCTGATACCCGATGCTGCGATATCGCCGATTGATTTAGGGCGTAAATCTGCTGCTGGATACTAGATCGGCGGCTGTTACTTTTAATACCAGAGTCCTTTCTACTTGCAGCTGAAGCGCATATACTCAGGCCATCGGGCCAGTTTCCGGAGTTGTTCCGCATAGGGCCGTCTATAGCTCTTGCTGCAAGAGTTGAGCTTCGTGGACGGCCTACAGGTGATGCCTCGGAGTTCCCTGCAGACCGGCCACACTGGGACTTGTAGCTGCCTGACCTCCCGAATGGAGAAATATCACTCCTGGACTGAGAAATGTATGAGCGGATGTCGATTATATCGTCGAACATGGAGTGCTGTCCAGGGGAGCAGCAACTACCCTCGGGTGACTTTGAATTCGTGTGGTTCCCGACAGTCGGATTCAAGTTTTGGGTTCTCTGCGGAATTTCCAGAGTGTGGCAACTGGGGCGAGGTGTTTCAATTACAACTGGTAACTGCTGGTACCCGTTTTGTTCAATTGTTGGGCACTCCTCAGGTGGTTTCCCTTTAACTCCAGTTCCTTCAGATTTCTTTAAGTCTTCGATTTTTCTCAGAAATTTAGGAACCTTCCAACTCCTTAATTTCGTCGCATATTTAAAAGCCTTTCCCTCTTCCTCCTGACCTTTGTTCCCAGCTCCACCATTTCCGCCTCTACAGCAACCCTCGTCTTCCTGATCCGAATCTAAGCTACCCGGCAGGGATTTTGTAGTGATGATAATTTTTGGGTTCTTTGTCCCTGACGGCTTAACAATACCCTTCTCTGAATCATCCGATGGAGGCTTTTTTCTAATTTTCATGCTTAGCGAGGTAAGGCGTGGTCGAATCGAGAGTACTGGGGATGGGTTCAGTGAGCTAGAGATTGGACCGACTGGCGAGGCTGGTGGAACGGTTGGTTGAATCGCAGATATGTTTGTTACACTTTGCGATAACGACACGCTATTGTTGAAACCGTCTTGTGGTGATATCGAAAGATGCATGCCACCATCAACTTTGGGTATTGGATTAATACTGCCAGTGGTGGAGTGAGAGACTTCGATTCGACGTCCTACCACAAAATATGTTCGATGTCCTGTAATATAATTTGGTTTATTTAAATTATTCAAAATCTTGTTGCTGGTGTTATCTACCAAAAACTTCTTCTCCTTCTTCTAAAAAGTAAGCATCACCCAGGAAACTACAGGTCTCTTCAGAAATATGGACTTGCTCAGGCCTGCCAGTAGACTCCATCCTAAAACAAAAACACTTTTAATATTCATTTAATAGCAAAATTCAAGCAAATTGAGGTGAAATAACACCCTGGTCCGAAATTTCAAATCTAAACTTTTTCTTTTAATTGAATCTGCTTGGGTAACTAATATTTATAGTTTTAGTATTTTTTAAAAGACATTAATTTAAAGTTATATTGTTTTCTATTAAATTATAATTTGAGAAGAGAATATTGTTTCTTTAATGGGCCTTCAGACTAAAGTCCTTTAAAAAATACTTTACTTTTTTTAAATTTTATATTCAACTCCCGAAATTTACAACCTAAAAATTTCATTTCTTATCTATTTTATTCTCACTCTCAGAACGTTAATTTTTAAAGCTTTTTATGTAATAAAGTTTTATGCCTATATTAATTAAGATACATTAATTATATATATTATATGAAATATAATTGAAGTGAGTGATATTTTAAAGCAAAATGAAAAAAATGTTGATAGTTCTTTTCGCGTTAGGGATTACCACTACCTTGGAACTTCTTGGAAAAAATCGATTTCTTTTATTTTATGTCATAATTTACTAATTCTAACAAGAATTAGGGCCAATCTCATTCCATCAATATAATATATCAATTATTATCATAATTTATCAATTATGTGATAAATCGTTAATTCTATAAAAGCTCTAATAATTTGAACAAGCCAGAAAACTGAAAAAGCCAATTCAAAAATCATTTTATAAGATTTTCTCTTGTGATACTTTTCTTTTCCAGTTTTTTTCTCGAAACTTATGTTAATTAGTAGATTAGATAATTTGAAAACTATTTGGAAAGATATATTACAATTTTGCTCATAGATTCTTAATAACATTTTTTCGACTATAAAAGATGAATTTTTAAGCCTTAAATTTTTATAGATTTTATAACTCTTATTAGCTTATTTTTTGTTAAGTCCTAATTCAAAGAAATTTTTTGAGCAAGTTTGAACTCTTACTAAGAACAATGGATCTTATTTCACTTTGAACAATATTTAAGATGGGGATTATTTTTATACCTATTGGCTAAAGTCACATCGTTGCTCCAAACATCAAATTTAACCCTTCTTGTTCCGACAATACCACACAAAACAGTTCCAGTGTGCACTCCGACTCTCATTTTAACTCCCTCGTGTCGTTGGGCATCGAAGGCCCGCATGGCGGCAATCATGCCTAGGCCCATTTCGACGCAACAAATCGCATGGTCCGGTCTGGGCTCTGGGCATCCGGACACGCAGTAATAGCAGTCGCCCAGAGTTGAGATCTTCTCGCAACCATTCAATGCACAAAGGTCGTCAAATCGTTCGAAAAGATCGTTCAAGATCTCCACCAGTTGCTCGGCAGTTTTCGTTGAGGACATCTTGGTAAAACCAACGATGTCTGCGAAAAGGATGCTAACGTTGTTCATACTGTGCATATGAAAGGGTCTGAACAGGGACTTGACGTCATTCGAGGGTCTCGGGCGCATATTATTTTCAGCCGTTATAGTTTCTAATTCGATCCCACCACCTTCGTTCAAAAGCATATTGGCTACCTTTGGGGGCATCACGGAGTGAATCATTTTCTCCTTGAGCTGTTTTTCCATCTCTAGCTGCCTTCTGACCAGGAGGTTTTGGCCTACCTTCATGAAGGTTCCCCGCATTCTAACGATATTCATAATAAGCACGTGCAATCCCACCAAGTGCACGCTTATTTGGAGCAAGATTCGAAGGGCTAGAATTTTGTAGCAAAATCCACTCTCCGGTCCATGGACCGCATTACTACCCATAAGATGGGTGAGGACCTCAAACAGAATGGAGTAAGGAAGGGCTATGCTGATGCTAATCCAGAGCCGCATGGGTAGGGCTGTGTAGATCAAGAGTATTACTTCTAGGCAAACTGCAAAATGACCGAGTGGGCTAAATGCGTTCTCGGTCAGAGCAAGGAATGTAAGGGCGGAGGCGCATATGATCAGCGCAGCGCACGCTGACACCGCGTTGGTGTGGGCGCGATAAAAGTCCGATTGGGTGAAGCACAGCCCAAATATTGAGGCGACTACAAGCCCGGCTAGCGAGGTGGCTAATGGTTTCCAGTATTCCTCGGATGCTCCATCGATCAAGAAGTACAGGAACCACACGAGTGAGCAAAGAAGAGTGTATATGAGCGCGAATCTGAAAGAGAAAATGATAGTGATGAGCAAATAGCTAGAAAAGCTAGATCCAAACGTTGTTCAATGTTGGTATTGATTAAAATAAAAAAGTGAGAGGCTCGCGCTCTAAGAGTTTTATACATAAGTTAAAAATAAAATGTTTATTGCCATAATTTGCAACAATTTGATCGTATCTGGAAAGCCAAATCAGGACTAATAATTATTCTTGAAAAATTACAAAGGTCTTAATTGAGGCTTCCTCAAAGTTTAAGACGAAAATATCTTCGATGTGCTGACTCCCGGGCTACATAAGAAATATATAATAAATTTTTAAAATCTGCAGTATTACAAAGGTCTCTATTACTCAAGTCAACTTTGTCACAAAAAGTTTATGCTGTCTTTTTAAAAAATACAAGAACTAGAAATTAAGAAAACGACAATAGGCTGAAGTGATTTAAATTGTTTTTAATTCTTTTGAAAAATCTGGAATAAGCTAATTTGTTAACACAAAGTGGGAACATCCTTTTGATCTATTGAATTGTACAAAAGGAAGTCCCAGAAGTCAGTTAATCCTCTCTCGCTGGAAAATAATTTACGAAACTTCTTTGCCTAATGGAAGGTTTGCTTGGGGCATGCTTCCTCTCTGAGGCCGCAGGTCAACCGCTTAATTTCTTGGAGGAAATCAATACACGTCCACATTATTTGGAAGTGCCTCATTGTCTTATTCCGCGTCATTAGTTCGGATAATGAAATCTATAGATCGTTTTCCCACCGATCTTTGTCCTTCTATGTTGAAGAAAACTTTGGCCGAGATAATATTGCTCATTTCGACTTGAATTACTCAAATTAGAAGTAGAGTGCAGTAGGGACGAGCTCTGGTTGTATCCAAACTTACGCAAAATCTTCCTTGAGGTACGTGCTAAGAGACGACAGTTCGCGGGGAATGGCTTACGGCTCTTACGAACTTTTATAATAACTTTTACTGAGGTTAATCTGAAAATAATATGTGACCTTCTAGAAATCATCGCTCACAATGGACAGGAATTCGAGGTGAAATTAAATTTCGACTGTGAGACGTGTTGTGTCAAGATTTAGGCCATCTTTTCTTCTTCTTTTCACAAGTAGATTAAAAAAAGTAAATTAGTTAATTCGCTGAAATGTTGCTAAAGAACGGCAAATTGGACAAGTCATGCCAAGGAGTACTCCACTTCTACATAATTGCCTTAAATCCCTGTGATTTCTCTATAATTAAGTTAAAATTTTGTATTAAACAAAGACGAGTTTTCACATATACAAAATATACATTTTAGTTGTATTTCTTTTTTGCAACATTTAGGAAGTAGTGAAATGTTATTATATAATTTTTGTAATAACAATTTTAAGCCCCTAGTTTTATCGTAAAGTAAAATATCACTATTTAGCCCATTTTCCAGATCGAGTACTCCATAAGCTACATTACAAATTTGGTAAGCATTTATACTTTATAAATTACTAATATTGAAAACGGAATGTTTTTCGAAAAAACAAAAGAAACTACTTAAAGGAATATTCTGGTGGAAACTTTAAAAAAACCATTTTTATTCTTTTTTTGAAAGTATATATTTTTAAGAAAATAAAATCGAGTTTTTATTGAAAGATTCTAGTAGTTTAAGTTTTATAGATTTTTTGCATTTAATTTTTATATCCACGGTGTCAGTTTAAAGAAATTTAGTAAATTTAAGTTATTAGTTAGTTGGATTGGTTTAAATAAATTTAAAGCCGATGATTGTTCTTAGTTGCAAAAAAAGCTAAAATGTAAAACTTAAAGAAATAATAACTCTATGACTAGACTTTATGATCTAATTCCTTCTTCTAAAATCATATTTTTAAATTAATTCCTAAATTATGGAATTATTCGCTGGTATTCAGTTATTTACTTTTGCAGAAAAAAAAACCAGTTAATTTTGACACGATTCTTCAAATATAGGTTAAAGCGAGAATTTCTTTTATTTGTTGTTTAGGAATTTTTTGGAATTTATTATATTTATTAATTTAATTCAACTCATTCTTTGCGTTCCATCACATGTTAAATCAGACATTCGATAGAACCAGACCTGTCTCAACCGATTGCCCAAACATCTTAATTAATTGACCAGTCACAAGCTCCGAAATTATGTGCTAATTTAATTTGTCCGGGAATGGAATCTGTGTAGGCAATTCAGATTTTATAAATATGCGCATTTCTCGAGACTGTGTAAAAGTGTTCAAATTTTAAACGCAACCATAGAAATATGAGACGAGCCAATTCAGTAGAAATTATGTTTATCCAAGAATGCATAGAATTTTTATAGCAATAATACTTAAAAATATTAAAATTGCTCTACATTAAAAATGTATTAAAGAAATCCAAAAAATTAAATGTATTTTGGTCCGATTTGGGTTTGAACCAGAAACCTTTCACCGTTTGTGTTATCATTTTCTACTTGATTTTAGTTCTTAGCTCTTACAATGCGAGCGAGTTCAGTTCAACTGTTTTACTTTGTACTATGAGGTGTAGTAAATTTCTTACAAGTTTGCGCCTATTATTTTTAAAAGTACAGATATTCATTTTTATTCTGTTCTAGTTCGTACAAAATTTCACATGGCTAAGTTAAATTAAGCGAAAGTTCTTCAATCTCAGATATATTCAAGATTATAACTTTGAAATCGTTTAATGTTCCGAAGCAGTATTTTAAATTTATGCCCAACAGCCTGAGGGTTTCGAGATTTCTAGGGAGTTAAAGATGCCTATTTTGGAAACGCTTATAAAGGAAAAATTTGCTTTCTAATTTTTAACAAACCTACGAAATGTTAAACTTCTCGTTCTCTAGAACTTTCTCACTTATGCAGCACCATCCAAGCATCTGGCATTCCGACCGGGGTTTTAAAACCTTTGCTGTGCTTCGGCAGGTGGCCTGCTCTCACTAGTCCTTAGTTTCCCGGAATATTTCAGCGATTTCTGTGGAGGAGCGAAAATTCCATTTAACGTTGCTGTATTTATATCCGAGTTGTAGGCATTCTTCTGCAGTTTGCTCCAGGTCGAATGTTTTAAAATCACCAAACCACGGACTGACGTTCGCCCTGATTTATAAGCTAACGTTGACTGTTTGAAATTAGGTAGCAGCAATAATTTCTCAAATATTTATCGCTCGCCATCGAGGAGAAATAATCAAATGTAGCTGCCTTTCACGGTCATCTTGTTGAATTTATCAAATATAAATAAACGCGGACCGGCTCGGGCGTGCTGAGAAAATTTCATCCCAGTTATAGAACGTTCCCCGGCAACTGGGGCCGCGATGGTGGTGGTCATTTTTCATGGCTGGCCGAATATAAAATAATTGTTTATTCGTTCATAATGCCCTCGAAACGAGGTAAAAATATTTACTCAACAAAAAACGAAATTAAATTCCACCGAATCCAAAAATGTCACTTCATTGATGGATATTTAAAAATATTTTTAGAGTGATGTTAATGGCATGATTATAAATGATTTTATCGTAACTAAATCAGTAAATAAAATACATAATTAGACAGGAAATTTATAATTGTTTAATGTCTAGTAAATAAAATACGTTTATATACACTAAAAGAAGAGATGTGTGAAAAAAATAAAAAAGTAATTTGACTTCTTCTTGTGCTAGAGAAATGCAATAGGCGAAAAATACAAAAACGCTGTATTGAAGGAAAAACACACATTCCATGAACTACACTAGAATAAGAATATAGAAATATTAAAATTGGAAATAGAAGTAGTTATTGTCATTATAATTTCTCATTACGAAGGTTTTAATAGCAAAACTATTTAACCTAGAAAGTTACGTAATGTTATTAAGACTACTGAACTTAGACATGAAATTAAAAAAAGTATTGAGTTTTCATCATTGGCTTTGGATAGAATGGATTAATTTTCGTCCAACACTAACTGTTTTCAAAATTAACCAAACTAAGAAGTTAACTAATTAGTTCATCCTGTCTACGAAGGTTTCTATTTCAAATATCAAGAAGAAAGTATCAAATTAAATACCCGTGTAATCAAATCAAGGCGATCAAACAGATTTTGAAAAGACTTAACTTAGTTTTTGATTCCGTCCTAGTTTAATTTGGAAGAAAAAGTTATAATCTAATTTTCTAACTATGATTAGTATTGCATTAAAAAGGGTGACCACAAATCTTTGAATATCCTTGCTGGAATAACACAAATAAAGCAAATATCATTTTCAAAAGAAATAATATAATTTATAGGAACTTTATAGAACGCAATATTTAAATCTCCTTGATTATAACGAATTTTAGGTAGCCTTGTATTTTTGATACGCGGATAAGCATTCATAATGTACAATTATATTGTTAATTTACAACTGAAAGATAAAGCTCTAAATATGTTTACATAAAAATTATTATTAAGCCGTGAAGTAATTTTATTTTATACGATTCTAGAATTATTTCTATTGTGTTCACTACTAGACTTTGGAGTCTAGCCGACATCTCCATTTGAAGAAAGGAATAATAAAATTAAAAATTAGGCCTAAATATTGAGTGATATACAACAAAGAGTTTGTAGATTTAGATAAGTTCTTTTTTGTTTTATTATTGAGCACTAAAATTACATAAGTTCTTATATAAACCTCTGCGAAATGAATGGAAATATGATATTAAACTTTGTAATTCTTGCCGATATCAGAAAAAAATATAATTTTAAACTATTTTAGAGACACTTACAGTTCAGAAAACGTGTTTTTATGCGTCTGTATTAAGGAAAATATTTAATTTTTACTGAGAATTATTGAAGTATTTCGCCAATCTACCGTCAGTATCTTTAGTGGTCCGCATAGAATACAGCAGGTCACATATTTTAAGGAAAACGAAGATTCTTTTTGATGAATTTCTAGGATCCATAGCTCTAGTTCAAAGTAGATAATTGGTCTAGTTAGGTTCGTTTGTAGTAATCTACCTATGGAGGGTGTTAATAAAATCATAAATGAAAATTGGGAACATGCGTGGTGATGTTAGCAATTAAGGAAAATTGTCTGCCATGGTTGATATTTGAATATTGAAAGTGGTGTTAATGTAGGTAAATGAAATATTGAAGGGTTCTCCCTAATGGAAAGGGTTCTCAAGAAAAAAAAAAGAATGTACAAGTGGGAGGACACGTGAAAGAGATTAACTAATTGCTTTAACGGAAGGTAAGCTATACTTCACTTAATCGAATTAACTCCAACTTTTATGGAGTCATTAACGTCTATCCTCACTCAATTATTATCGCATCTCGAAAGTTATTTATTGGCGGCTTAATAAAGCGAACCGCTCGAAGCCGCAATCGGAAATGATTAGGCCCAATAAATCCGTTTAACTGGGAAAGCATTCATTTAGAACTCCTCCCTGACGTGTCTATGGCAATTATCTTTCGCGCAAAGAAACTCGTCACGCAGCGGTGAAATTTGCGTTTTTCGGGTAAAGTAAATCACCGCATCTTACGGCAACAGATAAGCGTGGAATGATGGGAAGGACAAGAAGGAGGCAGGAATGGGGGAGACCAAAGAAAATCCGAAGACGGAACTTAAGCTGTAAGGAGACAATGTTTGTGGTAAATAGGAAAGCTTTTATTCAATCGGCCCTGAGGAGTCCCTCAAAAACGAGATTAATATTCCTTCGTTCCGCGAATTCTAGAAAATGAAAATCTCTGAAGTAAGTGGGATCACGCGAATCGCTGTCTTCTAGTGGAATGAGGCAAAGGACTAGTGCTTTTCTTTAAGACGCTTGGGGTGCAATCACATACAGATTGGGCAATTACTCGTCGGGCAAATTAAATTAGGTTGACTGACTTTGATGGTGCGAACTTGTAATTGGATTGCTTTTAATCCCGGAAAGGGACGTGGATTTGGGTCAATTCTAGTCACGATATAAAATTCAATAAGACCTATTCCTTTTTGTTGTAACAAAATTCGAAATTTTAACCGAGCAGGAATTTTTCGACATGCCCTTGTATGTGCCCCTTTTCCTGTAGAAAATAATATCTCATGTAACGTTTGTATCCTCCAGTTGTTTAGAGTGAATTCTGCGTCATCCCGGGATTTTAATATTCCCTTCGTTTAGTCTTCATTACTTGTCTGCGGAATGGAGCAAGGATGAGCTCGCAAATTCAATGTAATATTTAAATTGGCAGCCGTCCCTTTGTTGACTTTATCAACATACCTGTGGGCATGCAAAATACGAGCAAATCCTTCTAGGAAATATTCAGCCTTAACATGATTTCCTTGGGAAGGTTACACCAAGAAGCACCGAGTAGGAGGTGTATCATGTTAATCGACCAACCTTTGCTGGTGCCTGATAAGAAGGCCAAACATTGAACCCCTCTGAGGCGCACCGTGAAAGCTGCTGAAAGCAACCTGTCACGTTACGTGTAAGGTTTGCAACAAGACCCCAAAGGCGTAACAAAGCCCTAGTGGACTTTCATAAAAGCTCTATGCAACGGAATTGCCGGCGACAATTAAATTCACCTGGATGATTAAATTGATGTACCTCTAAATGGAAATCGACCGCTTAGTTTACACCGGCCCACTGCCCCGAGACCTCCGATCGATCACTCGAGCAGCAGTCAGTGCTCAGGTAGTCTAAGTGTGCTACCTCCTCCTACTTGAGACGCTACTAAGTGCACCCTACCTGTGCATTGAGACCATTACGTCAGGCGGGGCTGGTGGTGTGGTAAATCAACCTGAATAAATTCTGCTACGAGATGTAGTCACCTTCGAGGGAATGGGGTACGGTGTCACGACCGAATGTTACACTCGCTATAAAAGTGCTGCAGATACAGTCGGATGCACAAATTTAATAGTTTTCGATTTTCGAAGGCGAGTTGTTAAACTCAAGAGCTTGTAGTTTGTTGTTTTAATCTTTATTTAATGACAAAAGTTGTGTTATTAAGAGTATAATAAAATAGAGTAGAAGTAGTAGGACAAAATCTTTTATTTAATTCAACTTCAGATTATGGACATTATAAAAGTACTTAAAACAAGGGACACGAAAATTAAACAAATAAAAAAAGCTAATTAAAACAAATAAAAAAAGTAATTAAGAACTTGAAAAATACAAAAAAGGAATAAAACATTTCACTGGAGTGCCTAAGACGAAAGTTACAGAGAATGTAATAAGTAAATCCATAACCAAATAAGTGTGAATCTAAAGTTTAAATTTTGTACAATTTTTAAATCCAATTAAGATACTCTCTCAGCTACCAGATCAATTTTAAAGTCTAGAAGGCTAGAAGATGGTGGCACCTGATTACCTATACCATGTTGATTGTAATAACTGGTTGGTTAATAGTGGTTTTAAATTCCAAGGTATGCAATTCGATGCACCGAATTTACTATGCACTTTAAACTCTTAATGAAGTTGGCTTATAAGTTTTACTAGAAAGCGATATTTGGTGTTATATTCACATACTCTTTTCCTTGAACTAAATAGTACTTTCTCTCCCTGGTGAAACTCTAAATAAGTGCAGGACGTATTAAGTTTATATCATATTACTTGTGGTTCATGCTGTGCGACAATTCTCAACAATTTTTCAGCTGAATTACTGCGGTCAACCTGCTCAGTGAGACTTTGGCTGGCAGTTGCCCTGTCTCTACTTCAGGGGCTATTCGGGAACACTAGGACGTAACTGCGACGTAAAAGTCATTTTTTTCCTGCACGCTGGCTTTGGAATTTGTGGAAGCTCTAGATAGGTCGTTCCTGACATTTTCTTTTACTTTTATAACAATTTTATAAATTGTAATTACTTCTTTTTTTGAGTTCTTTGAGGTATATAAAACGTAGAAGTCTCTTTTAAAATTAACAATTTTATTATTTACGTACTGCGTATTTTAATCCGCCGAGAGCCACTATTTTCCCACATCTTTAATCAGCTCACCCAGCCTGTGTGTAGCTTACCCTTGTAAATTATTTTTTAATGACTATTTTTTAAATGTGTATAGAAATAAAAAAAATGTCTAGAAATAGAATTTTCGGGCCCAGATCCAACAAAAAATTGTACTGGACAATACTATAAATGAATAAGTGATAAAAAGTGTAAAGAATTATTGAAAACAACTTTTATCTACCCGTTTGGGTAGTTTCTAATTCAGTAATGAATTTTCCTAAAAGCAGAAACTTTTTAAATGTTAAATAATTGTCCATTATAATTATTTATGCGTGATTATCAGGCAGAAAATAATATAGCAAACTTTTTTTTAAATTAATAATTTTAATAATATTATTATCATCTTCAATATCACTTTCTTTATTATCTTAGTATCTTTCTCCAGTGGTATCTTCAAAAGAAATTTTAATCTCAATGTAACAGGGACTCTGATATTAGCAACAATTTATTCGCGACAATCTTAAAGAATCTTAATTTAACCATACGCCCTGTACCTATGATTTAAGTACTATAGTATAGTACACGAACATATATAAGTAATTAAAAAGTAGATAGATAGAAATTGGTTTTAGTAATTTTGAAATAAACATATACTTAGGAAAACTTGGACTCATCTCAAATAACTAGTTTTACTATTTGTTTACGTGTATACGTAGATCCTTACTCCTCCTTACTTACGTTTTAGATCGATACTCAGAATGCCTTAGAACCTTGACCAAAAAATATTTAGTATAAATCTAAGAATTCGATTAAAATATATCTTGAAAACTTTTGATATAATTTGATATAATTTAAAAACGCTGTTATAGTCAATTATAAAATATGTTTGAGTGTAAAGTAGAGAAATTACAAAAGGGGATAAAGTGGATCAATAAAATGGTAGAGAAATAAGGCACATAAAATGTGATTCCAAAATAAAACTCAGTTGAAATTACTCTGAATTACTCTGCGAAAATTTTAGTCTTTAATAAAAATCCAATTAAATTTATAACAATAACAGGATATTTTGAAATTAGATTACTAGGACATTTTCGTCCGCAAAATAAAAAATAAGAAATTGTAGAAGCTCAAGCCTGGTCGTAATTTACTGGCGTTTAGTTGAGAAAATTGTACAAAGTAAATAATTATGAAAATTGCAAACCAAAAAACGAATATGTTTGTTTCAGTAGCTCGGGAAATCCTAAGCATTCAAAATCAATATTCAGCTGTGCACCAAAGGCATGGGCAAAGGACTATCGATAATTCACTGTTACTATCTTTATTTTTCGAAAAAAAATGATAGTTTTCAGTTTTTAAAAAAAACACACTCTGTACTTCTACTTGTGTATTTGCAAGTACACTTAAACTGAAAAAGGAATAAACTAGTAAGATCATAAATATTTTGAAGTTCTTGTTTGTTTTTCATTAGATTGCATCTCGTTTCTCAGTTTCAGCTCTAAGATGCTAACTCCTCGCTTCTTATTAAACCAGCTACAAAATTTAAGCTAGCAGAAATTAGATGAAATTTCGTCTTTAATCCATCACTGATCGCACCTGAGATGCGTCCCTTTGTCCACAAAGTGGAATTGGAGAAACTTCTTAGTTAATTAAGGTAATGGCAAAAGGGATGCGGGCACAAATTACTGCATTGCTTATGACAGGAAAAGGGGATTACTTTAATTATGTCTGTAAGTCTGCAAGTGAGTGCCTGCTCCTTCGCGGGCCTGGGTGGATTGAGGAGCGTGCTTCAGTATCTGGGACATTTCGTAGTACCCTAGGTGAGGTGAGGCACTCTGTCGGGGCTTGCAGTAGATACTAAATCGATGGCGCCCAGTTGTTTTTCCTCCAGGAGGGCATACTGCTTCTGATGGTTTTATAATTTCCATGAACGTTGAGTTCGTGCTGCAAAAATGGAGCTAAAGTTTTTGAACTGTTTTCAGATTATTAAGATTTTAGACTTTATGGATAATTTGAATAAATACTTCCTCCAATGATTAGTAACTTTGGAGGTAAAAGTATTTGTGCATTTTAGTAAACTCAAGGAAACTCCATATGCATATGTTTGCTCATTACTTTAAGGGAATATTTTTCTCATTACCTGGAAAAATGTGTTTGTAAAAGCATTTCTCGGAATTTGTAAATTCAGTAAACTTTTGTGGTTATAAAGAAGCAATTTTATGTCTTTTTCAATTTTTAAACAAAACTAATTCATAATAACAGTGACAATAACTAAGGATATAAAAACACTAGTGTGGACACCGTTTAGTTAGTTCCGTTTTGCAGGAGCCTTGGCTTTATGGCGTCAAAATATTTCTAGACACACTTAAAACAACGATCTAAAGTAAGAATATCAATGCAATAATATCTTTTTCAATTTATCGCAAAGAATTCCTAAAAAATCCTAATTTTCTTTTTTATTGTTCACGGTACCTCCGCGGGAGTAGTTTTCTTCACTATTATTGATTGCATATTTAAATCAATAATATAGTTTTTCAAATCACCTTGTTTTGTCTATGATTCATTAAATGATGGTTAGATTAATTTGTATTAGTTCAGATATTAAATAGATGAATTACAAATGGAATATGTTCTATTTACAAGTATCTTCAATTTTCACCTGTCCATAGGTAATGTTTAAAAGGGAAGAATAGACGCTGTAATATGTTAAAAGCAGCTACTGATCCATAATTCCTAACGATTTATGTTCCTTAAATGGACTAGATCTAGAGATTAGTATTCGCGTATTCGTATTATCCCTATGAAAAGTGAATAATTCTTCTAATAATTCAATATTTTTTCAGATACTGTACAAAGGGTATTGCTTCAAGTATCATTTCTCTATCTAACTCTTCATCATTCTTAAATAATAGAATACTAGATAAAATAGTCTATAGATTTAACCAGGATGAAGCCTTTAGGGCAATGTAACATTGTAATGATGTATGAAATTACATGAGGGCTGCTAGACTGAATGACGGTTTGGCGTCATGGTCACTTTATATATTATAACATATTTGGAATGTTACTGCTGGCTACGTCGCCGTAGTTTTTAAGTATAACACGAAGTAGAATTAAGTACGTGATGCTTTAATCCTCTCAAAGCGTTTATATTACTTTTTGTGTGTCACTGTTTGTACTCGGTGTTTTGTTTATCAACATCAGGGCTGCCAAAAAAGCTTTTAACATCAAAATTTACTATTAAATAGCAATATATCTATCCAGTTATCGCATTGAGATAATTTCAAGTTATTATGTAGCAAGGTCGCTCGGTTTATATCTTCGAAATAAAGCCGGAGATTTTAGCTAGCCTTTAAAATTTATTTACAGATTGCAATCGAACATTTTATTAGATTACGTTCAGCCCGGAAAGTGTCGTGAATAATGGAGATTGGATTTAGAGCTTACGCACTGTTTGTGCATTCGAGGCTGCCGCCAGAGAGGGTGATAAAAAATTTAAACTTTGCACGGCGACATAGAAGACAAGATACTCGCCCGGGCATCGTTACTTTCGCACTTCCAAAGGTTGCAATAAATCACTTGTCGCCGAGAAACGCTTGTTAACAAGCTCTAGCACTTATCAGCGGGGCAAGACTATGCCGGAGTGCCGGGAGCGTTAAATCACGGCTCCGTCGACAGCAGATAAGATGAGTTTCCCATCAATTGAATCTTCTGGGACATCGGATGATTCAGATTCCGTCAACGGAATCCGCTTAATATTGTATTGTTAGGCCGGTTGGATGTTGTCTTATTGCTTACCTAAATCTCTTGCGGATTTGCGGGAACACACTGGACTGGTACTGTCCCTCTAGCACTGGAGAATCGAATCTCGGGTCTAGCCAAGACTTGGCCGCTGCCCGCTCGAAAGCGACCGGTAACATCACACTACAACATGAATGCCGTCTCCCCGTTTGACTCAAGTAAGACTGAATGTGTGGCGCTAGGGCGATCTGAATGTCATCCCCCGAGTTGGTGGGACTGTCCCTGCCCCCGTCCGTCGTCAACTCCGCGCTCCGAGCCATCATCGCTTTGAAGTTGTTCACAGATGAACGGCGGCTCTGAAAGATAAAATTGTACAAATTTGCTCAGTAATTCGTTATGAATAGACGAGATAAAAAATGCATCACTCTAGAGATTCTGGTTGTCCTCCTCGGGACTAAGGTACTCAACTTCTTAAGATCGAGACAATTACTTTAGGGATTTTGGAAAATTTTCTCAGACTCCGAGAAAATTACCCAAGGGGATCAAGATTTGCGACGACGATTGAACACCAGGGTTGCCGTTTTTTAAACATTCTGGAGGAGCTCTGTATACTACAAGGTATATCTATCTGATAGCACGTCGTTTTGTGAATATTCCAAATAAGTTAAATGCCACAAAAAACCCTCAATCGGCTACCTACGCTAGTTTACCTTTATATTTATACCTTCAATATTGCTGAAATGACTTTGGGGATTTAAGCGCCAATCCAGTTGCCTCTATCATGTTAATAAGTTATAGTATAATTTCTGCTAAAGCGAAAGCAGAGATTATAATCTTAAAATTAAATGTGATCCGAAACAATTGTATAAGTATAGTGTATAATTCTAAAGGATGTTCAAAACACCACTCTTTTTTCAGTTTAAATTTGTTTTCTGATTTTTTGTTTAATGAAATCGAGAATTCCTAAGAGATAAAGATTATATTTTGAAATATCACCTAGAAGAATATTTTCTATTAACAAGCACAATTTACCTGTTCCAAAACATAGGTGTGTTTTAATAAGTATAAATTTCTTTTCTTTTTAATGTTAATAAATTATATTAAAATAGCCCGAAAAAAAACCGAATGCGCATAAAATCAATTGAGGAGAAAAAAGTTCAATTACTTGTAAAACGTAAGTTTGAAAAATAAAAAAAATAAGAGGAGATGATTCTAACTTTATAACTAAAAGAAATATATTACTGTTTTTTTAAAACTTTTCAGCTAATAATTTGTCTGTTTTATTTGAGAAACCATTTGAACACTAAATGCAATAATTCTATCACTGGGTACCCATTTTAATGATGTGCAAAAAAGTTTTGGATCGTTTGGATTCAATCGACAGATCACTTATTAAAAAATTTAAATTTAAATTTTTAGTAAAAATTTTTTTTTTTGTTTTATTTTATGAATTGAATTCCAAAATATGGCTTTGAGAAAAACGCGTGCAAATTTTTGTTTCTAATTAAATTTACTTGGAGAATTTAGTAACAATTCTTTAAATAAAAAATAATTCTTTATGTCATAGAAAAAAATAAAAAATAAATGAATGTTTTGTATAACTTTTTTAATTCTAATTAATTTTACTATTATTTACCAGACATGCCCACCAGTTTTAAGTTTTTATTAGTTATAGCATAGTAAGTTTATTAGTTATAGCATAGTAAGAACTTTTAAAAATATTCGATTAACATTTTTCTTAAACGCAATGCGAAATAAATGTATGAATACATATTTGCAAAATTTTCTGATAAGACGTAAAAAATTACAATCAATTGTTTAGTCTTCAGAAATATAATAAAAGAAAAGAAGTGATATATATCAAGTAATAAAAATACATTTTGTTCAACAAAAAATCGCGTAAAGTTTTTTTTTTAAACATTTATATAACAACTATGGAGCTACAGTATTTTAAAAAAGTGCTTTATCAAAGTATAATGTTAACTATGCAGAAGTATATACAAAATAAAAATTTGATGTACCCGAAAGATATGAGGTTGAAGATTATTTTTTATTTGCCATTTTAAGACTTTAAGATTTTATTGAAAATTAAAAATTCTACGGCTAAATACGTTAGCTACTATAATATTTTTTTAACAAAAAGGATTTATCATTTAGTTTTCAATTCTGATAAGAGGACGACACTGTTTAGCTTCTTAAAATTCATTCGACATACAAATCAAGATGCCATCCAATTATTGTATTGTCTTGTTTTGGATTTAAGATCTTCGCTAGAAGTAACCCATGTGCTCCATGGAGGATGATTTTTGTAGTGCTACTGATTTGTATCGAGAGACTTGGTATTTTAGCCATGCATGGAAGTTAAAGTTAACAAAAATCATACTTCTATAGTTTTTAATGTAATAATGTGAAGTATTAAAATCCTACGTATAATTTAATCAGGAAAAAAAAAACGGTAACGCTAATGAACGACTCTATATCAGTGAAGAAGAGCGAGTTAATCTTAATCTTAAAGTGCTTTCCACTTCATGTAGAAGACGTTCACGAGCCGTGTGGTTCCCATCGAAATTCGGCTGTTGTTTTTTATTTGAACATCTCATGACTTTTTCTATTTACCAACACTTCCCGCGCAAATATAGCTCACATACGGTGGTTGGTTGCGACGCAGAATTAAACTTCTTATTTAATTAACCCAATTAACCTGTAGACAGCCGGATTAGGCCGGAAATCCGTAAGGTGCCTTTTCACGTAAATAAGTTTCTTCGTGCTATAAGTGAGATGAGCATAGGATGCACGAAAATATTTCCAAGAAAATTTTATGTTTTTCGAAGCAATCAATCAAGCGAAGAACCTCCCGAGGAGGAGGAGCAGAACGTGCCCGCAAGAAACTTTGGCTGTTTCTTGAAAAGCTCTTTGGTGTCAAGTCAGGTGAAAAGTGAACGCCGGAAATTGAGGGATTCCAGGTATAATGAAGAGGGTCAGGTTCATCCCAATTTCTCCCCATTAAGATCTCTGCGAAATGATTTGTATGACCTTGTTAAGCGAATATTTTGATTTTACAGGCCGGGTTAGGGTAACTACATTTTTTTTCGTTAATAATCGCATCGTTTTCTTTTGCCTCGTTTCTAAAGAAAAAAATTTAAAGTACACAATTTTAATGGTAAATAAAATAAATTCTGGCAGGGTTACTGGATTAAAATATCTTATATTGAAACAACAAATTGATTATTCAACCAATCGATTTCAGGTTAATAATAACAAGTACAAACACTGCATTTCACAAATGCGATTTGAACTGATTCATTTATAAACTTCGAGTGAGACTATAAATAAACGATTTCATATGAAATCCGTGGCAATTTTAATTCTTCTTTAGTTTTTTTCTTTAAATTCATAAAAAACAACATGCACGATACCTTAAAAAATATTCATCACCGATTGATAATCTTTCAACTTCAGTTGAATCAAAGAATCGCAAGCGTTAATTCCTATAAAACTACAAAAATAAATTGATAAGCGAGAAGAACTTAATTAAGACAGTGTTCTATTCATCGTCACAGATTCACGTGTTTTTGTTGAAGACTGATATTGCTAAAAATAGGTTACAGATAAGCAATCAATTTCGGCACTTCAATTTAATTTACGATGATATGTTTATTTAAAGCCTACATAAAAACTGACTAAATAATAATTTAGAAAAAAAACTCTAAGATTAATAAAACAGATTAAATTATGAGAAATGAAATTTTAATTAACCTATTTAATTAAATTAATTTAATACTAATTGGCTCTCTACGTTGCATAAAAACACCTCCCGGGAGTATCCTATCATCAGTTTCACCATATTACGAGTAACACAAAAAGATCAAAGAAATAGTATGGAGTGTAAACCAGCTTTAGCAATTTTTATTTATTTCCCCATTCCCATATGTCGCATCAAGATGATACCTCCTCAGTTTACTTCTCCGTCGCTAATCTGTACAAGGGAAATACGTGCATAAGTTTTCAGGGCATCCCGAAATGGATAAAACATAAAAAGATTCTAACCAATAGAGGGTTATTCTGTATTAAGCCTTAATATCTCCATAAAGATAATTTACTGCATTTCCGTCATATCTCTCTTAGGAGTATTCCCCAGAAACTTTATGTTCGTCCAAACAAGTTCACATATTCATCTCCACGTATATCTCCTGGAATATTTACCGTTCCTTATAAGTCCATATTTCTCGAATTTGTTCTTGAATTTGAAATTTTCTTCTTATACTTACGTTCTCCGCCTACGGCTGGTGAGACTTTGTATCTTTCAAGATTTCTTTTCTTTATTTTTCAATTAAATATTTTTAAACGTGAAATTTGTAAGTTGAGCTAAATAAGCTATGGTTTTTATTACATTGTTTTATTAATAATAAAACATTTTCCAAATATCTTTCATATTTTATCTTACGCGTTTCATGGAGTATTTCATTTTTTAAATTCCCACCAATTTGATAAAATTATATGCAAGGATTTGATTTGTTGAAGTTCACATGCTAAAAGATTAAAGAGGAGGATTTTAAATGTATTTTTAGATCTCGTATTGATCGATTGTAATCTGAACTATTGTTAGAGCTAATAAAGCCTTTTAATCTTCTCTTTTCATGATTTTTTTATTTGAATTAGATACAGGTTCACCTGTTGTTGAGATAATGCGCAAGAAATTGTACCATTTTAATGAACAATCATACGAAAAAGGACTGCATTCGAATTGTACTTGCACATCGAAGATTCTGTACAATTAGGTTTTAGTTGAAAACTAAGGAAAATAGAATAAAATTACTTTATATCGATAAATTCAAATAGTGAAAACAAAGCTCAATCCTGTCCAAATCGAGACAACAATTTTCTTAAGTGCTATTGCTAAAATGTAAATCATTAATTCTGACAAAATCGATTGGCGTAGAAGTGCATAAAAGTCTGAAATATTTGAACCAATTTTAAAAGAAACGAAATTGAAGGTAGGTTTCCTCCAAACTGTTAGCCGCACAACTTGTTTAATTAATGTGAACGAACTTAGCATTTCCCTTGGCTTGCATGACTTTCTTCTAAGTAATGGTAATGGTCTACTGTTACGAAATTTCTCGGCAAAAGAGCTAAACTAGGCAAAGCCACCCGAGCACACAAACGTAAATATTTACACTTAGCTGCAGAAACAGTACCAGCTCCGGGTGGAGTTCTATATGAACTTTGTTAAGGTAATTGCATTCCAAAGAAACTTTAATGAAGACGAGAATGAAGTTTACAGCAGCCATTCTGCACACAGTCGGTAGTTCGGGTGGTATCCATTCTTCAAAGTCACAGCTATGAAAATTGCATCAATGATCGTCTACCGTGAATTATTACAAGTACAAGTTCCCCGAGTACTGTTCGAATCTTCCAAAAACTACCGTCGTTGAATACGATCAAAAGTTAAGCAACAAATTAAACTTCTATTAATGAAATAACGCTGCTCAAACTGGAGCTAAATGAGAAACTTATTTCCCGAGCGCGTCTATTTTGCGCCAATGAATCAACCTGAACGAAATTAATTTGAACTTTGATTTCGCGCCAATTCCATTCAACCTGTGCGAATTAATTCATCAACGGGTAAGGTACACTGGTTGGGACTCGGAACTCGTGCGATGCATCCGAACGGCACGTGAGACGTGTGCAGACCATAAATAAAATCACGGCTAGCGTCAATTCCAAGTCATTTGTTACCTTAATGATCTTCCCCCCGGCGGTCGGTCTGACGCACCGTCGACCATCACTCAGGCTTTCTAGTGAATTCGGACCCCTGTGCTTGGGTGCAGGCACTAGTAATTACTTCCACGTCGTGTGCAGCGAATCAATTAGAGTAATCCAATCCTGGTTTATCTCAATATTAATCACTGAAATTAGATATGTGCCTCATCGGCAGTAGTCAGAGCCATTGTCGTCGTCCAATCGATGCCATCAAAATTTTGCGCGTAAAAAGTTTTTAATGAGACTATAAATGCAATCGCCTGAAATTTCGCGAGTTCAGTTTACGTTTATGTTTAAGGTGTTTAGCCTAACAAATCTGGAAAACGACTTTCAGTCTCTGTTTTATTATAGTTCTAGTTTTTATAGCTTTTTACTTTATAAATTCGATAAGTACGAAAAAATCATCAACCGGGCGATATAAGTACCTGCTACAAAAAGATACTCCTCAGTAATATTAGTACTTTATTGTTCGTACTATTACAACTAAATGTTTTTCTCTAGAATTTACGTAAAAATAAATTTGCTTTTAGGGGTTTTATACGCATAATTTTTTACATATTTTAGAAAATTAGTTTGGAAAATATGTCTACAAAAAAATTTATTGAGATTCATATATGTAACAAAATTACGGCACCTTAAAAACGCAGTTTTCTTATTAAAATTATATAAAGTGTAATTTACACCTTAACCCCTTTTTACGCGATAAATGCGTTCCTAAAAAAACGCGTAAATGGAATTCACGTAAACGGAACTACTGACACATGCATTTCTATTCTTAAAATTTTTTAAAATTACGGATTGCTTCATAACTTTGACTTCCTGTTGCGTTAGAGTGAATAAAAATCGCAAAAAAAATTATTATTTATATCCCAATTCGCGCAACTTCGAATTTACGTAAAAAAAGATTTGGGTGCATTTTTTGTACAAATGTTAGCTTTTAAAAAAGAACGAAACATTATTTAAAAAAATGATTTTTTGCATTTTGGTGACATGCTTTAACAGAAACGAGAATATTTTTAAAAGTTTTTCGCAAAATTAATTTCTAAAAAACTCAAAAAATGCTTCCAGAGAACCTCTAAAGAATAATTTCACTGTAACACCTACACAATCTTTTGTTTGCTTTTTTTCTACAAAAGTGGATCTAAGAATTTATAAGTTTATTAAGAAGTCTAATTAGCGACAATGAATTGTTCCGTACCTCACGAGTCTGTCCGTCTGTCAAAGACGATTTTTTTCAGAAACCATGTGACTTGAAATTTGACATAGTAATAGATCATATTAACCCACATATTTTGCACTAATTAACACTTTAAAATATTCATATAAGAATTAAGCAGGGGGCAAATTAAGTATTCGAACATATTTTTTTTGAATTTTATATATCATGTGGGGTAGCATTCAAAAGGGCTTGTTATGAGGAATACAAAAATATGTTTTTCATAATTTTAAATACCATATTTAAAAAATAAAAAAATAGGGCATTCCCCTTATTTCCAAAACTAGGTCTCTAATTTTTTTAAAAATCAGGGAACATAACGTCTTACTTAAAGTTTACAGGAAAACTGTAACGAATATACTAGGTCTTATAGATTTCTAGAAATTAATTTCACAAACTTATCATTTAATTTGCAATCGACTGCGATACAAAACATTATGCAAAACTATTTCCGTAAACGTATCATAAAATTGTATTTTCACAAATCATATTATCGTTAAAAAGTTGTTTTGCAGCGTAATACGGAAAAAATATGGTACGGAACCCTCTCCGCCCGAGTCGAACTCGCAAATGGCCGGTTTTTATTTGTAAATACGGCTTAGAAGGTATTAACAGAAAACAGCCTCTGCCTCTTCTTTTATTATAAGTTTAATCAGTAATAGTTCATCGTATAATTTATAATTTGTTTTTAATTATCTAATTTAATTCTCCAAAAATCTTACTTGTAACAAAAAAAAAAACCCTTTTTGGAAGCGTCGATTTCATGCAATTCCTTCAATTCATTCTTGAATTTCATATTAGCGTTTTTTTGTATAATTAATATGGAATATAATGATCCTTCAATCTGATGGTTTCTATGTTATCTAGAAGGGAATAGCCAGAAAAGACTTTTAATGGATCAGATAAAAATTGAAGAAGGTTTTCTTAAAAAGATATAAGAATACGCCATAATAATGCATTGAGTAAGGTTGAATTTTAGTGCAGAACGTTTGTGTGATAAAAAAGAATCCCTTAAAGTACTTATGTATATAAAACCTAGCCTTTATTGTAGTAGGCTTTTAAAATTTTTATTAAAACGTTTCTTTCTCGATTATTAAAAAACCATAAAATTTTTTAAAAACAAGGAAAACCTTATGGCAACAGTATTGTAAAAATAAATATCCTTACGGCATTTCTTTAAAATCTAGTCAGTAATTTTCTAAAATATATTGTTTTTTTTTATTTTTTTGATTAACAAAGACTTTAATTTCTGTACTTTTTGGAGTATTCAAATGAAATTTAACGTGACATCACCTTTAAGCATTTGTTCAAAAATTTCTCTACCACTATCTCGTGCTTTTTAATTGGAAATTCACGCTGGAGTTCTTATCGCAATTTCTTGAGCCTGTTGAATTTTAATTAATGCTAGTCTTCGTAATTTATGAAGCTACGACTTCTACTATGCTTTCAATGTTTTTACTATGTTGTAGTCTTCTAAAAGGTTAAAGAGATCGGTTAACTGGAAATATTATCTAAAAGGACTTATTCTTTTCATTAAATCCAAGAAGCGTCGGAGCTTTCTAGAAAATGAAAAAATACATCAGCTTAAATTAAAATTCCCTATTCCAACCAGACATGAAGTGGACGTCTACATGTGAGGAACCGTCGGGAGCTGCCCTCACTTATTCCGAAATTGTACATGATGGGACAGGACACCCTGTACTCTGTCGAATCGACTAAAGGGAAGCAACAAGGTCTGCTGGTGTGGGAGCACCGCTGCACCCCTCGTGCAGTCCCCGGAAACAGGCTACGAGCAGCGTGCTCGATGCGCGTGAATTTTTCATGGTGAGTTAATTGAAGGAAGACGAGACCTTGACATAGTTACGCGTGTCAGTCGACAGGCCAGGTTGACTCAAGGAAGCGTGGGGGCGAGTAATACCCCAATTACTTCCCGGTGAAGGCTTTCCTTAAGCGGAAAAAATGGATTTGACCCCTATCAGAAAGAATCCCTGAAAATTAACGTGGGCTCAACGGAATGATGATGACACGTGGTCACCCTCAAAAATTGGGTGATTAATGAAAGCGGATATGAGGATAAACCGTAATTGTGTTTGTTTTTAAATATAACCAACCCTCGGCTGGTGTTCGATTTGAGAAACTTAACCACACAAAAAAGGAAATTAAATTGCTGACATTGGACTCTCATCGACTGCACTTGGCGCTCGTGCCGGAAAATCGATCCGGGCGGAGCACTGGGTGTCCGGCTGCAGTCGTTAAACAACTCGACTGTCACTTGCCGGCGATGGGGCTGAAGTGCCTCTTCTGCCTGGTCCTGGGGCGGGCAGAGGTCCGGAACGGTCGAATGGAGGTAGTGGCTGAACCCTATGCGGATTTACTACATATCGCCCCTGAATGCGGCTCTGCATTTGCACGATTTGAATGTGTGATCTGTCTATGGTCAGCACTTTTAGAATTCCGTCCCCCAGTCCTCGTCGATGGAGTGTCCGATTGGAAAAGGAGGATTTCAACGTTTCCTGTGGGGATTTCACATGTCCATTTATGATTTCACGGGGTTTACGATGCATGGAACGAACATTCCGTCCTAAAACGGCCGAGGTCTTATCGGTCGGTTTTGTTAAAACTCAAGCCACATTTACGAGGCTCTCTAAAAAAGACAACAGTGGAACTGAAAGCCGGAAAACTGACAAAATATTAAATCCACTTTTGTTTCACAGTTATAGTAGATATCGCATAGCACTAGCAATAAACTCTTGAATTTACGGGATCATAAACTTTAAAGTCAGTTGAAGAACAAGGAAAGGGCAGAAACTGTCGAAGAAGCCTTATGAAGTAGACGTTTTTTTTTTCGAAACTAAAAAGACGTAGACTTCTACTTTTCTTAAAAAAAATGAAGTTTAATCCAAACACCGATGGGTTCTTAAAGTTCTAAAATCCTTCATTGATCTAAGGAAGTAACGATGTGACAGGTTCGAAGTTTTTTTTAAATTTATAATTTAATCGGTATTTTAAACAGCTCTAAAAAGATTTTCGTTTTAATAAACTATAAAAAATGCATGCTTTTTCAAAATCACTATAGATACATTAACATATTTAATATAATTTAATTTACATACAAATCTATAGAAGACCTTGCTTTAGATCAACTTGAAGTATTTTTTTCCATTTTGTAAAAAAATTACGTACAATTTTTTTAGTCTTTCCGTATTTTTTTACGAAATTTGTTGTGCCTTTTTAATTGTTGCAATTTTATTGATGAAGATGACTGTCCTGAGATAATTGACACATTCTTATCACTTCCGCACTACTCAAAAACTTGGTGTTAGTTCTTAGATCTTAATTTTTTGTGAATTTCATGAATTATAGTATAAAATTTTAATTATACATATACTTTTTTTTTTCCGTAGATTTACAATCTGGAAATGAAATTTTTTCGTTATGCAACATTTTCGAGTAAAATAGCTTCAATAATTGATAGATGAAAAAAACGATAAAAATGAGTTCAAAGTATGTGCTGTAGATCCTACGTGTTTTTTTATTAAATAATTAAAGAAATGATTTTTCTTTGCAATCAAAATGCGTATCCTTCTTAATACTCTTCTATACCCGAGAAAACAAAGTAAAGCCTGCTTTACTTCATTTTGAATTTTTTTCTCAAATTTGTGATAGAAATATTTTAAAATATTTATTTATTTATTTATTTTGTATTATTCAGTTGTTACGTTTTTGATCAAGCTCTTAATGTTTTAATCAAAATGAAAGAGGTTATACATCTTTTCGCAATATAAAGGTAAAATAAAGACTATCAAAAACCTTATTACTCTTAAACAAAAAAAAAAAAAACCAAAGAAGATTAATTTGGTTTATTTATGTAGAAAGAAGATCTCAAGATCAAAAACTGCCTTTGCGCACATAAATGAAAGTGTTTACCTTGGGCGATTAAGGCCTATACGTACGATAGTAAGACTAGGGAAATCTTTTTTCTCTAACCATATAAGAACAAATAGCGCTCGACACTCAAAATTTTATGTACAAGATATCTCCATTTCCTCCAGAGATAATTGACTGGGACAGCTAGAAAGACCAACAGATAAATTAGGAGGCTGTTTCATTACTGGACTTCCATTTGTTGCCTTTTACTACGTGTGGAAATCCGAAAAAAAATCGGTACCCTAATTTGTGGCGTTATAGCCTTTTTTTGTATTCCAGCCTTACCAATGCCTGCATTCACGTCCTCCGACTCTTCAACGTAGAACTCATGAAAACTGTAGCTGAAGAGCAAAGGCGAACTAATTTATCAACTCGAATATTTAAAACTTTGTAATATTTTCTCGCTTATTTTCTGCAAAAGTTGGTCGTTTGGTTTCTTTTACTGGGGAGTGGTTGTACTAACATTCTGTTGACAGGACAGGTATACTGTTGCACGTTCGGCGTAACCTAAGGGCGCAGGGTGTGTCCTGGAACAGTTGCTAGCCGACATTATGGGCTCTAATGGGAAAGTTCCCATAGCGAGGTTTGTGAATAAATGAATCGGCAAGGAATTTAAATCGGTTTATGAGGTGGAACATTCTGAGGATTTGTATATTAGAGGTTTTAAACAAACCTTTAAATAATCGATCTAGAAGAGGATTTCTTACAGTGATCCTGCTTTAAATGTATTTTGCAAATTTTAAGGAAATAGAGTGTACTATGTATGTCACCATCGTCTACTATGATATTATAATCCTTTATGACAACTCCATAAAAAATTATTGTTGGCTTATTAAGGAAATATTCAAAATGAATAATCTCTTAATTTAAATTCCTTCCTAGGCAGGTGACTAAGGACAAAAGGTACTAACAAATTGGCACTTGTAATAATTGTAAATGAACATCCTTCTGAGAGGTTCTACCAAAGGCGAACCCTCATTACCGCCAAATTCACTCTTTCCAATCCCAGTTTATGCCCAAGGGATCCTGTAAGACGTCACCACTCGGTGGAATTATAGGAATAAATCCTCTGTTCTATCTACCTCATAATTTGCCTGTAAATAAGGAATTCAACTCTCCTGATGTCCCCCACCGATCGAGATCTAGAAGGTTGATTCCTGTTCTGTCATCTCAATGACAAAAGACAACTTCTAAATGTGAGATAGGGGAGACCTGCTTCTTGTCATATCCAGGTCAAGGCTGTTTGCGGAGCTCTACCAGTTTAACCGGGTTGAGCACCACCGGATGATTTGAAGTGTTCCGAAGACAGATGTTGCGTGTCGGTCGTAAGCGATTCGACTCTGAGGACATTAAATAACCACTCTGTGCTTTGTTGACTGCAGTACCTCCTTCCGGCATCTGAGGCTGACCAGTTGAAAATTTTAGTAATTCAAATTTGGTTGATGTCTACAAGAGGTTCGGGACCAACAATTTTGGCAGTACGTCCCGAACAGTATGTCGGAGTTCGGGACCGGGTTCTTGTAAACACGCAATCAAATTAGAGACGGCATGGAGAGGGAATGTGCGGGCGGTTGGGTAGACCTTCTGACTGAAGGACTTACAAATGAAAACAATTTACTGGAATGTTTCTAGAAATGAATTAGACAAATAAAAGTACCCTCTAAAAAAGATTTGCTGTCGAAGGGCCGACAGAAGTCGGAATTTAATTTCCACACGCAAAGGACAGAGGAGGGGCCAATCCATATTGGGTTTTATCATTACATCGACCTAGACGTTAGAGAGGAAGAAGGTTGGTTTGTTTGAAATAGGAGCTCCGTTGAACTATATGTTGTCTTTATAATGAGGTAAACGAAATGGTTTTGTTTCATTCTGGTTAATGGCATTTTTCTGGAGTATTTACTTAAAATTATGCTTTAAATCTTTGAGCAAGCTTTTGTATTAGTTACTGATCCAATTATTATTTAATTCAAATATTGAATATTTGATTTGATTAGGATTACACTATATGGCACTATAGCACAAGTACATACATTTACATGGTTTGAATCATTCATAGTAATATTGATTTTAAATGAATTGATGGCCGTTTTCAAGGCTAAAATTTTAACTTGGGTAATTGGAGTTTTCTTATAATTAAGAAATCGACCAAAACGTATACTTTTAGAACCATCTTCTTACGCTGTGTAAAACGACATCCATTTTATTAAATTTTCATGTATTGAATATCATTGATATAATCACGGAAAATATTTTAATATGTTATTTGCGATAATTGGTATATCGCCTTTAAAATCATGGAGGTATATAAAGGAAGGAATGTAATTGCATCAAATTACGACGCAATTCTCTTTACATAGTCGCATAGAAAATAAGAAATTCTAAAAAAATTGGAGGACGTGCTATAGATAGAATTCTAGTGCCATGCAGTTTCACCCGAAATGGCAGAAGTTCACCATATTCTGGTGTTCGGATGAATCGAGTAAGAATTATATTCTCAAAGTTCGTTTTGTCTGTAATTAACGTTAATAAGTTGAAATTAATTAAAAGGAATTCTGCCGCTTGAAGCGAGCTGCCATTCATTATTACTTCGCACAACACCGGTCGGGTGTGAACCCACAGCACTCAGAGACCCAATTAAAATTCTAGCCACACGGCCTCCCGGACAGATAGTGGAGCGTGTGAAGATGGCGGCACCAACCCGTAGTAGTGGGACCTCAATTGTGTCAACCAAGTCCTCAGAGTTCTTGTTGGGGACTTTGAATAAATAGTAGTGCAAAATTGGCTTTTGAGTTACTCTTCTAGCACTATATCAATTTTCCGCTGCGAACTCGGACAATTGCACTAGAGAGATGCATTTATGCATGAGGTTCGCTTGAATCAATGCAGGCATAGCTCCTAAGGTTTACTAAGTTTGGATTGTTAAAGAATTGTTGATAAATGTGTGGGTTTTGATAGTTTTTTATAAGAAAACCGATCCAAAATTCCAACATGCATACTCTTGGACTCATTTTCACTATGTTTTTAAAGAATATCTTCTGAAACTTCCGCGCAGAAGTACTAAAATATAACGAAGTTGTAGTTCAAAAAAGATGAAAATGGACATTCCCATGTATTCCTAAGAATTCCGTGAAATTCCAAACGCGATTTTATCGAAATCATGTTTTGAAATTCAATACCAGGCATATTTTTAAGGCTTTTGACTTTAAACGAATGGAACGGCGCACATAGTTGGTATTATTACCTAGTACCTATCACAGGATTTTCTAAATTAATGGTTCAGTTTGCTACAACTAAAACTTAAAGAAATATTAATATGAACATTGAAATTCTAATAGTTTGCTATCAATTTTCAATGTGTTCACATTTTTAAAATCGGGTATAAATTTTTTAATCTTTTTTGAGATAAGAGAGGTGTGAAATTTTTCTGGTGTTTGCAGAAAACCTTGTCGATTTCGTACATTAAATTTTATTAAGTATGCCTGCTAGGGGATTTTTCGACATCCCAAATTTCAAGAAGTTATATGACCGTAAAAACAGTAGAGCTTATGATGATACAATAAAAGACACATAGAAATGCCTTTTACATTTTTTTTTAAAGAGTTCAAAAAGAAACAAGAAATACTGTTCACACTAGAATATCCTTTAATATCCTACATAAGTTTTAGTGTTTTTGATATTCGAATTATGTTCAATCTTACAGAAATACTCAAGAATTTGTTTTTTTTTCTTTTTTTAAATATTGTTTTATTATGTTTCAAAATATTTGAAAAAAGTTGCAATATCTTACACAATTTTGTTCAAGTATTTTGTTTAGTAAAAGTAAAATCTCAAAATAATCGGGCAGACAGTTTTAAAAACCTATAGAGGAACGCCCATTGTACGAAAATGTAGTTTATAATAAATTTTGAAAACACTTTAAGCCAAATTTTGAAACAAACGCGTCACGTATGGTTTCCGAAACTTTATTTTGTTTTAATTTTAAATTATGATCTTTGCAGCTTCGGTCGTATATTTTTTGAAAAAATTTAATTCAATATTTCTGAGTGTTTTTCTGTTTGAGCTAATAAAATTCAAGCTAGCTATGGGTTCTTGCTAACCTCGGGCCACATAGGAAAAGTTTTTATGTCCTTGCAACTGAAAGAACCTTGGGTAATCATTCGTGGGTAGCAGTACGCAGAAACAGTAGCGTGGGCCTTGCTACATAACTACCGCATACTCGCACGTTTTCCCTTCAAGCAGACAGAACATCTTGGTAGCCATTAAGCAGGAAAAAAACGTCCATGCCTTCACTCCCATTAACCCAGAAACGAGAAAACTCATCATCCTGAAATTGTTCCCTCGCTGCACTAGGGGCTCTCTACGAGAAATCAAATTATAAAACTACGTTTCGATGCCAGGACAAATAGCACTGAGGACGCTTTCTGGCACGTAAGATTCCCATTCGGTGGTAATGGTGGAGCTAAGTGGGTGGAGATTGGCCCAGGACGTCGAAGAAATCGACTGATGACGTATTCAACGCTCGTTTTTCTAAGCTGTGAATGGGTGTTTTACCACCCACGTTGGGATCAAACCATTTTCCTCATAGTCGCCCTGATCCATATGCGAATATTTTCCCGCAAAAGTTACACAGAGTTGCGTTTTCATCCTTCTCTGTAGTGGCTCAGAAAAATGAATCCTTTGCTAGAAGAAAATTACTCAGAAAAATCACCACGTTCTGCATGGAACTGGAGAGCTGAAGAATAAAGTTTTCATAGACTAGACAAGACTAAAGCAAATCAAATGTTAATCAAGTATCAAATATTGAATCATCATCATGTGCACGACATTGCACTTTTACACCGAGTAGGTGCCATGCTGACGATTCTAAAAACATGATTTTCTTTCTTTGAGTTTCCCAGTCAATACATTGTGAAAAATATTGTATAAGAGAATTGTTCACAAGGCTACAACATTTTTGCACCTTTTATTATAATTTTCGAGAACACATTAACAAAATTTTTCTATCATATATAAGTTTTCAATATCTATGGCTTTATAAAAGTGCAAGGACGTTTTTCAACGTTTATTGGGTTGGATCAAGTCTGTTAGACCTGAGTTATTTTAAATTAAAATATAAATGAAAAAACAATTTTTTAAATAATTGGAAATATTTTAAAATCTCGGCAGAGTTTTATAGCTTATATTTTTATACGGAAAATTTATAACTTATATTTTTATATGGAAAAAAAATTTCAATTAAAAATTCAAACAAATTTAAAGTTTTTATTTTGTGTGTTTTTTTTAAGTTATTACTTGGCTGTCTTAGATATGAACGAGGTAAAATACAAAGCACTTTCATTTTAAAATTAAAGCCTTATTCTATGTAAAGTATTCCAGCAGTGTGGAAAAGATAAAATGAATGGGCTACAATAAAAACTACGAATGCTCTAATATGTAAATATGTAGCCTATTACGATTTTTAGCGAATCTCGATTTTCACCTTTTCCTGCGGCACTCTAGTTAAATTAACGAGGCTATTTCTATAGTTCGACAGACAAAAAATACACCTAAACATAAAAAAGTGTACGCAAATTAAGACATGGAAAATTATTCTTTTACACGACTTTTGTTCACTTTAACGTCACCAACTTCAAACAAGTCTAAGCTAGGAAAAAAAATTCTTCAGTTTTAGGGAAATTCCGGAATTTTATGAAAACATTATGATGCTTAATTTTATAGTTCAAAGGAAGTTAAAGTAAAATAGTAAAAGTGCTCTTATAAATTTATTAATTTGGTTAAGAAGACACAACTGATAATTTATAATTTGCAAATTTTCGTTTTTAACCGATAATTTTTAGAATTTTACCAATAACAGAAAATAATAAAAGTAAATCTGTTTCCTTCGACATCAGAATTCAATTTTAAAATCTTCTTGAAATTGTGGAAGACACAATGGCTGTGACTAAACATTTTCGTATCCATAAATCTACTATTAGCGAATAAAATGTGATTCCCACATTTGTTAAATTCTTTCAAGAATATTTTGCGAATAAATGAAATAAATGTGTACTCATTATAATTAATTAATTATATTATAAACGTACATACAAAAATCATAGAATTCTAACAGAACTTTTAGTATGACTTTTTAATACTTTCCTTATTCTTTAGGTGTGGAACCAATTTCGACTTTGCCTTTTTTACGCACATTTTTTTGCGAACTTTTCTGTTTTTTTGGAAACGTATCTCTATCGCGCAAAAAGAGATTTCGGTGTTTATAAATTTAAATTATTTTATTACGCGTTTAAAATTTTATTCAGTGTTAACGCGTAGCTTTGTCATCTTTACGGGTATTACTAAAGGTGTTTTTCGCCGTCATTCATACTTTAAAGAATAATTTTCGGTAACAAAAGAAAAATAGAATTTCTCAGGTGTCTGCAGGTAAACGATGCCTTGGAAATCCCCCACGCGTATGTCTTACAAGTGCGTCTCTTCTAGATCTAGATCTAGATATGGATTCATTCATCTCACTGCGCCCTTCCACGCAATCGGCGGGGGCCCCGAGGAAAACACAGTTGGCAATTTTCCGCAATTTTACAGCTTTTGTGTGAGGTAATTGTCTGCTGGCGCATAACGGCACTTTGTGAAAATCTGTAATGACCGAATTTTGCGTTTTTGCTGCGATTCGTCGCCACCGGTCGCAAAGCGGACTTCACGTCAATCTGCACGACCCGCCGCCCGCCGCTATATGAGCGGTCATTGTTTGCCCTGAATTGCGCCAATTACTTCCCCGTCCCCAGTTTGCCTGACAATGGGGCGCGAATGTATCGTTGCAAGGAGGCCAATCCGTTTCGAAGGTCCTTAAAGCTTCAAGGAAATGGCGAGTGTCGATTTTCTCCCCCGGTTAGGCTCGAAAGCTCCAACGGTGCAGGTCCGCAGTGCAAGTGACGGAGAGGGAGGAGCAGGTGATGGGGGAACAGCATAGAACATGAGGAGAAAGCTCTCCACGTCGTCGATAGGCGAAAAAAATAAAAACTCTTGAGAGCGCGGCTCCGCATTTGCATATGGGGCGAGGTTCTTCAGGTGAGCAATGCTCCAGGGAGGTCGACGACGGTCTCGATCCAAAGGCAAACACCTCACCTGATTTCACCCCACCCTCCCCGTACGCGGTGACAATCGGCGACCCGCTCGCACCCGCCTGACTTGGGCACCTGCCGAAAGACTCCATCAAGTTGATTATGCAGCGCTAATGCCACCTTTGTGGGCAGACGCATCGAGTGATTTATCACACTTACGGCATTCTGACGAAAAGTCACATTTCCAGGTAATTTAATCAGCGACGCATGACCCCGGAGTGATTCTAGCGAGATGGATTTTATAGAATTTCATTGAATTTACATAAGAAAGGGTATACACGCAGGTAGATGTGGATTTACATGCATTGTCTTCATTCCAAAATTCAACATGGCGAAATTTTCAGATTTCGTTTTAGGGTAAGGTTGGGATTCCAATTTCTAAATTAAAATTATCCCAATTTCAGAGCTGAAAAGGACACCATTAGGAAATTAGACTCTTTGACAAATTTGTATTTTTGCCCTACAATTCAACATTGTAGTTTTCTAGCATATGCTTCAATTACTTCATTCATTTCAAAAAATACAATTGTCTCCTTATATTTTTACTCTGTAACGTCTCAGTCGAATTATTTCAACATTTCAGAATCCAAGAAATTTTACAGACAAATAAACAGGCCTCAGCGTTTTCTAGCAGTGGTTGGAATTTCAAAGACCGCTTTTTTAGCTTGAAAATATATGGTTAAAATTTTAAATGAAATTATAAATAATTCTCAGTATTAATAGAAGTGATGCAAATGTAAATTCTAAGGATAAAGTTTAAATAAAATTCGGAGAGCACGCACTTTGGTTTGTATAAAAAAAAAAACAAATTGTAATTTCTTAAAGACGAAAAATTGACTCTACGTTGAACTAGAACAGTTCAAAAAGATGTGATTTTAAACGAATCAAATTTGATGCCACTTCGCCAAAAGTAGATCTTTTTTATTCCAGTCTAAGTGTAAACTCCTATTGATTAGAAATCGAATATTTTCTTGTCTTTGTAGCTTCACCTCATGTTTTTTCCCCAACTGCTTTCAATATTCATAAATTTATTATTTCAATCAATCCAACGAAGTCTGCCTCAAATCTTTAAAGAGAATTTTCGGCATTATAACAAACCCAACCATGGTCCGACTATCCAAATTATTTCGCCAATTTTTCGTTGAACGATTCGCTCTATTCTGGACTACTATCATATAAGTCTTCAGAGAACGCTTATTTTTTACTACCGTATAATCGCGATGTTTTTTAAAAGATTAGGTAAACAAACCCTTTCCAAATACTGAATGCAAAGATTCAAAAAAAAGTGCGAATACGTTAATTATTTTTTTATTTATAAATTGATTATAAAAATTATAACTTAAAATTAAAACTTTTTAACTGCTACCCGTAGTTATATTTTCTGAGAGTTATAAAAATTATAATTCTAGCCGTAAAATAAAAAGTGAAAGTTAATAGCTCTAAACACCATTCATGAAATGGTACATGAGTCTCAATGGTCCATTGTGGCTATTTAGTGGACCTTAAAATTAAATGCCCTTTCATTTTAAGAATATTATTAGTGAAAAGTTCTTTTAGCAGAATAAGATTGTATCACATACTTTTTCTCAATTAAAATTTTTTAATTCAGTTCTCAATTTGAATGGAATTTAAAAAAAACACGTATCGATTATACTAAGGTCCATGTCCAATTTCCATTTAATTAAAAGGAGACGGAACACAGTTTTCCATTTTTCGCTTTCCAAAGACGCAAATTTGCTGAATGAAAAAAGGAATTAAACCCTTAACAACCCTGTGGCTGTGAACTTGCTTTCCGTTTGGCCTACTTCCAAATGTTGTTTGGGAACACGGGAATTTCTCTCCTGAATGCCAGTCTGGTGTTTTTCCAAAAATAAAACAACTACCAGAATGCCGAAAGGTATATCGTTTATACGTGAACCCAATTTTGTACAATCAACAAAAAGGACCTGCTCCAGGGCAGCCGTAATTTGCACTCGGTTAGGTGTATGACACGCCTGCTTACTACAAAAAATCGATTTTGTAATCTGACTCTTCCCCAGTACCGTGCTCTCAATGAGTGGGTCATTCCGCAAAATTTGCAAGACACGTAATTTGCGAGTATATCCATCGTAGTCGCAGTTTGCAGCTATTTACGGAATCGAGGGGTATTTTTAAATCTAAAACGACCTCAGGACGGCGCTATAAGCGAAATTGCTTTTATAAGGTAAATGCTTGCCGGGGGCGGCCTGAGAGAATACCCTCTGGGAAGGGCCCCTTCGAGTCGTGACTAAAGCATTTTTTAAGGAATTTTTATTGAAATGCAAAACCACCGTCCTAAGAGAAAAGCCCTCACGTCAACCATTCCGTGACTCAACGTGTGTCCTCCGAGCAGAACGGCGCCATACCTAATGAAAGGTGGTAAATTCACTCCGGGTATGCCAGGAATTGTTTCAAGTAGTCTTCAAAATCCACAGTGAATTAAAAATCGAAAGGGAAAGGTTCTGTTTAAGCATCCTTAGACTTCTTAAATTTTTTATATTCCTTAAAACTCGCTTGAAATTTACTCAGTGCTCCTTCTAATATCCGGACCTGGACCGGGTGCACAATCCGCCTAGTAGACACCTACGTCCCTCTGAATATTTCAGAGTTAAAGCGAGTCAAGGTAACGTTCCTTTTGTCCACCTACTCTGCAGGTTAAGACGATTTAAAGATGATTCATTGGGAGGCGACCTTCGCTTTCATCTCCAGGTGCTTTGGAGTCTTATTCCATCTCTTCAAATTGCTCTCCGACTCGTAGCGGCGCAGTTTATTCTGCGTATCCCCAGGACGTATCCTACACTCCAAAAGTTTCCAAGGCGTCCTTTGCTTTCTTTTATTAACTGATTCCTTCTCCGTGGGCCCCATCATTTCCTCTTTTCCTTCTCTGCCGTCGTTAATGGCTTTCTTGAGTTACGGATCCCCCGGAGTGAGGCTATTTTTCTAAAGGTAAAGTACACTTTCTAATGGTGTTTAGAACTCCGAAAACCCAAAATAATTGGAAATTTAACTTTACTTTTCTTTCAAAAGAACACGTTAAAGGACTGCTTCAATACATTTTCATGTTAGGCTCTCGGATAGTAAAAGAAAATAAAGATGTGGTTGTTTTCTTCTACCTAGATTTAATCCTTGCATAAATCGGATCTCTATCAAAGCTATTCAAAATTTATGTAAATTCATTTATATTACACGAATTAAAAGATTGCAGGTGAACAAATATACCAATAATACTAATTAAATATATCCCGAGTGTAAAAGGTTAAAAATACTTTATAAGCTTTAAATGAAAATAGATTTCTCATTAGTAAGAATTCGTTTAAATAAGTAAATTAATATACTCCGATCTCTAGATTTTTGTTATAATTCGAAAACCAATTTTTCCCACTAAGAATTTTGCAAAAGGCAAATTTAAATGATTTCAATCTTTACTAAGCAATTTGTAATAATTTGGAATATTTTCTATATTTTTATTGCCGTAAAATAAAATGAATTTATTTTTGAACAATGAATTTTTTTTATCATTTTGTATCTGATAATCCGATTACCAATTTGTTTGGAATAGATAAATTGTCAAAACACACCTAAGAACTCTCTAATATCGCAAATTTTATAAATATTTCCATCATGTTTAACCCTTTATATGCACACGACAATTCAACAGAATGAATCACACAAATTTGGATTTGCCAAGCTCAAGCAACATTTAAAAACGAGTGCTTCAAAAACTTGATCAATAAATCTCAGTTTTACAAAAAAGTATGAGTGATTTTGTGGTGTTATTTTCTGTTAGACAATCCTCAGGTACCAGAGTCTGCAGTAGAACGTGATATAAATAGGAATTGAATCCTCACCTCAATAAAGCTTATATTCTAATATGAACTTGAAATAGATTTTCCTGTAATCTTCGTGGGATGTAAGTAGCATAGCCGTAAAACAGAAAGGTTTTTGCAGGAAAGAGGCTTTTCTTAGGATGTTGTATTTCATAAGTTTTAGGATATTACTAAAATTATCCCAAAAATATTGAAATTATTATTTCATATTTTTTTTTTTGTTATTTTATTTTTATTATTTTCAAAATAACTTTAAAAAGGACCTAAACTTATAAAGGCTATTTTTGTCGAATGGTATATCACCTTATGATCAAAAAACTGTTTTGATCTTTCTAAATGTAACATTCTAATATCTAATAATATTTTAGTAATTCAAAGGAAAAGAAAGGAACTAACAAAGATAAAATCCTGATATTTGGTATAATTCTTAATCATACTTTGTTGATAGAAAAAAATTTGAAATGTTGATAGGATCATTATAAAAGGTGGGAGGGACGAGGGTAAAGCTCGCGGCGGGTCGACTTTTGCAGTTGCCGCGACTTCCAGACGCGAAAAACGAATTAATATATTTTCACAATATAGAAAGGTTAATAGGTTGCGCCTAAAGTAGACTAGAGTCAAAAAACTATAAAATTTGTTGACTAATTTATGGTTATTTCAAACAAAGTAGATTTTTTACCAAAATTGTTGCAGTTTTTAATTGAAAAAAAAAAAGTTTTCGAAATTTCTAATTTAGGAGACAGTGCGCGATAGGAGACACCACGCAAGTAACAGGCTGTGAATCAGTCAATTTTTTAAATTTTGGCTTGAGCATTTTTTACAAAGTTTTGAAAACATAATCATTAAAAATATGGAATAAAAAAAACAAATTTCATTACCCAACACTGTAGAAACCTGGCTTAAATGTCTAGGCAGCCTTCATATGTTTGTAAGAGTAAAATAAAAAAAAGTGACATATCTGAAAAAACTCAAAAATCTCAAGAAATCACAAAATGACCTAAATAATCATGCTAATGCCATTCAGACAGATGCAAATATAGAGCCATAAAGCACATATCTTCAACTTATTAAATATAATAGTAGAATATTCCTATTAAAAAGCACAAATTTTTGCCTTTTAGCCATTATAATCCAAGTTATCCATCAGTAAAATATCCACAATTAGTCTTTAGAGCTGATACTTAAAATTCAAGACAAAGGATTTTTTTTCTAAATTGCCATTTTTCACATCGAGACGTTTCATCACTAATCACAAAACTATATACAAAAAAATTATAAAAATCGTTATTTTAGCATCTCCTAGCTACGAACAGACGATAATGAGATAATTATCCATTTTTATCATGAAGTAACATCTCAGTTAAAATTGTATTATAAAATATACATCGATTTTTAATTGTATGAGCAATACTGATTTATTCCACTTTAATGTTTATTAAAATTTTGTTAATAACATCAAAGCTCGCACACTTCGAGAGGTTTTTAATGTATTGAAATATTGTTAAACTTCCCAAATTGGCTTTTATGTCGCTTATGATAGTAAAAAATCTATTTTTAGTTACGTTAAAACCAGATAAAAGAAATATCTACTTTTTAATCGAGTTGTTTTTACGACCCAGCTTAGATAATAAATCGCACAGGCAACCCAAAAATACTTTCCTCGATTCAATAGTTGGGGTAACGAGGTCCACTGGTATCGATTGAGCTGATTACTGATGTAATCCTTTCTCCGCTTCTATGCGGTCAGTTGACCACATGTCTTAAATCCCCCTAATCCCCGTACGGGCCGTAAAGAGTTCGGGAAGAAACCTTTCTATCCGGACAGCTGTTTTCCTCGCCGGAAAAAATTTGCCCAACCCACTACGGGGGGTACCGTCGGCCGCCCGCAAGTAAATCGAACAGCTGTCGATTGACGAGCCTGTTAAGTGTCCGGCTAAAATTTACGAAAATATTTGCATTGGTCAGTTAATCTGTTGAGTCGACTAAGCTTTAAATCAATCCGTCGACCGCAGCACCTGTTTACCAAAGAAGCGCTGTCCGGTCGCGTACAGTAACAATTTGCACCACCTCCTCGGATCTTGGACCTCCGCCCTCGTACCCCCCTGCAGGTTGCCGGCCGAATTAATGCATGGACGTTTTCGCCGCTATTTGCATGTCAAATTTATATTTAACAAATCCAAGGCGGTAATAGCTAAAAATAGAAAATAGAGCCCGTGCTATAACTTCTATCTCCGAAGCGATTCGACTTAACCATCGGCTTAGCTCAAGTGGAAAATTGAAGCGCGCTGTGACGGCGACGACTATGTAATTCTGGATTAGTGAAGCCTTCCCGGGAAGGAGAACTCCGACTCTGAGGACGACATCGGCACGTCCTAAAGAGTAATGCGAATGAAATTAAAGCGCCTTGCCCCTAGGATTGGGCTACAGTCGACATTTGATTTGATGCTTTTATGAAAAACGAAATAAAAGTAAAAAAAGAACATCTGTAGGCAAGGACGAACGTTTTGCTACCAATTTGCCCCAAATCGCAATCGCCAAGGTTCCCAAGGTTTTCAACAGCAGTGACCCTTTTCGCTGTTCTGGTACGAGCAGCAGGGCGATTTCACATGAGGACGTGGCCTTAGGGTCTCTTTATGGACGGCAGTAGCTGTGAAGGCGACGTGACGATTTTGACGATGAGCTGCTTTGGGGAAAAATTTCCTAGGCGATGGTCCAGACGCGCTAGAATTTGCAATTTACAATCTTGTCAGACAAGCCAACGAGTATTAATTCAATTCACACCTAGTTCTTAAAGGGTTACTCTGCCTTCGAAGTTGAAAATACCGAAATGCTTTTACGTTTGTGTAATTGATAACCCTTAAAGGTAATAGAGTTAATTTGCAGTTTTTTCAAGTACGAATGGAATTAAAACACAACTAATCCACTTAAAGTTCGGCTTACCTGATTTTTAAAAGATAAAGCACTTATTTTTTAAAAGAAAAAACCTTTTTTTACACTGTTCAGCAAGATTTGGAGAATGAGGACAATTTCCCGCGTTCTCGTGGACTCTTCTAATATTTTTCAAGATTGAAAAGGAAAATTGTATACTTTCCATATTACCTCACATTTCCCACTCGAAAAAACTCGAATGATAATATATTTAATAGGTTTCTTACAGCATTCGCTGAGTTGAGGCCATTTTTATTAATCTAATCTGGCTCCAGGATATGGAACGATAATAGGATACTCTCTGGGGATGTACACACTCAGGAAAAATGGCTCCTGTGCTCAAATATATGTCCATTATATCGCCTTAGGGATCTAATAATATGAACTCGCAAAAATTGAATATAGGAGGACTTTGACTTTGTCCTCACAAAGTAAAGAAAAACTAGAAGTATTATAATTCAGTGAAAGCAACAGCTTTAAAACTAATAACAAGACACTTATTTTGAAAACAGCACAAATTTGTAAGCGATCCACAGTCTCTAAATGTAAAATATTTTGGATTGTTTTGTTTTTGATAGCATAGCATAGAGTTTATGAAATACAATTGTAAAGTTTTTACAAATACAATCATTTTCTTTAAAAATAATCATTCATCCTTAAAACAACTCTAAGTTCAGGAATTTTGGGTGAATTGTTATTTGAGTGTTATTCGCAAGATTAAACAAATCGGTTCGTTTTATGTACAACATCGTTTTAACAAAAACATGAGATTTAAAATATTTTTATCCCTTAAGATTTTATTTACGTGGGGTGCCGTCCTATGCGAAAAATTGATTTTTCTTTCTGCATTTTTGTAATCTACGAACTCTTAAGAATAATATTTTTATGGAAATTCCAGGTCTTTTATCCTCTGTAGTCTTTTAATTATAAGATAATGGCATTCTTTGCGAAGGTTAGCATTTCCTTTAAACACAAATTTAAACGAAATTGTTTTTCCAACTAGTGCAAATAATTGAAGAAATTAATAGAGCAATCAGTGTGAAATTCTAGCATGCTATTGATTATCTTCAGAAGTGGACTTTTATCTTCAAAATTTCACAGTTTCAACATAAAAAACTCAAAAATAAATTACAAATTTCGAATAATAATTTTAAAGGCACTATATATGGAATTTTTGGTTTGATTGATTCTAATTTGATGGCAAATAAGGAATCTAATAAATAGAAATTGCCTGTCGTTCGCAGATGTTTTAACTTCAGATTTAACTTTGACTGCGATTGATGTAGACAAAAGTGCGAGAATAGGAACAGCTGAGGGACAAGGAGGTTCAAGTTCCTAAATTGCTTTGATGGTTTCATATGACAAATTTCAAGATTATCAATCAGAGAAGATAAAACTTAAAATGAATCATTCTACACAAAATTAATGACTTTTGTATATCTTTTTTACTTGCAAACAATGCGAAAGGAATCCCATTAAATCGCCGGTAATTTTTTCAACTACGAAAGAAGAAAAAAAAATATTGACTATTGTTACCCCGCTTTCAGCAAAGTCCCCATTGACACCCCGCGATCCGTGAAAGTGCGAACCTGGCTCATTGGCGCGCGCTGTTTACCGCCCGTCATTATGTAAAACCCTGCCGGAACCTTGCGCTCGAGATAAATTGTTTGCCCACAAACTCCCGATGGCAACAACAACATGCGGCCTATGTGTCAATATTAAGTTTAACGGAAACGGAAAGCGCGCAATAAACGCGCTGAGCAAACACCACGGCTAAAAATAACCTCGAGACGCGAGAAGCGCTTGATGGAATCGCCTTAAGATAACGCGCTCCACGATGATAAGACTACAGCCGCTGCTGGGGAGCATCAACCTCAGACGCAGCAAGGAGAGCCACCTTCGTCTTCCATTAACCACATCTGAGACGCCCTCCTACCGCTGGGGTAGTTGCGACCCTCTCGCGTCATACTGTCCGGCTGATTAGTAGCAGAGAGAAGGAGTCAATCATCCGAGAAGGGAATATCACAGAAGACGCCCTAATTATGGTCCGGTTCGCCAAATTAGAAAACAACAAGTCGTCGTTGATAAGCTTGCGATGGGTGTTACTACAACCGCATTAAGGCCATAACACTTGACAGTTGTTCGACATCGTCTTTGGGAATTTGATGTGGTCTAGCACTGCCAGATCGCACTTAATACCTAGAAACCTTAAGGTATAACTCCAAAAGTACTTTAATTTCTCAGTTTGCCATAAACCACAGCTTCAAAATTCTTACTTTCAAAATTTTTAGATCCAATACGTCAATACCAAAACTCTTAGTATTTCGTTTTTGAAATTCAAATTATTAACAAAGCAGGGCTTCAACCGTTTTAGGTTGAAGAAAAATGTTTTCTTAAAAATATATTTGTCCACCTAATTGATTTATCTGACTAAATTTAAATCACTGTCCGCGTATATGTGATTCATATTGAGCGTTCAATTATACGTCCATGAAGCATCATATATGATTTACTGAATCATTTTTAAATAAATATTTATATAAACATTAGCATTGCATTCAAATTGCTACAGGACGTGTGGGGAGTGCCAGCTAAAGAATACTATGCAACAAGTTTTATCCCATCTTCACAAACATCGGACGCTTACTTTCAAAACAAAATCTCTACATTGTTTGGGTATGTATGTACATGGACCTGTGAGAAACAACTTAAAAAAGTGCATGTTCTTCACTCATGGGACTTCTGTATCCACTCAAATTTTCTGACTATAAAGTCAATAATACTATTGAAATAGAGCCCCAAGCAAAAATAAAGGTTAGAGATGAAGATTTCGAGAGGCTTGAGTGACCGGCGAATGGGTCTTAGGTATATCAAGTGTTTGTTTCGCGCTAATTTAAATACATGTAGTGTAGCAGTAATAAGTAACAAAATTTAATCAAAAGATCCGCGTTAGTGTAAACCCTTTATGGGCATTGAGAAGTTATAAATTTTTTAATGAAATGAGTAATTTATCTCGAAGGATTTTTTTCAAGTTTTCCTAATTACATTAAAACAGTTTAAAAAGTCGGTAATAGATCGATTTAGAACTAGAGCGAACCCTGGGATTTAACAATATTCTCTATATCATCACGTTAACATTTTTTTTTAATTATCTAGATTTATATTTTTGCTTGCAGACATCCTTTTTTAAATAAATAAAAAATAAAGATAGAATTTTAGAGTATATGTTCTTTCTTTAATGTTACTTCAAATAAAATCCCGAAAATTAACAAAGTGGCGACATTTTGGTAAAAGTATCTATTTTTATAGTTCCTAGAGTCAACGCTTAAAGTGATAGATATTCTAGATTGAATTCTTCATCGTTCAGCCTGGCAATTCTAACATGGAAACAAAAACTTTGGAGAAAAACATTAAATCCGAAAAACTGTTGAAGCTAGTCTGCTGTTGATTTAATGATCATTCGTCCACAGTTCACTTGAGAAATTTGCCACAAATACTTTTTACGTCCAAGTCAATAACCTAAGTCTGCAGAAAGCTCTATACCCACTCCTCCACCTCGGTCCGACCCCTCCAAAACTTCTATAACATTCGTTTTTCTTTCACGCGGATTTCACCATAATTCGTACATTGGATCTATTGGATCTGTTTATAATAAAAGAAAACATTTTCCTTTGAATTTCCCTACGTCCCATTTGAACACCCAAAAAATCGTCTACCACATCCAAAGACGCCGGGCGACTTTAATCATTCGTCATAGTATAAATTAAGCATGAGATTTTCTTCTTACCTGAACCCGAAGAATAAGGTACCTTACCCCGATTACGACCTGTGGCAATGTGACCTTTGGGACAATTTGTATACGAGTGAATTCGTTTTACTATCCGTTTGTTATTGGGCGCAGTCAACGAGAAACTCGATTAAAAGTTACCAAAGTGATTGGCTGCCACCTGGTTTGTGAAACTTACCTCCCACCTGCAAGCGATGGGGATTTCCAGAACATAATGCTATAATGTACGAGACTGAAGGAACACCAGCGTGTCACAGCAGGTTGAGAAGTAGGATAATAGCGGATAAAGGTGTTTACAAAATCCAGAAACAAGTCAAACATCGCATCTCAAAATAAATCGATGTTGATCTAATCAACTTAATCGTTAGCATCGACGCTATATCGAATTTAACGTAATTAAAATGTTGTGTGTTTGCCTAATTAAATTTCCACCCGCACATCTATTGTTTGTGTGTCTCTTAAATACAAAAAAGATTTCAATTTCTTCAGCTTACAGGATTTTATTTGACCTTTACAGAAAATGTTGACAATTTCTCGATTTGTCTCTAATTCAATTGCGGGCATTCTTTTCCAATTAAATTAGAACCAAAGATAGAATTTCAGAAGACTAATAAGCAATATTATTTCCATTTTTTTTTCCTAGTAGAATTTCAATGTAATAAAACTTTTGTTAAACTAATTGCAAAAATTTCCCTGTATAATTTATTTTAATGAAAGAATAAATTTATAATTTAAATTGACTGTATATAATTTTGTATGGGTACGATGTAGGTAAGTATTTATGGCTTTATTTTATGAAGTAATTAATTTTCCCTTTGAAATACTAAGAAGGATTTTATACACTGTAAGATAAAGTCTCACTAGTGAGAAACCAACTTTATGATTACACCGTGCGAAATTAGTATTGGAAAAAATTGTTGTAGAAAATAGGGATTTAAAAATAATTTACACTTGTTCGCAAATTGCACTCAGCTCGAATTATTGTACAAGCGTATCTTAACACTAAAACGCCTAAAAAAGCATTTAAATTAATCAAGTAAACTTAATTATATTTGTGATTTTGCAACCCTCTTTGTCTTTATTCTTGTAATAAAATCATAACCTTTTTCAAAAGTTTTATTAGCAGAGTCTATTCATGTTACTAGATACCAAAGCAACTGTTTCTAACCCGAATGTCTATTCGGATATCTGTTCTGAGATTACACCAAAACTATTGGGTTGTTTCGATCGCGTTTTCATTATTCTATAGCTTAGTAAGCTAAGAGTAAACTGGAGAAGGTATCATCTTGACGTAACATCTGGGACAAGAGAAATAAACAAAAAGCGGCACAATATATTAGTATTAATTTAATAGGTATCTAGAGTGTATGTGAGTGTAATTTGACGAAATTATTATGCTAAAAAGGACATCTACATACCTCCCGGAAACGTTACGAGTTCTCTTCGTGTGCTTAAGTTAAAATTAAAGCTAATTTTCTATACTATTTCTGATTAACTGACACACAAATACGCAAAAATCAATGACTTGTACTTAAAGTTGAAAAATCTACCCAACAGTCAAAGTCCTACCGAAATCCATTCGAATGTCCAGACGTGTTCCTCTAGCAAAAAAAAACAGAATAATGATTGGACAGTGATTCAAAAAATTGTCCTTTTAGGCTTTAGATGAAACAAAAACTGGTAATTGATACGAAATTTAAAAGATTCTTTCTAACTTGTTATTTTTATGTTTATGTTAAACAATACGAACAAAAATGAAAAAAGTCCCATATTGAAGAAAAAAATGTTGTTTTTTTAAAATTGTAAAGCCATAAATATACATCGCCTTGCCTGAATACATACATATAGTATTATATTATGCGTGAAATGTTACAGATGCACTTTTATCAGAAAACCAATAAAAGTTTTTCTTTTCATCCTTTTGATTTGATCTCTTAGTATCGAGTGTAAACAAACTTTCTACAACGCTTTTGAGAAGGTCACATTTGGGGCCTCGGAAACTATCAAAAACTAAACAACCGAAATCGTGCTTCTTGTAGATGCTGACTCGCGTATGTCCTGACGGATTTCAGAACGAGGTACCAATAAGCAAATACAAGGAATAGCTCCACAAACAAGTCACTTTTTCGTGTTCACGTTCATATGGAATCGCTATAAAGTTACCCCAATTGCCAACGAAAACTTCCCACCTTGAAGATGATGATGATGTTCTGCGATGAAAAATTCATGCTGGCTCTCCGGGCTGCTTGTTAGTCGAGAGCTATCGATTAGAATTATGTGAACAGGGGGAGCACGAAATGCAAGATTTCACAGGGACAAGTGAGCTCGTCAGCGAAACTCACTATGAGGTCCTGACAGACCCATACTAACTTTTCTTCTTTCATGAAGCGGCCGAACAAGTTCCAAGCGCAAGTAATACAGTAATATTTTAAGTTATAATGAGTATCTTATTATAAGGAGGTTTGATATAAAACATTCTAAGGCTCTTCTATAAAACAGCTAACATACCTTTCAGAGCTGTAGAGCACTGATGAACGACACACATAATTAAAAGTATTTCATATAATTTAATATTATACTCAATTCTTTAATTTATCTTGTCTCATTAAATTTTATAAATTTTTTAGACTTTTCACTAAAATATTCGTCACAGACTAATGATCTTCAACTGCAATCAAAAGGATGTCGATTTCTATTGAATTAAAAAAGCAAACGACAAACAAACTTAAATTGCAGTCGAACTAAATTAAATATTTTTCTTCCTTATATAAAATATTACACATTAGAAGTGCCTTTGAGTTTATTGGTGATAGATTGCTTAATATATAATAGTTTAATTATATTTTGGGGATTGGATTTCCGTAAATAGCGATTATATCAAAATAAATATACTCATATATCTCAATGCGAAAATCTTGTCTTTTTAAGTAGTAGGTAGTATTTTTGTTATGATAAAAATCGACATAATAACATAGTGAATTTACATTACCTTTCTTACTTAATGCAGGCAAGCAAATCTTATAATTATTTCAAAATTCAGTGATTTCTGAGAAAATGGAATGGACTGGTGGATATGAGATCTTGTTGCCCCATTTCGGTACGGTCCGTCAAGATTTTCAACAACAGCGAGTTTAATTTAAACCAACTATGATTATTTGATCTATACTCCATAAAAACTCTGAAAGGCCGTAAGAATAGAACATGTATTTTGCATAAGTATGCCATTAACTTTTTACACATTTACTTTTACGTTTTATTTCTTTTATATGATTTTTTTGGATTACTATTATATGTTTTTTTTTTAATATTTCGCTTACATGGTTGAGTTTGTGCGCGTTTTCTTTTTATTAAACTGTACAAAGATATCGAGATTTTCTTAACGACTTTCTTTTTACATTAAAAGGAAAAATCTTGGATTATTTTAGATTTTTTTTTAATGACAACATTTTTAAACTAAAATAGTATGAATTTAAAATTTTAGAACATATTTCTGTATCCCTTACTGGTTTTGAGAATATTAGCTTTCATTAGTCAAAGACATCTGAATTTAATCATTTAAAGGACAATTATCGTTTCACTATAAAGGAAAGACATAATATGCAAGCTGGAATAAACCATAAAAGCCCTCTATAGTTGTACTTAAGCCTTTACGATAAGTTTCCTTACTTCCACGGATCATAGATTACCATGAATGGTTACATCTCTTAGACAAGAGGGTAAGGGCTCCAGTAACTGCAGAAGAAATATACTTAAGTAATCCTACAATACACACCACAGTCAATTCGAGCAATAATCCCCCGGTAAACTTGTCGAAGACAGTTTAATCAAGCCCCCTCGTTCCCGCCACCCAAGGATGATTTGTACCATCAAACGCACCCGGGGGGGATTGGCGCTTGTTTGCATGGCGGAAATGCTTATGTTTTCTAGAATTACTCCCTTCGCACTCTTTTTGTAGTAAAAGCAGGTCGTGGCGGCGGCTCAGGAACATTTGCCCTTATCGATTTTAGCACAGCTCCAGCCATCAAGGGATGTCCCAGCTCCCACGTCCTTTTGTCCTGCTTTTAAATCAGCTGAGTTTTCAAGAAACACTTTGCAGCCCTAAATTTTGTAATCTTTTATAAAATATTCAGATATCCTGTAATTGCTCGTCATTTGTAATAGACCGTTGTATTATCCAAAGTAAAATTTGAATTAGAATTCTAATACGACAATTGTAGTCGCATTAGATAATTATGGTCCAATTATGGTCCTCAGGTAAATATTGTTTTAAATTTAACCTGACATTATCATCAAGAAATGTTTTATTTCAAATTGAAAATGATGGGTGGATATTTTTGGACGTATCCCAAAAAGTACGTACAAATAAATAGTACATACTTAAATTCAATGAATTCCGTGTATTCCTTTCTACCCAAATAAACTTCCGATGTCCTTGGTCCATCTAGTCCATTCTCAAAGTTGATATGTGAAAGTAAACAAAATATGTTCATCAATATGTTGAACGTTTTCCAATTAACAAATTTTCAAAAGTCCTAATTTCCTATGCAAACAGAAAGCCAAATATCTACGAGCAACTCATATTTACATTTAAACCACTACAATTTTTAGGGTCGCAAGTTTATTAAATTACATAAATATTAAGTCTATAAACATTGTGGAATCATAATTATTACTTCGTTTATCTTTTGATTATCTTCCACGAAATTAAAATATCGTGATTGAATAGACAACAAAACGAAATTTCTATTTTTAATATTGAAATATTGAAATGTTGATATTTTAATTTAGTAGTATATGTAACATAAAAGGAAGTCTTTAATTATTAATTGCCTGTAATTTTTCATTGCATAATTTTTTAAACATTAATGAGACTTAATTAAAAAAGTCAATTAAATGTTTTTTTTTTGTTTTTTTTTTTTTTGAAAGCTAAATTTCATAATTTGAGAGTACATAGTGAAAAATCAGAAAATAATTAAATTTTTAATTGATTTCGATACTGTTCCATTTTCACAGAACATATTCTTCTCAGATGATTGATTTATAGTTTGATATTATAAGTCAGATAACTGAAATAAGATTCTGCTCCCGGTAATTATCAATTTCGTCGTGATATGCGCTTTTGAGATTTCTTAAAAAATGTTATTTTTGCTTTATGAGTAATTATTTTCCGCAGGTTTTTAATCACCTGTTTTACGTTATCAGCAATTCGTAGCACAAGTATATTTAAAACATTTCAGCACGATTATATTAAAATAAATGAGCGTTGAAACCCATTTTGATGAAATTCCCTATTAAAATTATTAATTAATAATAACGGTCCCTTCTGGGCCGTTACACAGCATTCGGGAATTGATAATTTAAAGGGACACTGGTTGTGATGGAGACCAACCTATTAAGCTTTATAGGGACTCACTTCTTCAATCGCAGCTTTAAGGATCCGGAAATTGAGTTAAAAGAATGAGCAAAAGAAACAACCATGAAGGAATATCGAATTCAGGTACATCTCACCTGGCCAAACGTGAAAGTTTTATTGAATTCAGCTTCCCCTGGAATAGGTGGGGTACCGCCGGCTCGGCACACCTAAAGAATCCGATACTCCCTATCTCTGCTACCTGTTCATTAATTCAAACGAAGGTGTGTTAAGGTGGCCGTCCCACAGGCAAACCGTCCAGGGTAATTCGACATTGGGATCACGTCACCTGGCATTCTTCGGCGCTAATCCTTCGCTGAAAACGTCTTAATAAAGTCTTAATAAACGGGAACGTGTACTAGCGCTTCTCAGATTCTCTTGTCTCAACACCGCACTAGAATAATGGACTACAATAAGTCTAGGTGCGAGTGACAAACGACCGACAGTCTCTAGCTGGGATGAGTACCATAAATCAGGATTTTGTCTTTCATTTGGCGAGGGTGTCACTTCTGATGCTGGTACTCGAGTGTCACTTTACAACGCAAAAGTCTTCAAGAAGATCGATAGACTTCATTCTGTATGCCAGTGTCTTCGAGGAGCGTGCTTACACGACAGCAGTTTACCCATAAAGACACACAAAAACCACAAAAGCGGCCTTAATTAGAATAGACTCGAGAAAACGAGACCTTCTTATGATGCTTCTGCCGCCGCCGCTGGTGTTTTCTGGACTTAATGTTTTGGACCTTCAATTGCGATGTGTGACACACTCTTTGAGCGAGAAAAGATTCGCCACTGGACGGCAATAAAATGCCGTACCGGGAAATATTTGATTGCGTCGAGCCTGATAAAGCACGCTTCGTCGAAGGTTATCACATTGAGGGTCAATGTCGTCGTTACGAAATTTCCTGGTTTCAATAAAATTTGTGGGGATGATCGACATAAAGCCAAGAGGGGATACCATCACAATATCCTGAAAAGGTCTTCTGTTCCTCTTATTCTTTATTAAATTATATGGACGGGATGTGTTGTCCCCGTGTTGTTTTTATTTTGCTGATTTCTATTTATCTCAGCGACCCACGTGTATCCGTCGGGAAATATCTCGGCGGGTGTCTGTCCGTGGCTTCTTCGCGTTCTGATTGCGTCTGGGAATCGAATGAGTAAACGCTAACACGAGTATTTCCCGCAATTGTAATAATAAAAAAATGAAAATAACGAAATTGGTTAATCTATATTCATAATAAATTCGTAAAGGTCAAATCGTCTGCATATAAAAGATATCTTCGAAAAATAAGTTCAGTAGACTATAAATGAATTATAGGAATGATATTCACCATATTTGAAACTTTTGTCTGTCTGTTCGCGCATCGCATAAAAACCATTGAACGGATTTAAACAGATTTTTTTCTAAATACTTTAGGTACACGAAAATAATGGATAATCTAGTTATATTAGCTGTCGAAAATGTCCAATGCTTCTTAGATTAATAAAGTGAACATACACGTGAACAATTGCGTATTAACATGTTTAGCATCGTTGGTCAATATGACTAAGCGCATAACTATCAAAATTGGGTAAAGTAAAAACATCTACAACGAAACAAAAAATTGTATACTGAATTAAGTTTGTTTGTTTTGTTACTAACTTAAACTTAAACTTAGCAATCTCCAGGAACAAAAAAAATTTCATATTAGCATTTCAGTCAGCATGCTAGACCAACATGTGGTAGGGCAACCAGCAAAACAGACCAACATATGTTGAAAGAATAATGCAACGCGAGTTGATTCCTATGACTAAATTCGCGAAAAATGTATCCTAATTAAATAGTCCCTTTTTTCTACATTATGTTTAACTTTTCAACCCTGCCCAATAACTTTACTGTCCAACTTTTTTGTTCAGCAAATTCTTCTGTCCAAATTTTGTTATCCAACCAGTTCTGCTTTCCAACAAATGCTAATTCGAACAATTGTTACTTCTGTTTTTATTGGCCAGCAAATCTTGTGTTCTTTTATTCAAAGAAAAAAATCACAAGCAAAACACAAGGCATAATGACGCTTAGTGCGACACGTAACGTGACATGGCATATATCATGTAGCCAATTTCGAAATAAATAAGTTGTTTATTAGCAGTACGACGATATGAAAATAAGCTATCTTTTGTCTTTTCTTTAAATGAGAAATTTCCTTTAGATATTTAAAACAAGCTCACGTAAAAGGCGTAAAACTCAAATTTCAATTACTTCTTCGTTTTAAGAACAATTGAATTTTATGTCAGCTGCAAAATTACTCCATAGGAATGAATAGCTCTCGTAAAAATAAAAATTATCGTTTGCTCCAGCAGTTGACCTACAAAATATATTCCAGTATGTTTTTGTAGTAAAAAACAAAAAGTTCACTACTCCCACTTCAACGTAACATTTTCAATTTTCTTTTGTTTAATATTTTCGCTAAGGGAAAAAGTAACTACAAAAGGGTTTTAATCCTAAGAACCCTACGGCGATGGAACTGGGGGTAACTGCAAGAAATATAAAACTTTTTGTTAGAGCATCCTTGAAAATTTGTGAAAGGATTATTTCTCACTATTTCCAGATTACCTTGAATCTTTGGAACAGTTTACTATGCTGATAATTTAAGCGATTGGCTGAAATTAAAACTAATTTTATCCGCAAAGAAGCCGAATTGTCGTGAAAATTAAAACATGCCTTTTTCTTATTGACGTAACATATCGTTGTTAAATTTTTAAGTAATAAGCTCCAGCTGAGTGGTGAATATAAAACGCCAGGCATAGCAAAGGTTGTGGTTTCTCGGTTACCATTCCGACCCTGGTCTTTTGCTTTCTTTACATAAATAAGAAGGTGAACCTGAGGCGGGATCAATATTTAAGTAACTTTAAAAATATAATTGCTCGATATAATTATAATATTAGTCCAAATATAATTAAAAATTTCATAATTGAAATCTTCGAGACCTCTCAAATGATAAAAAGGGTTCTATTAGCGTAATGGAAAAAGATGCGTACCAAAAATTAATAGAAGAATGAATTTAGAAAAATAATCACTAAACTTGTATGAAAAACATTAAATTTTCTTGAATGTTTTTAAATGAACACAAGATTATAATTTGCAGCATAATTATTCTAATTCAGAAAATGATTAACTTATTTAAAAGGTATTTTGGCGGATCGCCAACTGGGAAAGAAAAATTTTTGAGATAAATAAAAAGTTGAACGCGTGGCTCTTTGCCATTTTTGTAAATGTTTATAAAATTAATTAAAAGTTATAGGAGTTGGACCTATTACCAAAAAATATAAAAATCTCCACTTTTTCCTTATATACTTCTTGAAAAATGGTTTTTATGATCTTTTGTAAGCTTAAGTCTAAATTATGTACTATTAACTCTTATATATTTTTTTGTTTTAGAATGATGCAGTTTGATATACAAACTTGTATTGGAATCAGATGTTGCGCTTAAATCACACCGTTTCATTTTTAATTAATTCTAAAAAATGGTATAAAGCGCTGGTTGTTTCTCAAAAACTTTAGCTAATAGGATATTTTTCAGAGAAATATCTAATAAAATTTTCTAATAAAGCGTAAAGTTGAACAACCTAATTAACATTTTTTTAATTGCTTTTTAACGTAGACCATCTTAAACCTTTGTATTTTTGAATTTAAATTTTTCTTGTAAGAAAATAAGTCGAAAATAGAAAAAAGTAAGTAACAACGGATTCTTTCTTAAAAAGTATAGAAGTATTGTGAAAACTTAAAACAGGAATATGCAAAATCTCAAACAATTCAAAAATTTTTTAAATAATCTAGTAGCTTTGTATTTCCTACAACCATTTGAAAACAGCTTTCATGAAATTAATACTTTTCCTTTAACAATTATTACATAATTCTTAAGTCCCCAATTGGCCTTGGAAATCTAGGAAATATTTTTCCAAACCTCACTAATTTAAAATAAAATATTCGTGTACCTTTATTTCTCTAAAAATTAGCTGAGGGTTATGCCGCAACAGGTCCTACCTCTGTTTATCAAGAAATCGATCCACTCTTGCAGCTCGGCTAATTATATTTAGTTTTTAATTGAGGCTACAAGGACATTTAGAAGTACTGACCAGAAAGAAATTAATTTAATTACCATTTAATACCTAGCCTCTTGTCATCCTAACGACTTCGTAAATTAAAATTAGAGCAAGATATTGGATATACGGAGTGGCATCAGTCAACACAAATAATAGTGCGTACTACGTTTTCCTGCCTAGTATAACTTCTATCATTCAGTTTTGCTGCTTTTATAATCAAAGAAGGATAAAGATGGTGAATAAGGTGTAGTGATTTGTTCAAATTCTTTCAGTAATTGTAGTATTACCTAGGAACTTATTATGGAAACAATAGCACTTTATGTTACCTACAAAGAAGTTTTTGTTAGGAATATGAAGTCAGAAAAACACTGCAATGCTTATAATCCGTATTCTTAAGAATTAGTTTTAATATTTAGTGTGCAATTTATAATAAAATGAATAAGTGCTTAAAACTGTGGTGTATTGTTTTAAATATAATATAATATAATAATCACAAAGCTCTTATTTAAAAAAAATCACGTAATTTTCTATTTTATACGCAAAAGTAAAAATCACCAATCACTCAAGAATAAAAGTCATTTAAGTTTAGAGTATCCAAATACTTATAATTGGTATCAACCATATTTTAATCTTTTTTATCACTTTTCTGGTATTTTTTACATTGTTTATTTTGAGTTTCCACTCCCGTCCCTGTCCCTATTTGGTCAATGAGTGCCTTTGAAAAATTCCTGATAGAATAGAATTCATGATTCCGTGTTATTGCGTAAAACTTAAAGGATGGTCTTTACTACGAGAAATATGAATATCAAATTAAATAATTATTTTTAATTAAAAAGCATTTTTGAGAAAATAAAATTCCTATGTATTTATATCCCGAATAAAAGAAGTAATGTCTAAAATAATATTAATGTTTTAATGTTATTAAAACTATTAATAGAAAATTATATGTAAATCAAAATCAATGATTAAAATGAATTTGAGAAATAACTTTCTATTGTATGTAAAGAATATAACGATGGTTTCTTACAACAAAAAGTTCCACGAATGATTTCTTGGGCTCTCATTAACAAAATGTAGTCCCCCAGATACGCAACTATCAAGTTTAAGCATAAAGCAATGAGACAGAAAGGAAAGTCAATAGGAAATATCAAAACACTTCGTATATTTTTTCGCATATTTTATGTGTTTTATATACTATAATTCCAGCAGGCTCTATAAGTTATCGAAACAAATTCAATTTAATGTAAATTGCAGTGTTTATTTCAGTATCACGGTGGAAATATATTAGCTTTCATCATCAACATCATCAACGTTTTTAACGCTAACCGTACCAGCAAGTCAAATGACCGGTTTCAAAAAAAATTTTTTTTCTTTAGACTAAACGCATTGTAATTTCTTTTATTCATTTAACTTTATATAAATTCGTACATCGTCTGATTAATCTATTTTCTTTTGAACAAAACGTCTTACCGTTCCAATCAAATGTCCGGTTACGATAAGAAGGTGTATGTGAAGCGTCGGTATGGTTAGTGTAAAAAATGTACCCATTTCGATGTTCGGTTTTATATCGTATCGTCGTATCGTATCGTCATAAATATTACAAAGTTATCTGTTTGACTTGCGAATGATCTTATCATCGCATTTTTCAAATTTGTTTTATTAATCAAAGCAAACAGCTTTGAACACTCCCATCGAAAATGCTAACACTTGTCGAAATTATTACTGACTTAAGAACTTCTAAGGTACCCTCTCTGAATCATCAAACAGTCCAAGGTCCATACTGTTGTTCGTAAAACCACCAAGAAGTTCAATAGGAATCCATTATTAACTGGCAAATAGATTAAAGAGGAAATTTGATCTGTGTAATACTCCAATGACCTAGACCACGGTGAGTGCCTGACACCGTCGTCTTCGTCGTCGCTATCGCCGTAAGGAGATTACGTTTTGTGCCCACTAAACCCACGACCGACGAATGAAATTTTACGCCAAACGAACGCACGTCAACCGCGTATCGGTTTCCCTGTTCGCAAAACAACAGTCGACCAGAAATGATGTAACTCTCCGTCTTAATCTTAAAATAGTCCGTGACAATGGCGGTAGTGTAGACTTACCTCTGACATAATTTTCCTAACCGCCGCGCCCTCTATGCAGTCCCGGCTAAGTGCGCTTTGTGCTGCGGTCTCAATTCAGGTCCCCCGGTGCGCGACAGTAATCGTGATCACTATGCAATGTACTCAAGAAGTTCGGACGCTCTTCGGTCACTTGTAAGGAGATAACTTCGACAACAATTTTCGGTTCAATACAGCGTAAAACGGTTCGAACCGATTGGCAATAGGTCATTTTGCTTGGGGTTTAGTTGCCACACTAAGGATCAGTCTTAAGATGCTCCGAACAGACCAATTAGTACGGAGACTGACGAGGTGTAGAAGATGTGGCGGCGGCGGTTAAGTACAGATCTTAAGTGCGCACTGTCATGGTCTTGATCGTGGTCATTTGATAAGAGGTCTGTCTTCTCGGCGCAATTGAACAATTGCCTGCAACGTTCCAAATGATTATCCGGGCAATCTTCAATGATGCGCTCTGATGCCGCTTGGGTTCTGAATTCTAAGGCAAGGTGATCTGCTCTTGTTAAACTGGAAGTAAACACCAAAACAGGGGGTTAATCAAATGCAGCTATGTACAATTGGAGGTCTAGTGATGAACGAGCTTTGCGGTATCTTTAGACGATCTTGATATCATTTAAATTTTTTAAATCCCCCATGGATCTAATAACTTAAAATACGTTGTTACTTATCGCTTTTAAAACTAAAAAAGAAAGTTTAAATAAGAATTTCTTCGCATCTCATATTCAGAATTTATACTTTATATAACCTAACTAAATTTTATCTCGCAATTGTTAAATATTTTAATATCTCAAAATATATGGGAAATATTCTAGAAATAATTCGAATAAAATTGGTGTATTGTGTAATTAGGAGATTTCAAATTATGTAGCATAAATTTCTTTTAAAATTTTTAGGCCAGTTTTTTATAGTTTCTAATGAAAGGAAACGCTTTCAAATACATAAATACAATCTAAATCTCATTTTACGCGATACATAAATTTCTAGAAAATACGCGTAAAAGAAACCACGGGCTCTATGCATTTCTATTCTTAAATTATGTATTTTTCCTGTGAATAAAAATTGCGTAAAAAATTATTTTTCATATCCCTATTCGCGTAATACCGAATTCTCATAAAAACAATCGGCCTAAAAAGAAGTTTAGGTGAGACAGTCCAAATTTAAATAACAGAGGTATCCCCGCAAAGTATTTTCAAAAGGACTGTAGACTCACTTTTATTGTTAATGGTTGTTGACCAAACGAATTAAGTAAATTTTCTTAATATAAATTCATTATACATATTATCATATAAACCCAAATAACAAATTAAATAAATTAAATCATTAGAGCTCACAGTGTAATATAAAACACTTTACCCTTTTAAATAGTTATCAAAATTCTGTCCAAAGTAGTAGTAGCTCTGTAGTACTCTATTAGGTCTCATGTTCTGTGCGAGCGTTGATTTTATAATAAATTTCACAATGTTTTTTAAAAAAATAAAAACAAGTGTAGGGACAATTGCAACAATGGAATTCTATTCTTTAGCGTCTTTAAACAACAAAATTGTCTTTTACGTAAATCCCACAGCCATATCAAGGTTGAAATAAAAGGTACAATGCTTCGGAATAAGAGATAATTTTCTAGAATTGTTTCTGCTCGAACAATACCGCGGATGATGGAAGGTTTCCAAATTTTGTGAAGGACGTATAAGTGCTCCTCAATGCGTCTACAGCTTTCAGTTAAACATTATGTTAGAAAATTGAAACCAATCTTTCACTAGGGGACTTGTAAGATGACGATGATGATGATGTATACCCCTCTTTACAAGAGTCATTAGGAAGCAATGTGATAAGCTTCAGATGACCCCTAGAAGTCTTCAAAAAAATGGTTAGTTTAATTTTCCCATCCAAAGCTGACACAAACAAAACCTCTAGAAGCTATAAACAAAATAAACAAAAAAGGCAAAAACGTAAATGGGTAATTTGCGGGCTCTATTTAAAATGTTGAGATGTTGTTAAGGACCAGTAAAGAAAGGATAATGCGTAGACATTGATGGACCACAATACATATTATATTTTTACTTTGTAATCTAGAGAATTGAAATCACATATTTGCTAAATTTCACTTTGATGTCTAAAGGATTTTGGCGTTTTGGCGTTTTGCTTGCGTGAGCCAGGTATTCTTCCATAGTCAAATCTCACACTACATAGATACATGAATCATTATGAGAACCAAGCTCAGTTTAATGTTAATTTGTAATTTTAATTTAACTGCCTAAGAAAGAGTTTGTGAGTATTTCAAAGGCACGTTTTGTTTAGATATCTTTTTCTTTTAAATCCTTCTAGTCTAATAAAAAAATTTATGAGCTCGTTAAGATTAATAAATTACCTGCCAGTCTAATATCGTTTAATATTTTATACAAAAAGCCACAGTGGGTCTAACAAATTCCCTTAGTATTTAACGAGTAATCTTCTTGAATAGATTTACATATACGCACTTCACCTGCCATTCACAGCGCACCCTTAGCTTTTTGGGGTTGGGGAATCGATCTGAATTTCATTAAACACAAATAGAAGCCTTGCAACTCCTCAAGATCATTCAGGAATACTGCGCTGATTAGGAAATAGGGGAACGGGCGCGTTCGAAAGCACAAAGAAACCTTTCTGCTTCGCCTATTAGACGTAATAACTCGATAATCGTATTATCCCATTTTAATTGCGTGCTTATGTTTTCATATCTAGATGATTCATCGTAAATTGTCACCAGGTCCTCGTTCCGCCCCTTTCAGGCTTATCTCAACCCGATACTTTATAACTTGTGGCTCTCCCGAATTTAGTAAGTTTAAAATAGCGCTTAGCTTGAACATTTCCATAAAGAACTAAATTGATACAGAAAGCATGTCTAATTATATTTTAGAACAAATTAGATGATACCCGCAGAATTTTCGTCTTTTGCATGTTGACTACTATATTTAGTAACCTATTAAATTTTGCTCGCTACTCCGCCTTCATCCAGGTCTTTGTTTTGCTGCATTGTGCTATACACTGTGAAATAAAAAGTAGCCTATATTTTGAGCTTGAATTGAGGCTATATTCTAGTGAAAGTCCCATCGAAATCAATGAAACAGTTCCCGAATGCTATTCAAACAAACAAAGCTCACTTATAGTTACACTATTATGAATGAATATTATTATTATTATGATTCACACAACTTGTAAGTCCATCTGTAAATAATAATTAATAGATTTAATAGGCTTTATTATTGAAATTAAGAGCCTTGTAATTGTAAATCACTTCGATTGAAATCTAATCATTATGAAATGAAATCCAGCTATTTGAGATGATTGAAATTTCGGGACGATTTAAATGGTACGATTCAAAAATTTAACAACAAGGCTTGTTAAATCTATCAAATATTCTTCATAGATACGTTAATTATTTCGAGAAAGCCTTATTAATTGTTAATCTGCTGTTATTATTTTCCCGTTTTTAGTTTAGTAATCTCACCCTATTTTTCTGAGTGCAATTATTATCATATTGACCTTAGGGCTCATTTTAAAAACCTCATCTAGTTCTCTCGAATGGAAAAAAATCGACTAAAAAAAAAAAAGGAATATTTTCATTTCTTTAATACATAAATCTTCATAATCAACTTTTTACAGATGTGAGATGCAAAGAAGTACTCAAATAATTTTTCACAATTCTGAAATAGCAACCGCAATTCCACTCGAAGACTCAATATTTTAAAAGGCATAGGCCCTTATTATTATTATCATAAATGCTAAATCATTTTGTAAGATATTTGCGTTAATTACATCGGTGACCCATAGAAACGGCCAGCTGGAAAATGGACCTTTGCTCCGAGTTTGCCGCGATGGGCATGTTTCTCCAGAATCGGGGAATAACAGATCTACCGGGGATAAGGTAAGTAAAATCCAATTAATTAAGAAAAGGCACCAGGTGAAAAGGGACTGCAACAGAACCGTTATCTCTTCCTTTTGCCCAGCCCCAGATAAAATGGACCGCGACAGACGGGGGCGTTTTAATTAGCATTTTAATTAAAACTGCCAAGTCGAGACTCCGAACTTACTCTGCACCAAAAGGTGGCCCCACCATGCTCCATTGCTCCGGAGGCCCGGGCCGGAATTAAGCAGAGACAATATCGACGATGCCGACGACTACGCGGTCACTTGACGACCAAGTCTGTAGCAGAAATCACAAAATGAAGAAAAGCAACGTCGGACAATGAGACATCAGGGCTTCCGGCCAGACAGACAGACCGACTAATTCGCGAGCGAGGGGGTGGATTTAAAGCTCTTCTCGATTTCAATAATGGCGGTTCCGTCTTTGCTTCCGATCCTCTTATTATTCCCATTAATTGCTTGTCGCCGGGTGGATCGTCTTGGACATCAAAGAAAACGCTCCCACGGTTCCCAGAACGCCTATTCTTTTCGCGGCTCAGTACAAAATCCATCGGGTTTTTGTGGGTGTAGACTCAACTCGCATAAGTAAATAGGCGTTGTTTGCGCTCTTCATCAGTTAACGACAATTTTGCACAATTTTTTAAAGAAAATTTCCGGCAAGTAGAACATTTTCGTTTTTATTACTTGTGTTTAAAATACAATTGAATTCCCAATAGTTATTTATTAAATTGCAATCATTACGATAAAAATTTTAAAAAATTATAGTAAAAATCAATAAGCTTGATTTAACATATATATTTTATATATTCTTCTCTCAAGAATGAAAATCAGTTTTATTATATGTGTTTTAATATTTTAATTACTCCCCTTATTGTTTTTATACACTTTAATCGAAACAAGACCCACTTTCCACGTCCCTTCATAATAAAATTGAAAAGTTATAACCCAGTAATAAGGAATTAGCAAAGTGTTTTATTTTTAATTTAGTTTTATTGTGAGTTCGACATTTCTGCCACTATTTAAAAAAACAATTTTTGCTAATTGGTGAATTAAAGAGTGCGCAGAATAGAGAAATTAATAAAACAATATAATACTACTAAAAATAATAAAATAATAGAATAAAATAATATTTTATTTCTAATTTAAATTACAAATATTAAACGTTTCCTTAATTTTGTTAGTAGTTCTGAGTTCTTATTGTAATACAAATAATTCCTTGTACGATTGATTTTTATTTCCAAAAGTTAAAGAAAAAAATTAAAAAATTCCAATAAATATGAAAAGAACAAATAATAATGAAAAAAATTCGTATATACCTTTTTCGAAAAACAAAAAAGAACAAATCAATTTTTGAGGGACGTTAAGAAAAATATTAAAAAATTTAAAGAATGTAAATAATTAGAGTTAAATGTAAAACAAACATGTTGAAAAAAAAAATTTATTGGTCCAAACACGATAAAGGATCTTTAATTATCAGAAAATCATATTTTACTTTCGGAAAGCATATTTCCGTTTATTTTTATCAACAAAAACGAATTTAAAAGATTAATGCGTGATTTTCAATACAATTAGTCATTAAAATTGACCTTTGCTGTTGGAATCATGTAGATATATGCTTTAATATCTACTCCATTTCCATCCTCTAGTTGCATTATAATTTATATAATACATTTCTATGGATATTGACTTACTAATGATCGCTAGCAACTTCACTTGCTGTAGTAATGTTGTGAAAATATTAATTATAAATATAGTATTAAATTTACAAATTGTACTCTCTCTACCTTGACACGAAAATATTAATGAACCAAAATTATACAAGCCACTTGATTATTAGAATTTCCCCGTTTGTCATGTGTACCTAATTATTGGAGTACTGAAAACATAGTCTAAAAATCGCCCTTTAATAAGGTTTAAAGGCATGCCAGGGACGAAACCGCTAATTTACTAAAGAATGATGTGTGGCATTTTCGAACCGCTGACCATTTCGAACATTTCAGCTGTACTCATGCAAATTGCAGTGAGTTTAAAGCAAAGTACCCGGGAGCCAGTATGGTCACGGCCTCGTCCACTGTCGCCAGCAACATTGTTCTGGCACCCAAAGCCACTAGCACAGTGGGGACCTTTGATTGCTCTGGTCGAGCGTACAATGCCCATCCGTCGAATAGGGTCGAACTTTGCAAATTTAACAAATCGCTGGAGGAATGGGGGGAACACAAAGCAAAAATCGTCTCTTCTGTTCCTTATTCCTCCAGCCTCTCGGTCCTGGTCCGTCTTAGCATTGTGCGGGCGGAGGTTGGGAAGACAAACACCTTTACAGGTGCTTAACCCTTCAAGGCACTTGCTCTTGAACTCGTGAACCCATTCTCATCAGGACCAGACCGAACTGAGGTCTAAGTCTTAGCCTCGGGCTGAGCTGATATTGATGAATTATGGCCGGTGCTTGCGCCTTTTTTGGGAACTCGTCTGATTTGCCCAGCGGCTCGTCGGCGACGGAGGTGGCGGGAACTCCACAAAATGCAGCACCAACGACAAACTAGGCCTGTTATACACCTTTTCTGCTCCGCGAAGCAAGAAATGCACTTAATTGGGAAACAGTGGGTGAGGATCATCTTCACCTTACCAGAGACAGACAGGGTCCTGCCCAGGGCGTGAATAAAAAGAGAAAGAGGGTCCATTTCAATTTGTGTGAATTTAACATGGAGGGAATGCTTTCAGATGAAGAGCCTTATAGAGAGACACCTAAAGTCAACTTACAAGGAGAAAGTTTTATCTTAAGTTTGTTTGTTTTTTTTAAATAAACTTATAACTAACTTTTGACCTTGGTTTTATTTTTTCTTAATCTATGTTCCTTAAATTAGCATATTCTTGTTCGAATAACTTCAAAGGTTTTACCTGTTCTACTTTTTATTAAAAATTCAAATTTAGAATGTTTGATAGCGAACGATAGAATTTTGTCCGTTTGAAAAACATTTCGTGAAATATATATAATATAATAATTGTTAATATAAACAAACTTTATGAAGTTTTATTATAATTTTACTTATTAAAAACGGACATTTCTCAACATTGTTTCAAAATTTAAAATTTTATATTTACTTTCAAAAGAGCTTATTTATAAAGATATGCTCAATAAATTAATACACTATTAATTAATATAAATATAAAAGTAAAATACAATTATATGTATACACGACAGCTGCGATTTCCAAAAGTATTTTTATTCTCAAAGGATTTTATTTCAAAATTGGGAGAACTAAAGAAATTATAAATCTCACTTCAAAGTCTATCGAAAGACCGAGACAGATTTTTAATTATATGTTCATCAAAACTTTTTATTGTTTTAATCGATATGAAATAAAAATAAGCTATTCAGAAGCCAATGTGATTAAGTCCATTTTTAAAAAGCCTTCATTTTGGTAAATTTTACACATGAGATAAATTTATTTTTCCAAGAATTTACCCAATGTTTCGTTTTTTTCTGTATGATGTACTTTTGTATAGTGTTTTAATTATATAAATACAAAAGGGATTTTACAAATAACATCAATGTTCTAAATATTTGTTCCATGGAAAACTTAATTAACCATTGTGGTTTCTGAAAAGATTATAAGTCATTAGTATAAGTCATTCTATACAATCTTATTTAGTTCTTATCTTATCGTACTATTTTTGATATCTAATTAATTTTGATTTAAATTATGAAGAGCCAAAAGTCTATCGAAATGTAAACAATCAGAATTTCTATAATCGGGTACGTAAAGGTTCCATTGCAAAAGCAAATTCAATTAAATTCTACTGTGAATTCTAAACTATTGAAAGGATGATACAAGTGAGGTGTCTATTGATTTATATTAATAATGTGGCTATAACAATTTTTAAGAAATCCCATCATGATCGGTTTTAAAACAGAAATTAAGAAATATATAAAATATTAGATTTTGGTTCCAATTGTAAGAACTTTTTACATAAAACTCCCGACGGCAACGTTGGTCGAAAAGGCAAACTTCGCTAGAGTCAAGAGGAAGAACGAATTGGCCCATCTTCTTGATGTGGACCCCAAGTACTTTTGTGCCAATTTTCAGTTCAGTAGGTTTCCAGTTTATACATAAATTTTCTTTATAACACTTATGTTCATTTTCCAAACTTTTTCAAATTGTTTGCCAAAAATTTGTTAACCAAGCTTTAAATTTAAATTTAAATTTTTTTGTAAGCCATATTATTTCACCTGTATTACTGATTTTGCATTCTAAATTAAATAACACATATTACATAATATAAAAAATATAATCTTTTGTAAATGTTTTGTGGGTTCGGTGTACCATAGTCCGCGTAATTGAAAAGTCGGAATCTTCGCAATTTAATTCCTTTATTCTACTTTAGGACGTATACGCGTCCCTTAAATTAAGCAAGGAAGTTTTCAAAACCAATTTCTTTATAAACGTGATTTTGTTTTTATATAAAATACTGTTAAATAAAAACAATAACAAATGTTCCAACTCACAAAAAAGGTACACACTCTAAAATACAATTATAATCTCGAAAAACCGAGACAAAATAAGAAAAAAGTGATAGTATTGTGCGCGGATGTGACGGAAATGTTCGTCGTTTCAATGACGTCACTTAACAAGATGATCAATTCACGCAGGAAGCGCGTTCGCTCCCGGTGTCACTTAAGATTGCCTCCTGTCATAAGCATGTAATTTACTGGGCCCGCGGAGCTCGCTATTCTTTTGAATTATGTAACGTAAGCCGGGAGGGCGGCACGACGAACACGGCACGTTTAAATAACAATTCACCCGGGGAAACAAAACGGCATTTCGCGTACCTATAATTGGACCTCGAAAAACGGTGCTGCCTTTCTCTGAAGATACTAGGCCCGGCTCGTCGTAACTGTTGGAGATAAATTTTTATAAAGGTAAAATATCAACCAAACGAAGGAGGAAGACTCCAGGAAAGCGGAGAAAGGGCCGGTAATTTCTCGCAGTCGTAAGATGCTGGCAAATTATCTCATTGTTCGCGAAAAGGCTATTTCGGTCAAGATTTGCCCTTGACAGGGTTTCTGAGGACGAAAGGGAGCGTTTTAGAACTCGAAAGGATCTGGCAAATACTCTTCTATAGAAAATCAATTTGTGACCTAAGATATTTAGTCGAGTAACAAGAAGTTTGGAAATTATGCGTTACGGATGTTTAAATAAGCATCGGGGGGCCGGGGAACCAGATTTGAGGATTTGTGGAGTGATCTTAAGACCTCATGAAATATGTAGAGCCCTAAGATGGAAGAAACTTTCAAGGAGGTGATGAATATCCAAACAAATGTGCAAATCTTTCCTTAGAATTATTTCAATCCGCCGGATTACGAAAGCGCTAGTCTTGCGTTGTGAAAAAATATGAAATTGTGATGTAACATCACTGCTTAAATAATACCCACATATCTAACATCAGTGGCATAAAAATACTTGCATATTTCAATTTTTGTCTTAGAAATTTATTTGGACAAACAAATCCGGATAAACATGAATCAAACTCGTATGAAAAAATTTCCATCCAGAACTCATAGCTATTGAATTACTCATGTTTCCTTTTTTTCATTTTACTATTATTAATTTTGGAAAGATTAGAAAACAAAATCGTTAAGCAAGCTTTCATGATATTTTAAACTTGCCTGATTCTTAATTTTGGGTATAGCATATTAACCAGTTTTTTATTCACCTGTTAATTAAAGTCTACCACGTTTTTATTAATATGTTTTATTATTATAAACTACTAGGTTTCAGGTTGTGCAAAAATTGATGCAATCACAGTTGATGCAGCATTAATCAAAAAGTCTATAGTTTTAAAAATTATCACTAAAAATTGAATCTATCGAGCTATCGCCGAACCCGTAGTTAAAATTTTCTATTTATATATCAATTATATTACTAATAAACCTTCTATACAATTAATATTTAAAAATCTTTGTACTTTTATGGGAAAGTACTTCGTAACACTTAATTCTTTACTTCAAGAAAAATGTATCACCTCAATCATTCATGTTAATAACTTCTTTCTATAAAATCATATAGAATATTTTTTTAATTATCCCTTAGTCTGCAATGCTCCAAAATACGTGTGAAATCAAAAATGAAATTTATTTTTCTTTAAATTACAACTATAGTGTTTTTTTATTTTATATTTAGTGTTGAAAATCGTTTCAAAAACGACTTAATAGAGATAAAAAAGTGAAAAATAATTAAACAATTTGTGCATATACTCATAATAATTGAATACGACTTAAACATAAATTAAAACCCTATGCTATTGCAAACAAAATTCAAAAATCTTGATTGAATTATTTAAAACACTTTGAAAGTGATTAAATTGCGTACTTGAAAGGTAATTTTTCTGTATTTTTAACTTACAAGAACGTAAAATTAAGAAATATAGATTATTGATTATAAAATTTATAAATTTACAGTGCATTCTCGTTTTTAAAAATTTGAACCAATTGCAAAAATTAGCTTCTCACTTTTCGTATTTCATTTTCTTACAAACCTAGAAAAGCTATTCTAATTTTTTTTTTTATAAATTCAAGATTCAAAATTCTGCTATAGTAATTTGAGAACACGATTTTCGTACAACACGGTTATCCTTGTATTTGAAATCTATGAAATTTTTGTCTTATACAGTTTCGTTTAACACGGTTTTGTTTAACACAGTTTTTATATAACACGGTATGAAATTTCGTGTTAAGAGAAGTACTTACTTGTATGTATATAGAGCAATATTCAAATTACTTCGTATTTCATCTACATTTTCACGAATAATTAAAAGACCTGTATCACTACGTACACAAGATAAAATACCCACGCTTAATAAAGTAACTTTGAAATTTAACGCCGGCACGCCCACAAACCTTCAAGTTGCATCATCTGTTGATGAAGACAACGTTTGGCAAATTTGTATACTTTATTTAAACAACTAACTCTAGACTGAGTTTGTTTAATCGACTGCACCCTCTGAACACCAAATTACATCATTCTATCACAAGAAAACTTGGACAAAATTTCGTTCATACCCACATTCTGTTTTAAAAACTAAAAAAAACAAATATTTCATGAATTTTGAATCATTGTAATTATAAATTGATATATTTATATTTTAGGACGTCCTAAATTTTTAATATAAATATAGAAGTAATTTAAAAATAAGTATCCTAGTCCAGTAATTAATATTTAACACAAAATACCTTTATTTTACTTTATTGGGATTTTGAATAAAATAAAAAAAATATTCAATATAACCACTAGATAGTATGTTCCCAATTCATTCGAATTTTATATTACAACTGATAAAAATGACTACTGGATTTATGAAAAAAAAATAATATGCCTATTGCGCGACCAAATGAATAGACGGAGTTTATTTTACGTTGTATTATCAACGGCTTTTTGTTAGCAAAGCAATTGTTTGAATTTTTTTATTATCAACTGAAGATAATAAAGCATATAATTAAAACAGAAGATGCAGTCTTAAACAATTTGTTATAAAATACTGACAAAGGTGGACCTATTCAGAATTACCACGTGTAGGCGAATTACATTTTGAATTGGAGTAGTATAGTATACTGTTGTAGGTACTGTTTTCTAATATTACTTAAATAAATTGGCTACATTTTCATTACAAAGCATATTTAACATTGTTCTCGCGATTATGACTACTATAACCACAAGTTATGCTGGCACATAAATAAGAAAGGAAGGAAGAAATTCTGCAATTTACAATGTTCATGAATGAATGAAGAAGTTTATTGCTGAGCCAGCATCGCTGTTATATGAAAGCCATAACTCACGTCTTCCATTAAAACATGGAAAGTATATTTTTTTTTCAATTGCTCCATTCAACCGAAATATAACGAATAAAAACAGCTTTCTATAAAAATTCCCACAGTCCCCTACAGGCCATGGAACGTTCATTTAGGCAACATTAGCTCCGCATTGAATAAATATCAAAAGCCGATCACCCTTTTTACCGCCGAATCAATAAAACTCCCCGCAATAATGCGTCAATAACTGCCGCCAAAAAATACGGGCATACTTGTAGCTAGGTTTTCCTTTCAGGGAGCCCAAAACTTCTACGCTACACTCGGGAGCCCCGACCCCGATCCGGACCCGGTGTTATTTACCAGTTCAGTCACCCGGATCTGGTGGAATGACATGAACATTAAAGGAAAGTGAAAGGCGTCATCAATTAGGCAGCGTGCGGAAAGTAGCGTCGTCTTTCGAGCGATCATAATACAAAAAAAACTTGGCAAATTGCTAGACTTTGTGACGACGATGACGCCACCGCCAAGCCCCTCCAGGACAGAGGACGCGGTCTGGTGAACGAACTTGCGAACAGTACAAAGACTCCAGGATTGTATGGATACTACACAGCTACTACGCCTCTTACGCTTCTCCGGGACAGGACAGGCTTATCAACTCTTAGGGCAGATTGGCTTGGCCATTCTGTCCCGGACCAATGCTGCTTCTTCCTCGCTAAGTTGATACTTTGGGGCCAAGACCACATTATTGATGAAACTACTTTAACCCTCGGTATGCGAATTTAACGCGTTCCATCCTGATAATGGGTTCAGTGTATTTCGAAGATTCTTGGGCGTTCATATATGAATGAGATCTCAGGCATGCATGAGAATAGATTCAAGACATTGAAATCTTCTTTAGCACCTACAGTACAACGATGTGTCCCACCATTACGCAGAAGTTTACTTTATTTGTCACATTAATATGAATAAATTTAGAGACAATACGAAAATTTATCCATTTTACTTCATTTCTAGAAATTTAATAGACTACAACCTACAAAATGGAAAAGTGTATATATTTTATTAAACTGCTTTGGTAGCTAAACAGTTTCATAATCAAAACTAGATAAAAAAAATGTTCTCCGCCTACCCGTTTCATCTACTTAGATATGGAATTTCTAAAATTCCTTGTTTAATAAACGTTCACGTTATAAAAGCTGTCCAAATTTTAGTTTTCTACGTTTAATCTGGTCGAGCAATGAATCACTCAAGATTTGATCTTTCAGACATAAAAGTTAAAATACATTCCCAGACTTGTTGTATCTTTTAAGTTAGTACCAAGATCGATGTGCGCTACATGTTTTTTTTTTCAAAATAATGCATATCTGGAACGAATAATTGCCTTCTGAAGTATTCGAGTGAAATGTTGGATAAACATGACTAATAATAAATATCTAATAGCAATCATAATAAATTATTCATATAGATCAGTTCTCGATCAAGGGAATCTAGTACCTTAAATGTACGGGCCTGATCCGCATTTGATCCGTTTTTTATCTTTTAATCACACAAGATAATATTTATTCATTATTCGTTTGCGACAAGGTCAAGCGTTAGATGATTTCAATAGGATCTCTTCCGCAGATTTTGAAGCTCTGGACGAAAATGCCTTACGATGTAAGAGTTTTTAACGAAATAAATTTCAAAATTGACAAACTGAACTTCTCTGCTATATTCCGAATTACAAAGATAATCCAATAAAATGTCATAGAAACTTTATTAATGGCTTTCGAAAGATGCTATTACAAATAATGAATTTTATTATAGCCTTGTAAATCCATTAAAATGAATATATAAAGCCTCTAATAGTAAAAATACAATATTTCATTCATATTAAGAAAAAATTCAAAATCTTACTTAGCATCGTTACATCGAACTTGCATCTCTGCGAACATGCATTTCCACAAAGACAAATGATAGATCCCTCTACGATTTAACAGGAACATTCTACGATTGATGTAAACAGAATTTGCATGGAATTTCGATTTAGCATTCCGGAAAAACGTCAGACACATTTAGCAAGAATATTTGGGTGTAATATTACTTGCCGCGATAAATGGACCCCAACATGCGCTCCGAAAGAGAACGGATGGGACTTTTCTTGGGAAGGGGAATTTATCTTGATCTGGATTTTATTAAAAGAAAACGAGCAAGCTCCCTCCGTGTCGGGCACGAGTGCATTTAAATGCTTAAGAAGGACGTCCGCTTGGTCCCCTTTGGCTCCGCATCGATCAGACACTTGCCGTCAGGGACCGATTCCTTTTTCTTTTTCAGTGAATCAGCAGAATCCGGAGATGTTAATATGCTTAGTTGTAACTTGATTCTATTTTTTCTCAACTCTATCTACATATTTTCTATTTATTTCTATTTTTAAGCGACTTGTGTACATTTGAACCGGAATATCTAAAAGGCTGTTGGAATAAGATTTATGTAAATTTTAATTTTTATAGTGAAATCATTCTAAAAGTGTTTTCTTATGAAGTTTTCGATTAAAACAATTTTTTTCGAAAGCTCAAAACGTTTAACAAATCAAAAGCGACTTTTAACATGGTTGTGAATAGGTGTAAAGCTTGATATTTATACTCTTAAGAAAATGCGAAGAATTAACAGGTACCCATTTCCAAGGACTAATATGTGTAGATTTGTTTACGAACTTTTCAGGAATTACTAGACCAATTTTGATTTGTTACGTTGATATTGCTTTTGTTCGAATTGGCTCAAAGAATATTGAGTCGCCCCCATTCTCGCTCCTTTCTTATGCTCGACTACTCTGCGAACTCTGATATTACTGCAAAACCTCTACATCCCTATGGAAATGTTTTAGTAGGGCTTAAATTGAGTTTATTTCTCTCCTTTCCCTCACGCCCCGGTTCAAAAAGGTAAAGTGTTTAAAATTTGTTATGCCAAGAGTATTTATAGATTTGTTTAGACTCTCTATGCATAAACACATTCCCTTGATTGGTTATTTTCAATTTTCAATTACAAACCAATAATCTTCTCAACACTGGCAGACACTAAAGATTTCTGCGGGAATGTAATGCACGCTCTGTTGCTTAAATCACAAGAGTCTTATTGCATGCGGTGTGGCATCCGATCTGAACAGCTCGACAATCCACGGGCGTTATATAAAACTCTCTTACCTTTCGGCAGATAAAAACCGCAATTCTAGGCGGGGGACTGGCTGGAAGATCTAGAAGATAGTGGCACGATCACAAGTAATCGGGATGTACAGCGCCCAGCTGAGCGACTACAAAATTACTTGCAGAAATAAAAGCGAAAGCTCAAAGTTTAGCCACGATCTACAGACCCAGCGCATAACAAAAAGATAACGAAGTAAATGCAGCTGTAAATCTTAAAATGCCTATGCAGTTGGCAATGATTACCTCCAGGAGATCACTAGACTGTCCTGATCAGCACTTCACTTTTCATCTTCAAAAAACTTACACAATGCTAATACTAGTAGACACTAATTGATACTAGCAGCTCTAAAGCCGATCCAGATCGGATTGCACCAGCGATCGCGACAAATTCATTAGCAATTTTTTATTTCCAAACTCCGGATTTCCACGTGTTTAAGCGTGGGCACTTCGTCGAATTTAATGAATTTAATCTGAATTACGATTAATTTCCGGTAGCTTCTTGTCTTCACTTAATTTGCACATTTACTGGAAACATTTTTGATCGATTTCAGATCGAATCTCAGCGGTGTTACGTTTTAATGACTGTTTACATTCACAGGTGCGAACGAAGGAAGCCCAGAGACATTGCAGCTTCCCCAAAAAAGTCTACAATATGTGGCAATATAGGGGCAACCGGTAATTCTACATACGACACACCGTCTCGGTGTGCCGCGCAAGTTCATTTGGTTCAGACTGAAGATCTTGGATCCAGTGCTGGCAAGCTACTACCAAGACAAAAATCTGCTGCTGTTTCTTGAGAAATTCACTTTTCTGATCGTTTCCTCTCACTTTGACGACGATCGAGAGTAGGTACGCCATTGTACAGACAAGACAACGCCGCGACCTATACTTCGGAGACACCGATCGATCTTGGGCAGCCTTTTGTATTTTATTATTACCTTTTTTTCTCTGCAATATGCGGCAAGTTTGAGAGATTTTTTTATAATATTTGCATAATACTAGATGAGTCAGACAGCCGTCGCAGTAGTAGCACTGATTCGCATAGACATTTTCGACCGATCGAGAGGAAAAAGTTCTTGGCTTGAATCTTGTCCCAATTCAGGAAAACTATTTCGCGAGAACGGCAAACCTTTGACTTGGAACGGAATAATTCCAGAGCTTTAAATATGTGGAGCGATTGCAATCTTTGTGATTTAAAAACTAAAAATAAAAGTAGTAATATATTGAACTTAGGATCCTAACGCTTGTTGGCAAATTTTCCACATTAGTGCTTTGAATTTCAAAAGGAGAGAATTGTGAAGTCTTTACTGTTCCAGAGTGTAGCTATTATAGAATTGATAAAAACGTAACAATTTATACACAACTAATCCTATTGTCTAGTCTAGTCCCATAGTAATTTAAATAGTAACAATTATAGGTATTTTAACAAAGCTAAAAGCTTTAAAACAAATTCTTTTCTTATTTTCGTGTGTATACCATAGTGATTTTAAAAATATTTCTGCACTAATTTTTACAAAACAAAATCCGAAAATTGTGAAATTAGTTTAGGCTAAAAAGTTGTGAAATTAGTTTAGGCTGAAAAGAAATTTGAATGCACAGTTTAAACTATACACATTCGATTTACTACAGAAGTAAACTTTTGAAGTAAAATAGTGATTTTAAATATATACTACAATATTTTATTTCTTATAAGATTTCATTGGAATTTGTATAATATGCATTTAGAAAAATAAAAGTGCCGAATCCAGTTTTTTCTTTAAGGAAAGATCAGATCGTGCTAGGTAAAACTAAAGAACCGCAACAAGAAAAAACAAAGCTATTTGGTAGTTTTAAAATGTATTATTGTAAATAAACATATGCAGATACCCAAACAACAAGAGCAAGCGAGAACAATTGTCTGGTTTTGATTTCACAATTCGACCTAATAGAATCCCGAAAATAAAATAAAAGGCAACTGGTACCTACGGAGCATTAGCGAGCCTTTGTTGATACCATTTCTGCATTTTTACCTAACTCGATCTACAGACAGCTAGGAGGATCAGGTAGGTAGGTAGGTCTGACCTGAGTTAGCTTTCCAGTTTTAGGAAATTACGAGAATACGTCAGCAGCGATTTTTTCTAGTTTAATTATAGTAACAGTTGCTATAAAATCTAATCGAGTACTCAGACTGATTTTTTTTTTTGTTATTTTCAATTACTGCGCTTGTTTGTTCTAGTCGGCTTTATTTTATTTAAAATGTAAAAATATTAAGTTTGAACTACTTCGCAACTCAATTTGCTGTGACCTGCAACAGAAATTTATTTTAAATACAGTAATTTTCAAAACTTGTGCTTTCAGTGCTTACATATTCTTACTTTAAGCTTGAGCTTTTGAATACACTCCTAAAAATTTTAAAAATTTAGTGTGTTTACTAATATAATCATTAACAAGTAAATTTGGATATATTTTCGACTTTCAAGTTAGAGTTATTGCCTCAAATTATATACGAAAGTAAATAAAACTATAAATACATATTGAAATATAAAATCTCAGAAAAAAAATATAATTTTCGGAAAGTTTTTACATTCAATAAAACAAAACTTATGTTCCTAATTGCATTGCTTTAACATTAACCTTCAACATTTTGTAAACAAGTTTCCTCGGCAACTGTTGAAGCTGAATATGAGAGAGCAACGTTGTTGTGTCAATTAAAGCAAAATCGAAATTCTACGGCATGTAGAAACAAACAAATCACAAAGACAATACTAAGTCAAAGCGGTCAATTTGTGCCAATTGTTACTTGATAATCATAGCAATAAAATCGCTACTTAGTTCATTCACACGGTTCTTAGCAGACGGTCAAATAAATAATGCTCAAGATTCATTTACGTAAGCGATTTTATACAATGCTAGATCTAATTATAATTGAATAGAGATACGATTATTCAATACAGCCTGCATTGTTCACTATTTTGAAATACGTCTAAGTAAATTTTGATTGACTATTTGAATCTAAGTATTGATTAGTCTGAAGCGGTCGTAAAGATATAACATTACATGAGATAATTCGTACGATTTAAAAATTTTTAATATTTAAACCTAAAATAACGAATTCTTTTGATGTGTAAAAAATTCAGAATGTTTGATTTTAACTATTTGTAGTTTATCTGGAGTAAAATTAATTTGATACACATAATACGGAAAAATACGTAACACCTACCATTGAGAATTGTTATTTTTTTAAAAATATGTTTTATTCTCTCTAATCTATAAACCAATTAAGCTTTATTTTATACGAAACTTATAATTATATTTTGTCTATATGAAAATTAAAAGTTTTGTATCTAAATTTTATTGGAATACTGGTTTTAATTTATTCCGATGAATATTTAGAAAGCTAAAATAATACAGTGTACAAAATATTTATAAATTTTCAAGTATTGAACTGAATTTTACAAAATTATAATTTGGTGCAGGCATAGATCCTCTGCGATTGTATGGGTACAGTTTTAGTTGGATTTATTTTTACTCATAAATTGTTAAATGGTATGTTAATTGTTTGTTTATAAAACTCATAAAATTATCTTTATATAAATATCGAGTTTAATTGAGCTAGTTTAGCTAAGTAACTTCCAGGAATATCTCGTACTTAGAATTCGAAGTGTTCCGCCGCGAAGTGTTAACCCTAGAGAAAACACACCCAAAGTTGTTGCTTTGAAAATTGTAAAAACAGCCACGAATATTCTAATGGTATCCATGCTTAACAACAGCTTACTAAAACTTTAGACAACATTTTCTATTCAGATTCAGAAATATCTCAAAGAATTGGGGAATTTGTATAAAATTTTTTGGATGGGATGGCATTGGGCGAACAGCCCCTTTATTTTTCTAAATTTTTACTTCATTCGTTTTTGTACTTCTCATTAATAAAAATATATTCGAATTTAACTTGAGTATACCATTATATCAATTATTTTGTTTTCAACTAACGTAGCAGAAGAAAAATAATATAATCGATCTCTATCGGTCTTTGCTTAAATTCTTTAAATAAAATAAAGTGGCATAAGTTAAAATTTTATTTTATTTAGAAAAAGCAGTTCTAACTGTTCAAGTTAAACTAATTTAACTTTATAATTTAAAATTTAAAAGGAAAAGAATTTTTTTCATATATAAATTCAAATTTATGTTAAGTATTTTTATTTTCTTATTGGTTCATTGATTACTTTTTAGTCTAAAAACATTTAAAGTTGTGTACATTTTATCGTCACACATCGAATTCAAGTGCATTTTACGAGAATTATCTTGCTGACGCCCGAACGTAAAAAGAGACCTTCTTACTTAATTTTATTATCACCTGCAAAACCGCTCCAGAAACCTCAATTTACCCTGCCCTTGAAACCGCCTCGAAATACGCGGTCCATCGACCCCTGGCACTTAGCATTACCTGGGAACTTTCCTTTTCTCGCCGTTAATGGCTAGCACTTACCGATTTCTTAGAACATTCACTGACCTTACA